>CM053623.1:94135071-94176851 GCA_028646595.1 Phalanger gymnotis
TTCCTCTGAAAACTGCCTGTTCATATCCTTTGACCATTTTTCAATTGGGGAATGACTTGTATTCCTATATATTTGGTTCAGTTCTCTGTATATTTTGGAAATGAGGCCTTTATCAGTGACGCTAGTTGTAAAGATTTTCTCCCAATTTTAGCAGTAGCTTTCTAACTGGGCTCACTGCCTAATCTCTCCCCAACTCCTCCACTCAGTTGCCAAAGCAATTTTCTTAAAATATAGGTCTGCCCATGACACTCCCCTATTTAATTGGCTCCTTATCAGCTCTAGGATCAAATATTGATGCTGTAGTTTAGTTATTAGTCATGTCTGACTCTGTGGCCCCATTTGGGGTTTTCTTGGCAGAGATATTGGAGAGGTTTGCCACTTCTTTCTCCAGCTCATTTTATAGATGAGGAAACTGAGGCAAACAGTGTCAAATGGCGTGTCCAGGGTCATACAGCTAGTAAGTGTCTAAGGCCACGTTTGAACTCTGGAAGTCATCCTGACTTGGCCTGGCTCTCTATCTGCTGTGCAACCTAGCTACCCTAACAGAACTATTAATTTACCTAGTGTCTCCTTCATTAGAATATAGTCCTCATTGAGGGCAGGGACAGTTTTTGTCTTTCCCTGTATTCATAGCACTTTGAACAATACTTAACAATTCCTTGTTAATAAATCCTTAATAAATAAATTACTTAATAAATCATTGTTGAACTGGATTGGATTGGTGTGATCGAAGGGCATACAAACTTGCTTCCTACAAAATACCCCCCTCCCATAATCCACCGTGGCCTAAAATTGTCACTGGTTACAAAAGCAGATGTATTATATTCGTAAGATTGTTCTTCTAGCCCTCTCCCATTAATATATCAATAAATAAACACAAATTAAGTGCCTGGGGATACAGAAAGAGGTAAAGACAGTCCCTGACCTCAAGGAGCCTACCGGTAGCATGAGAGCAAGAAATAGTTTATCAGATTAGCTGGTTGACATCTTGGTCCTCAAAAGGGGAATCAGTAAGTTTCCACAAGAATAGCATGGCAGGAGTCCATCATCCCTATTACCAGTAATAAGGGAAGGGGGAAAAGGGAGGGCAGCTATGTGGCACAGTGAATAGAATACTAGGCCTGGAGTCTGGAAGACTCCTCTTCCTGAATTCGAATCCCAGCTCAGATACTAGCTGAATGACCCTGGACAGGTCACTTAACCCTGTTGACCTCAGTTTCCTCATCTGTGCATTGAGCTGGAGAAGGAAATGACCAACCACTCCAGTATCTTTGCCAAGAAAACTGCAAATGGGGTCAAGAAGAGTCGGACACAACTGAAACTGCTGAACAACAAAGAGGGAAAGGAGAGGGAGATGGAGAAAATAGAGATTAGAAAGATATAAAAGAATATTTGTTTAGAGCTTACCGTGAATGCTCTAGGCACTATACTAAGTGTTAGGGATACACGAGATAGAACCAGCCCCTCAGGAGTTTACATTATAACAGAGAGAAGAAAACACCTAAGGGGAATTGAAAAGTGGAGATCGAGTGTATGAGACAACCTGGCTAGTTAAAATGGCCCAATATATGAATGGTGGACCACAGAAATTGGAGCCCTGGTAGGCATCTGGGGGTGGGTGGGGGTGGTAAGGATATGAACAGGGTGGGGTAGCTCTGAAAAAAATGGAACCTCACTTATTTCACAATTCTGCCTGAAGCCAGATCTTCCTCACATATCGGAAAAGTTGGTGAACCAACAAGTCTGTGGCCATGCCAGAAATGGGGAGTTCTTTTCTCCTGCCTCCCAGTTTCCAAGGCAGTGGTCCTAAATCGATTTTGCTGTTGTGCTGTGTTTTAGGGCTTTTTTTCTTGGCAAAGATTCTGGAGTAGTTTGTCATTTCTTCCTCCAGCTCATTTTACAGATGAGGAAACTGAGGCAAATAGGGTTAAACGACTTGCCCAGGGTCACACAGCTAATAAGTGTCTGAGGCCAGGTTTGAACTCAGGAAAAGGAGCTTTCCTGCTTCCAAGTGCAGCGCCCTATCCACTGTGCCACCTTTTCTTGTTTTCCTCTCAATTCAAAGAGCGATGAATGAGAGATAACTCTCCAGCCTCTGACCTTTACCAGGTGGAGGATCTTGGTCGAGCTTCTCTGAGCCTCAGTTTTCTCATCCGTCAAATGGGAATAATGCCTCCTAATTTAGCTCGCAGGGATAGTGTGAGGAAAGTCAGGCAAACTGCTTTACCAACCAAAGTGTTGTACAAACGTCAGCCGTCATCATTGCCACCCCTCCCGCCAAGCTTGTCTCAAAAACGGTGATTGGACCTAGGGTTAGGATCCCCAAAGATAATAATAATGTTGTAAAAGATTATCTTTCCCTGAGGTCAGTAGATGCTCGAAAGGAAAGGAAATACCTTGGAGTTCTCCATGTTGACCAGTTCTTTCAATTTGCTAATCTGCTTTTCATCCTGGGCTTTAATTTGAAAAACCTGGTGCCTAAAAACAAAACAGACAGACAAACAAACAAATCATGATGTTGTGTGTTTTTGACAGGCATGACAAACCAGAGCCAAATTTTCTAGAGCTGAGGTGATTTCAAATAAAGGAACCTCAGTCAGATAGTCAGTCAATAAGCATTTATTAAACACTCAGAGGATTATTGACAGCCTCATGGATGGGTTATTTTCTCCCTTGCGATAGTCAATCAATAAGCATTTATTGTGCCTACTGTATGCCAGGCACTATGCTAAGCCCTGAGGATATGAAGAAAAGCAAAAACTGTAATCTCTATCCTCAAAAAGGTCACAATTTAATAGGGATACAAGATAGGGCAGTGGATAGAATACTGGGCTCATCCTCCTGAGTTCAAATCCAGCCTGAGACACTTTCTAGCTGTGTGGGATGAAAGACCCTCACCAATTAAAAGTTAGTAAGAGCCATCTCAGGATGGGAACAGAAATAAATTTTATTCGATTCTCGAGAACTGGGCATCCCCCGCTAGAATGAATCCAGCAAGGGAGGCACTTTACAAGGGGCAAGGCACCCATAATTATACCTAACACGAGAATTCCTGCCCACCTCTGACCCTTCTCACCATTGGCTGGGAGCTGGGCTTCCAATCTGAGCGTGAAAGGTAGACAAAGAACAGAGAAATTGAGGCACAGAAACTCCAATTCGCATTCCCTTAGTTAATGATTACAACTGAGGTGACATCTATAAACCTAAAGAAGGAGAATAGGATAAGGGAAGGGGGAGACCCTCTCCATTCTTTACAGTAGAGAAAAACAGGTCATTATGACCCTATTATTACTGAGCAAATCTTTAAACCAGAACCAGAAGAAAGAACAAAAAGTTTCAGGGTAAACTGTCCCAGAGGCTGAGCCATCAGACTCTCACGGCCTCAGAATCTTCCCCTTCCCTGTATCTTGATTTTTAAACACTCCTGTATATAGATATGAATATTATATACATCCTCCCCTGTGAAGTCGTCACATTTCATTTATTTACCTCACACGTAGCTATGTGACCCTGGACAAGTCACTTAATCCTGTCTGCCTCAGTTTCCTTATCTGTAAAATGAACTGGAGAAGGAAATGGAAAACTAGTCTAGTCTTTCTGCCAAGAAAACCCCAAATGGGGTCACAAAGACTAAACAGAAAAAGACATAAGATATATACAAAGTAGATGAAAAGTGGAAATTTTCAGGAGTAAGGTAAGATTTGAACTAAGTCTTACAGAAAACTCAGGAAGATAAGAGGTGGAGACAAGTATGTAAAGCATTCCAGGCATGGGGGACAGCTTATGAAAAAGGGACGAGATAGAGATGCTTCCATCAGAGAGGAAAAGTTTTCGGATCAGCATAAAACCTATCAAGGGGATAAAAGAACCACACATTCAATGTGAAGGTATATGTAGAACCTATATTGGATTATATGCCCTCCATCTTGGGTGGGGAGGGGGCAGGAGAGGGAGGGGTAGAAAATCTGGAACACAAAAACTTGTGGAACTGAATGTTGTAAACTAAAAATAAACAAATTTTAAAGAAAAAAAAACCTCACATTCATTCAACAAACATTGATTAAGCAACTATTACACTGTGCCTAGCCTCTAGAGGTGCAAAGACAAAAAATACAAACAAACAACAAAAAAAAAACAACTTGCCCCCTCCTTTAAGAAGCTATGCCCCTGGAGACCTTCAGGAAAAGAAGACATTTCTCTGTACCAAATGATGGGGATGAGGATGATAATGGACCCCAGACATTCATGTTGCACTTTGAGGTGTGCCCAGTACTTCTACTTATTAACTCATTTAAGACTCATTACAATCCTAGGAGGAAAGTACTACAAGATGTTATTATCCCCATCAAATGAGATATTTGTAAAGCATTTAGCATAGTGCCTGGCATACATTAGGTGCTTAATAACTGCTTATTTCCCTTCGCTTCCTTCCATTTTACAAAGAAGGAAACTGAAACACGGAGAAGTTACTGTTAGTATCAGACATGAGATTGGGTATAGAACAAAGAAAATCAGCATAGCCCCTATGCTCAAAGAACTTGCCATCAAGTAGGTAAGGAATGAGATCCGTGCCCAAATAAGTGTAATACCAGTATAGAGAAGTCAGACAAATTGGCCTGAGTGAATCTGGATGGAGGTGAGTCTGCCTAGCTACAAGACTTCTTCATGGAGGAGAAGGCATTTAAGCTGTACCTTGAAGGAGTCAGCCAGACAGTCTGGAGGATAGAGCTCTGGGCCTGCAGTCAGGAAGGCCTGAGTTCAAATCTGGCCTCAGAAACTAACTAGCTATATGACCTTGGGCAAGTCATCTAACCTCTGCTTCAATGTCCTCATCTAAAAAACAGGGATAATAGTACCTACTTACCCGGGTTGTTATGAAGATCCAATAAGATAATAACTGTGCCTGGCACATAGGAAGCGCTATATAAAAATTAGCTACACATAAATCCAGCCTCAGACACTGTATGACCCTGGGCAAGTCACTTAACCTTTGCTTCAGTATCCTCAACTGAGGAATAATAACATAAATGTCCATAAAATGGGAATAATGAGAGCACCTACCCCCCAGCAATGCCCCATTCGTGAGGATCAAATGAGACATTTATAAAACACTTTGTATCGTGCCTGGCACATAGTAGGCATTTAATAAATGCTTGTTTCCTTCCTTAAAGCAGGGGAAAGATACCCGCAGACAGAGATGGCAGCCCTCCAGACATGTGCAAAAGTACCAAGCCAAGAGATAACAGGATAAAACCAGATAACAACTAGTTTAGTTTGGTTGATGCGCAGAGTGTAAGAAGTAGGATATACCAGCAAATAAGGCTGGAGAGAGAGGTCAGAGCCAGATGGCAGAGCTCTCGAATGCCAGGACGAGGTAGAAGAAAGAACATTTTTTTCTGAGGATCAGAAGACTCAGATTCTACAGCCCCCGCTCCACCTTTCACTCATGGCAAGGCCTGTCCCTTAATCTCTGAGGTTCCATTTTCTCATCCATAAAACAAAGGGCTAAAGTTGGTCCCTTTCTGATAAAAATGTTCCCTGATTCTAGTATTTACACATACATCTGCACAGGCAGAAAGGAACATCTGTAGGATACAGCAACCACAGCAGCGGTGATGCTAAGCTGCTCTCCTGTGCGGCAATCACATTATTGGCCAGCAGCAGGGCACACATTCTGTTTTTCCGGTGGCAGAGTTGGATTGATTACGCTAAAAGCCGATAGGGCCTGGCTTCGAACATTTTACTCCCTATGAGACTTTGTGTAAAGCACCTCGGTTCTCTGGGCCTCAGTTTCCTCAACCGTAAGATGAGGTTAGACCAGATCTCTGGTATCTGGGCTGCGGTTTCCTCATCTATAAAATGAGGTTAGACCAGATAAATCAATCAATCAGCAAACACTTATTAAGTGCCTCCTATGTGCCAGGCACTGTGCTAAGCACCAGATGACCACTGAGGTCCCTTACATTGTAAGTGCATAGATTTACTAGATCCTACGAACCACAGTCTCACCTTCAGCCAAATAAATGTCCAATGATTAGGGAGGGAGAGGTGGAGTTGAATTAATCTCATTGGTTCACGTGGGGATTAAATTCACCACCCCGGCCATGTTGGCACCCTGGCGCCTCTAAGGGTCTGCACCACAGTGGCTAAAAAACCCTGATATAGATACAGACACAGGCCAAAGGAGCAGCTGCTGGATGTGCGCTAAGGTACTTTGTCTAGTGGTTTTTACAAGATCATAGGAACATAGATCTGCAGCTGGGAGAGCTTCAAAGGCAGTCAAGTTCAATTTCATCAGAATCCAGTCTCATCATTTTGCAGATGAAGAAACAGATGCAAAGATTAAATGACTTGCCTCAGGCCATACAGGTGGTGCATATTAGAACCAAGATTTTCATCCAGGTCCCCTGATTCCCAACCTAGCTCCTACCCTTTTGAAGTCCATAGCCAAACCAAATTAGCCTTTGTGAAAATAGCATTAGCTGTAAGCACTCTGTCTGTGGACACCAGTTCATCAGTATTTCAATCAATCCCCAATAACAACTATTAAGCACTGGCTGTGTGCCAGGTGTTGTGCTAAGTTCTGGAAACAGGAAGAAAGCTGAGAGGTTTGGATTTTCTGTTTCTTGCATCTTTAGTCTCATTTTGCTATCTTTAAATTTTTTTAAATCAAATCTGTGGGGCAGCTAGGTGGCACAGCGGATAGAGCACCAGCCCTAGAGTCAGGTGTTCAAATCCGGCCTCAGACACTTACTAGCTGGGTGACCCTTGGCAAATCACTCAACCATTATTGCCTCAAAAAAAAGGAAGAGATAAAGAGAAATCACACCTGTGATTTTAATGGCATAGGGAACTTTCAGTGAGGAAACTCCCTCTACCAAAGCAGATCGGCAGCTGCTCACTAACTCACAGTCCTAGAATTTGCCTGGGCACTGAGAGGTTAGGGGCAGCTAGATGTGAGTGTGCCAGGCCCAGAGTCAGGAAGACCTGAGTTCAAATCCAGCCTAAGACACTTTCTAAGTATGTGACCTTGGGCAAGTCACTTAACCCTGTTTGCCTCAGTTTCTTCATCTGTAAAATGAGCTAGAGAAGGAAATGGCAAACCCCTCCAGTATCTCTGACAAGAACAAAAAGTCAGACACAACGAAAAACAGCAGAGAGGCTAAAACTAGCTTGCTCAGCGTCCCATAGCCAGCATGTGTTAGTGATGGACTTGGACACAGGACTCCCTGACTCAGTAGAGAGAGCCCCAAGACATCACACTGCTTCTCTTACAATTCACAGAGATAACAGAAACTCAGGCTCATTTGGCCCTTAACTACTAATAACAATACTGTGAGGGAGGCATTGTGCCACAGTTAGAGGAACAATAAAATGAGAGTCTATGATCACCATGATGGGCCAGAATTCTTGAGCCAGTGGTTGAACTGAGTTCCTGTCATCTCACCAAGCAACTGGGAAAATTACTACTGAGTTATTGAGTCATTTCAGTCGTGTCCAACGCTTCCTGACCCCTTTTGGGGTTTTCTTGGCAGAGATACTGGAGTGGTTTGCCATTTCCTTCTCCAGCTCATTTTACAGATGAGGAACTGAGCTTCGCCCACGGTCACACAGCTAGTAAATGCCTGAGGTTGGACTTGAACTCATGAAGATGAGTCTTCCTGATTCCAAGCCCACTTTGCCACTTACCTAGCTACCTAGAGAAAAGCCTCTCCATAGCCATAGACTGCATCCCAACCCCAATAAGCCTTTGGCAGCAGGGAGACAGGTGTGAATAGCAGTTAATGTCACAACAGGTGTCTGAGCCTCACTTGTAATAAACAACCTAGAAGCTTGCCCCCCCACCCCGTATTATGGCTTCTCCTCTAGAGGACAACCAAAAATTTAGACATTAGACATAGGGCTCTTTTGGGGGTCTGAAGTTCTTTCTCTGTGTCATACCTCCTAAGTTCCATGCCCTCTTCAAATGCCAATGCCCTTGCATTTGGAGAGGGTATCAATTATACAAACATATACATATAAACATATATAAATGCTTACAGAGAGAGAACATGTGGCATAGCAGTATCTATTAACCTACAAGTAGTAGTTAAATGCTTATGATGTACCAGGCATGTTCTAATCTCTGAGAACTGGACTTGTAATAAGACTTTTAGGACACTCTATATGTGACTCCCCTACCTTGCAAATTTCACATCAGTGAGGGAAAAAAAAGGAAATAGCTACTAAAGCTCCCCATGTCAAAGAAAAGTGAGACCGTGACACAGATTACAACCCCCAGGCCCCAACACACACTCATCTCCAAACTCTACAGCCCATTGGCGTTGGAGATGATTTTATGAGTTGTGGCCAATATAATTCACTGCCTGGTAGCCAATCCTCTCTTAACGAGCTGAGCTGGTGCTTGGATAACAGATACACAATCTGCCATCTGTACATACACTTTTAAGATCTCTTAGCACCCACTAGATTTCAAATTCTATATAGCCTTCAAGAACCACAAAGAGGTTGAATTTTTATAATATTTAAGATAGAGTATATTATAATAAAATTAATGTAATTAATAATAAACTTATACAGAAAGGAGAAATGCCTGAAATTTATAAAAATAGAAGAGACGGAAACAGACAAAAAAGACAAAGTGAGAGGCCCACATGCACACCCAGAAATATCAAGAGATTTAACTTGGATTCCCATATTTCAGGTATAACCAAAAAAAAAAGCCAAAAAGGGAACTTACCCACTAAATTTTTCCCTGCAGTAGACAGACCCTATAAGGGCCCCGAAGAATAGTATCCACCTCATGTCCAGGCAGATGGGTCATGTAGTGACTGAGTCAGGCTGTATTTATAAGGAGTCAGAGGTAGACTCAGGCTCCCAAAAATGCAAATATAATTCTCACACCCTTTGGCAGCCCTTGCAATAACAGTCTGGTCCTGTTCCTATCTGTATCTATGTGTCTTCCATTCCTTTGAGGTGATAAAAGTCAAGGCACTTGATTGATTGACAAGTCAAGAACTTGCTTTACAGGCTCAGAAAGGTTGACCCAAAGAGACCTGCTCCTCCCTGGGCATTTGCACAAGGTGCTTAGTTCACTGCCACATACCTAAGGGACTTTTCCTTCCCTGGGGCTTAGAGTGATCAGAAGAACAAGACTGAGGACCCGATTAATAACAGCCATAGTAGCCAGCTTTTACATGGCATTTTAAGGTTTGTAAAGGGCTTTTCAAATATCTCATTTTACCCTCAACACCTAAGAGGAAGACTCTCTTGTGCGGTCACTTCAGTCATGAACAACTCTTGGTGACCCCATTGGGGTTTTTCTTGGCAGAGACACTGGCATGGTTTGTCCTTTCCTTCCCTACTTGTATGTGTATCTGGTTGTTTTTATTGTTCAGTCGTTTTTTCAGTTGTGTGTGACTCTTCGTGACCCCGTTTGGGGTTTTCTTGGCAAAGATACTGGAGCGGTTTGCCATTTCCTTCTCTAGCTCATTTTACAGATGGAAACTGAGGCCAACAGGGTTAAATGACTTGCCCAGGGTCACACAACTAGTAAGTATCTGAGGCTGGATTTGAACTCATGCCTTCCTCTCTCCAGACCTGGTACTCTATCCACTGTACCACCTAGCTGCCTGAAGATGCTGTCATTTTTCCACATTTTACATATCAGAACTCCATAGAAAGAGAGTCCTAAACCTGGGATCCATAAACTTGTTTTTGTCTTCTTACTGTTTTGAGCATTGTATTTCAGGATAATTGCAGTCCTGTATACTTTATTTTATGCATTTAAAAACATTATTCTGAGAAGGGAGTGAAACTTGATCAAAGTCATGCATACCAAGTGAGTGGCAAAGTTCAGACTCAAAGTTAGGTTTCCTGACTCCCTGTCTAGAGCTTTTTCCTTCATAACCTGGCCTCCTACCTACCTTGTCAGCTAAATAGATGGAGTACCGTCCCCAGAGTCAGGAAGACCTGAGTCGAAATCTGGCCTCGGACACAAAGCCGGCCTTAGACACCTCAGTCTCGGCTGGGTGACCTTGGGTAAGTCATTTAACCCTGTTTGCTTCTGTGTCTTCAGCTATAAAAGAGAGACAGTAGTAATACCTACCTCCTCCCACAGTTATTACAAGAATCAGAGGAGATATGTAAAACTCTTGGCACAGTATGATGCACATAGTAATCCTTAGTCGATGCATATTTCCTGCCTACCTGCTTGCCTTCTGCTCTAAGATCTCAGATGGCATTTGATATCTTAAAATATAGCCTAGGTTAACATTTCAGAATGGAGCCACCATATCTCTAACCCATTTTTGCTGGACCACTCACCTCCAGGAGTCATTAGGGTTTCTTCCCATAGATCTATATTGAGAATCCAAATCTATATTGAGAAAGCCTTTTGAATGGGAGAGGTTCCTTCCCAGTCTTAGTCTAATCCTTTCAGGAACTAGAGGGAGAAGATTGCTTTTAGTTGGGTCAAAATCCTGGTCACACCCAGGCTTGCAACTTCAAGACCACAGAAGTAACAACTCTTTTGCTCACTTTCTAGTTATCTTCCATTCCATTCACCTAATAAAAGGCCATTTTTCCTTTCGTCCTGCTGTGTCCCTACCCTGTTCAAGAGGCTTTCCTCAAAAGTCTGGAAAGGGCTTTGCTAAGTACTGTGTGTGCAGAAACAAAAATGAAACAGACCCTGTCCTCAAGGAGCTTATACTCTAACGAGGGAAGATGTGCGTATATAAGTATATGTATCATATATGTAAGTTAAATGTAAAATAAATATAAGGTATTTCTTATTATTTCTGAAGAAACTAAAAAGGAGATTTTTAATATGATTCCACAATTCTAGTCGGGGAGACAATGTATACACATGTAATTATATGTAAAAAATAAATACATGCTAAATAAGTAAAAAATAATTTTAATGAATTTGGTGGCAAAAAAGTGCTAGCAGGTTGGGGAATCAGGAAAGGCCAAGTCCCTTCTATGCGCTGACCTCCCTTGAGAAATTACTTTGTATCTACTTTATATCTATTTTTATAGATATAAAATCTATATCTATATCTTTATATCTTTAATATTTATATATCTTTATATCTATTTTATATTTACTTTTATATTATATTTTATTTAATATTTACTTTTAAGTATAGATCTGACCGCTTCAACTCCTACCTAGTCAAGAAACTCCAGTGGCTCCCTATTACCCCTAGGATCAAATATAAATCCTTTGGTTTGTCATTTAAATATCTTCTCATTCACTCCCTTTCTGGCCAACAGAGTGACTAACCGTAACCTCAGCAGACTTGTGATGAAATATGTTACCTGGGTTCTGACTAAGAGGTATGTGTGTGTGTGTATACACATACATATACACACATGTATATAGAGAGTATGTATGTATGTATACATATTATGTATATATAATATATATGTATATGAGGAATTCGTTTTGCTTAACTAGCTTAACTGCATGTTTGTTAGAAAGACTGTCTTTTTTTTTCTTTTTCAATGGCTGTAGGGGGAAGGACGAGGGAGAGAAGATAGATTTTAGTTAATTGAAAAAAAAATTAAAATAAACTGTCTTGAGTAACCTCCCCCCACCCAGTTTATTTTAGAACTCCCCTTTCTAGTCTTCCCATACATTACTCCCTGCAAAGCATTCTACTATCCAGCTATCCTGGCTTACTTGATCTTACACACACACAAAACTCCTGTCCTGGCTGTCCCTCATGCCTAGGATGCATTTCCCTCATTATACTTCCTCCCTCCTCTTGAAATCTCTGGTTTCCTGCAAAATGTAGTTCAAACACCACTTTCTTTCTATATGAATCCTTTCCTGATCCTCCAGGTGCAAAGAAACTCTTTTCCAAAGCTACCTTGTATTTATTTTACATTTAACTTGCATGTATGATATATATACTTATATATGCACATCTTCCCTCGTTACAATACAAGCTCCTTGAGGACAGGGTTTGTCTCATTTTCATTTCTGCACATACAGTACAGCAAAGCTTTTGGCACATAATGCTCGTTGACCAATTTTTTTCCCCAATCAAAAATCTAAGTACCTTGAGGGAAGGGACTATTTGTCATTGTTGTCTTTTTGTCTTTATATCCCCGGTTCCTGGCACATAGAAGGCATTTAATAAATTCTTGTTGAATGAATGAATAATTAAATAAATTCTGATATGATAAGACAGAACAAGGAAGTGAATGTTCGCATAGATCAGGCTTTGAGAAGGAAAATGATCACACCAAAATCTTGCTTCAAAATGAGATTTTAATCATGTGGATCTGTTTCCCTAGTTTATAGTCCCAGGGTGCTAGTATGGATTGTCTCGAACATGCTCCATGATCTTCTTGAGGCCCTCCCACGTCTCTTCTGCAGTGGGGAGAATCTGGTTGACTGGCAGAAGGAAGCCATAGTGACCAGTGTCTCTCAATTCAAAGGCAAAGGAATATTTGATGCCATAGTCATAGGTCCAGTCAATGCTTCCTCCACTGGCCTGGTCTGAAAGACAGGAGAAGAATATATGTCTGTGATGCCCTTTCCAGGCTCCATGCCAAGCCAATCCAACACACATTTATTAAGCAGGTAGTATATACAAGGTTTGGCAGCTAGTGGGTGTAGTGGGTAGAGTGCCAAGCCTGAAGTCAGAAGACTCATCTTACCAAGTTCAAATCCAGCCTCAGACAATGACTAGCTGTGTGCCCTTGGGCAAGTCACTTAGCCCTGTTGGCCTCAGTTTCCTCAACTGTAAAATCTGAGGTCAAGAAGGAAATGGCAAACCACGCCGGTATCTTTGCCAAGAAAACCCCAAACGGGGGTCACAAAGAGTCAGACGTGACTGAAGAACACCTGAACTAAATGTGTAAGGCTTGGACTGAGTGCTAGTGGGACAGAGAGAACTCAAGGAGCTGGCCTTCAGCCTTGCCTGACAGCGATGTTATATTAAATTCCACTGTTCATAAAGACCAATCAGATCCCTCCCTCTGCCCCTCATCCTTTTTTTTTTTACAGATAACTGAGTGGTGTGGTCTACCCCTTGGTCACTGCTACACATTGAGATGGGAAAGGGCTGTTAAAAGTAAGAAGGGCCTAATACCATATATGCCTATAAGGGAGTGTTTTCCCATCACCTGCAGCCTCATTGGCCTGTTCCCAGGAGTCTCTGATCATTCTCACCTGGCTTTTCTCATAACCTTGCCCAGCACTGTTTACTTTTACACTTCTCTGAGGTCGAGCCAAGACACTGAACAAGGTATTTTTCTGTGTGTCTTAGAGATTACAAAGGGAAGAGAACACGCAATGTCCAATTCAGTTTCAAAAAACTTGCATTGGAGAGGAAGAGTGGACCCAGTAAGCAAGTATTTTACATGTAAATACAAATAATACGCATATACCACCTACATAAGCAATTTCAATCTTATGGTTATGTGCATCCTTTCATTCATTCCACAGACATGTATAAGTCGGCTACTATGAGCCCTTAGAGAAGCAAAAAGATAACTAAAACACAGTCCCTCCCCTCAAGGAGCCTACAGGATTATATGGCAAAGGGGTTGTTATTGATGCTGCTGATAACATAGGTGACCAGGACAAATGGAGTCAGGTAGAGTCAATGTGGGAAGGCTGCCCACAGCATACAAGCTGGAATCGTTAAGCAATAAAACACCTGGGGGCACGTCCTTGAAGGAGACATAGAGAGGACAGGTGGAAGACAGCTGAGTCAGTGCTGGAAGATGTTGTTCCAGGGCCATGATTAGGTAAAGGGGTAAAGGGAAGGCCCTGGCATTAAGTGCAGTACTTCCAGGGTTGATGAGAGGTTGTGTGTGGAAGCAACAGGGCAAACCTGGTAATTAATTTGTTCGATATCTCTTGACCATCCGTAGTATCCAGCATCCAACATGACCCTCCATAGTAACCATTCAACAAATACTTGAAATACTCATTTTTTTTTATGTAAGTCACTAAAATTACTTGTTTTTGGCCTCTCTGGGCCTTTAGCTCAGGACTTCATGCTATGACTGTTTTTGCTAAGGAACCCACTGGGTTCTAAAAATGAGCAAAAAGTGCCACCTCATACCCATCAAATTGGCAAAGATGATAAAAGACAGAAATAGTTGATGTTAGAGGTTCTATAGGAAAACAGATGCACCATTAGATTCGATGGAGCTGTAAACAGGTACAATCAGTCTAGAAAACAATCTGGAATCATGCTAGAAAGTTACTGAACTATTCATACCATTATTGAGCCAGTGATCCTACTACTAGTCATATACCCCTAATAAGGCCAAAGTAAAGAAGAAAGTTCCATATAGATTAAAATATGAAGAGCCAGACTTTTTATAGTATCAAGAAAGTACATTTTCAGGTGGCTCAGCAAACTGGGGTGTGTGAATGATTACACAGTAATAAACAAATAATATGAAGAATTCAGAAAAGCATGGGAAGGTTTGTATGAACTGATGCAGAAGAAAGAAAGCAGAACTATATGCAATAAATACAATAATGCAAACAAAGGTATCACTGATTCAAAGCTAAGAGGTCCTTCAGGAGCCATCTAATCCAATCCCCTCACTTTTTAGATAAGAAAACCAAGATAGGGACAGCACTTGTGATTTCAATGGTATAGGGAGCTCCCTCTACCTACTCAGGTAAGGCACTTCTATATAACTTATCATTTTAAAGGGAGGACCTGTGATTTTAATGGCATAGGGAGCTCCCTCTACCTACACAGGTAAGGCACTTCTATATAACTTATTTTAAAGGGAGGACCTGTGATTTAAGTGGCATAGGGAACTCCCTCTACCTACACAGGTAAGGCACTTTTATACAACTTATTTTAAAGGGAGGACCTGTGATTTAAGTGGCATAGGGAACTCTCTCTACCTACACAGGTAAGGCACTTCTGTATAACTTATTTTAAAGGAAGGACCTGTGATTTCAGTGGGATAGAGAACTTCCTCTATCTATGCACTTCTATATAATTTATCTTTTAAAACAGACGCCTAGAGAACTGAGAGGTTGTAATTTATCTAGGGTCACATAGACAGTAAGTGCCAGAGTGGGGACTCAGACCCAGTTTTTCTTGAGTTTGAGGCTGGGTCTTTATCCCCTTGATACCACCACTGCCTCCAGGTAGGAAATGTCTAAACAACAACATTAAAAGGAAGCTGGACTCAGATCAAACTCAATAACCATTTGTGGTCCCAAAGTATGTTGTAAACCATAATTCTCTCTTCTGATAGACAGGAAGGCGACTCTAGGTACATAAAGGGGCATATAATGTCCTCGTCAATTTTCCTTAATTATTTCTCTTTGTTACCAGTAAGAGTCTTATATGAAGAGGAAATGTAGTATAAAGACTAATAAAACTTCGAAAAAGAAGAATCAAGACCGCATCAGAAAAGATTTGGAATACACCAAGGGGTCAGGAGTGTCTGTACTGCTCCCAAAAGCTGAATGAGCACTTATCAGGGATATAGTAGACAAAAGATTAGCCCACTGGATGAGAAGACCAGTTACTTTCTGAGGCACCCTACTGCCTGTAGGATAAAATAAAAAATTCTTTAGCTTAACATTTAAATCCCTCCATGGTCTGACTGCAACCCTCCAACCTACTCTTCTAGCCTTGTTGCTGAGTCATTTCAATCACGTCCAACTCTCCATGACTCCATTTGGGATTTTCTTGGCAGAGATGCTGGAGTGGTTTGCCATTTGCTTCTCCAGCCCTTTTCATAGATGAGGAAACCAAAGCAAGTAGGGTTAAATAACTTGCACGAGGTCATACAGCTAGTAAGTATCTGAGACTGGATTTGAACTCAGGTCTTCCTGACTCTAGCACTGGCATTCTATCCTCTGCACCACCTAACTGCCCCCATTCTGGTCTTGTACATTACTCTATTTCATGTGCTCTATGCCAAACTGGACAACCATTTGTTCCCGACTTCATTCTTCACTATTTACTACTTCTATACTGGAAACATATTCCTTTCATATGTTAAAGTCTACTCAAGAGCCAATTCCCTCATAAAGACTTCCTTGATTTCCCCAGATAAAAGCAATCAATCATTCTTAACTTTATTCCAAACCTTTGTCTGTACTTCTCGTGACCTTAGTACATTCTACTTGGCATTATGCTTATCTGTGTAAATCCTCTCATTATTAGATTTTAAGTACAATTTGTTAAAGACTGTGCCCTTCCCCTGCCCCCACCATCTTTATATCTCTGGTACACAATAGTTTGTAAATAGGAAATGATAAATGTTGATTTGAATGACTTTAAAGATGCCTTTTAATTGACTTAATAATTCTTTGAAAGAGCCCCAGAAATTGTTCATTGACAAAGCACCTGTTAGTTGAATTCCTGGTCCCCTTGCCAGTTGGGGATGCAGCACCCAGGAATGTTTTACTTGCCACAGAAATATAACCACTTCTGGGGTGGAGTAGGACAGGTGCTCTACTCCTCTACAGGAGAGCATCATGGCGTCATTGGACAGGAAACAAGGTAGATGATTTCATTGAGACAAACGTGTACAATGTGGTGATTGGTCAAGTTGAAATGAAGCCAGGAAAATGGGGTCAACTCTAGCTATGTAATACAGTAAGAATGCATCTGAGCCTCAAACCGACTAAGAGGATAGATACTTAAGCTGACTGAGCTCACAGTAGTCCCTAGTGTCTGACTGGAATATTGCTGCCTTATTATTAACTGGCAATTTTCTAGCCTGTCATGCAGAAACTTTGAGAAGCCAACCAGACTCTTAATGTAAGCAATGTAACTCATTTGTGAAGGAGTATAGAACCAAAATTGATAGGAGCTGGTTCCTCAACTGGCAACACAAGCAAATCCGGTCATGTCTCCCTGCTTGGAATCTCAGCTGCCTATGTGCTATTCAAGTCTTACGTACCCATGTGGCCACTCACAATTGGTGGCTGTCGCCCCTCAGTCACAACATTTAGGGCTCCAGATGAGTAAAGTGGGTCTGTTCCCTACCCCCATAACCCCTCGCTGGACAGGAAGGTGATAAAGAATGCTGGCAGTTATTGGCGATCTTGTCTCTTCTTCCTTGAACTCTTACTTTGAACAGAATGATAGCTCACATGGTTAAAAAAGAGTTTGGAGAGAAGCACAGTCTTAGTGACCACGAGAAGAAAGGCCAATAGATTTTCCCCTTTTATTTAGTGGTCCCAGACAGTGGATGTGGTAGCAAGATCAACTCTGATATTCACCTAGAATAATCTGCTCACTTGGACCAAGGGCAACAAGAAATACTTATTTCATGGGAGTCACTGGGCCTGTGGTACTCAAGCACCCCATGAGTAACCCCAGTAGGATACCTGATTTCCTGCTCTGTTTGCAAGAAAGAGAATATACCTTGGGGGTTTTAAAACAAAACTAGAGGGAGCCATAGAGATTCCCCAGTAAACATGGGATTCCCTGTTGCCTTCCCCATCCCCAGACGAGTATAGGAGACCTCTAGGAATGCAAAGGACTTCCCGGGGTTTTTCTTGCTTTTGCTTCCAAGTTCCTTTATCTCCAACCTTTTCCACAATCAGTAGAGCCAAATGACTGACCTAGAGCATAACCATTTGGCCACCCGGGTCACTTTTTAAAGTGTCCCCAAAGACCTTTCCTCGGGGAGACAGGACCCAGACCATTAGCCTTAGCAGTCATCAGCTTCATTATCAGGAAAGAAAAAATAAATGAAACAATTCAACCTGAGTTAGAGTGCTGGCTGAATTACATTTGCACCAAGGAAAAGCTTCAGAGAGCAACAGGCTAAAATATGACTGTTTTGTTCCGTCTTGTGGCAAGTAGGTGTTTGATGTCTAAAAATGGAAAGAGCTGCCTCTGAAAGCACTGTGTTGCCCAACACCGGAGGTCTTCTAATGGAGGCTAATGACTATCTGTTGAGGATACAATGGAGTAGGTTCACACTTCAGATTGGACTAGGTTACAGAGGTGTCCAACTTGTCTGCCACAAAACTACGGAGTGCTCCAGAACCAGATTAAAATCTAATTGGGAAATGTTTAACAAAAATAAAAATGCAACACAACATAGTGTTTATTTGGGGTTTTCTAAGTCCATATGCAGCCCTCAGGGATCTGTTTCTATTTGAGTTGGACACCACTGGACTAGATGGCCTCTGGGATCCCTTCCACCTTTAAGATTCTCCGACAAGTGTGCCACAGAACATACGCTCTCAGATTTCTGGGAGTGTCTCTGTCCAAGCCACCATTCAGCTTGTAGAGAAGTCCTCCCATGGTTGAGTTGTGAATGGCAGCATTGAGTTTCATAGGCTGAAGGGACAATCCCTTTTACATTCAAAGATCAAGACCACAGAACAAATAGTGACATATTTGCAAACCTTCAAGCCCATAAAATACTTACAGATGATAGAACAGATCGGTCCTACTTCGTACGTGGTGCCATAAAGGGACGTCACAGCCTCAGCAGCTCTTTGGGCCACTTCATTCTAAAGTGAAAGAAACAGGAAAAGAGTTCCTGAAGCTTCACAATTCTCACTTGATAAGATATCCAATGGTTCTCCCTTTCAGAGAATGGAGTGTTCTGGTTAATTGAATCCCTGGGTAATAGAAGGGCTATTTTGGTTTTAACTCTTACTATTGAAAAACTTTTTAAAAATACTATTAGTCTAAATTTATCTGCTGAACCTCTCCTGTTCCCTAAATATGTTCTCTCTGGTATCATATTCATTTTTGTAAATGCCATCGTTATTACATTATAAATTCCATGAAGGCAGGACTGGGCCCTTTTTTCCACCCCCATCTTTGCATCCTTAGTGCCTAGTTAAGCCTAGGGTGCAACTAGGTGGCAAAGTGTATAGAGCTCTGGACCTGGAGTCAGGAAGATTCATCTTCCAGAGTTCAAATCTGGCCTCACACTTACTAGCTAGGTGACCCTGGACAAGCCACTTAACCCTGTTTGCCTCAGTTTCCTCATCTGTAAAATGAGCCAGAGAAGGATATGGCAAGCCACTCCAGAAAAAACAACTGAACAATAAGCCTAGTACAGTGACCATAATTAAATTTCTCTTTGATTACTGGGAATTATTTTTACCAGTTCCCATTGTATAGAGTGATACATGATGAAGACGTAAGAGATTAGATTGAGTGGGACTCAAGAACATACTCTGACAGTTTTCGTATGTGTGTTTTTGCTGCATTTTCAAAATAAAGCATTGTTTTGGCTCAATTACCTATGACCTAGCTTTTCCCTAGAAATTGTTGAAAGCAAAAATATTCTAATTTAACTAAGGATTCTAAATGGTTGGTTCTAATTGTAGCTATAGTTTATATTCAAATAGCACAGTTTTCAAATTTCTTTATATATTATCTTTCTTGGTTGTAATAATGACATTATAAGAGAAGCAGTAAGGGTATTACTGTTCTCATTTTTCAGGCAAGGAAACTGAGTCACAAAGTCACACAACTAATAAGTGGCACAGCTGAGACTCAATCCCAGATTTTAATTGAGATTTTACTCGACCTGCTTTTTTCCCCCAAAAGCTGACCAGTAAGGAGCACTACAAACTCCCAGGACTACCCTATTGGCTGGATCCTAATAAGTGGGATGAACTGTAGGTGTCCCATAGCATTATCTATTTCTTTTGTGCTCCAAAGTTGCTGGCAGTGACCCCTCTGACAGTTAAAATGATTGGTGTGTCCTACTTTGTGCCATGTCCTTAAAAGAGAGATTTTGCAAAGAGTGTTTGCCAAACAGTATGAAATAAAACATTTTTGTTGTTGAGTTGTTTTAGTAGTGTGTTACCCTTCATTGACCCCTTTTGGGGTTTTCTTGGCAAAGATATTGTAGTGGTTTGGTATTTCCTTCTCCAGCTCATTTTACAGATGAGCAAACTGAAGCCAATATGGGTTAAGTGACCTGCCCAGGGTCACACAGCTACTAAGTGTCTGAGGGCATATTTGAACTCAGAGAGATGAGTTTTTCCAACTCCAGGCCAGGCACTCTATCCGCTGTGCCACTGAAGTTGCCTCCAAATTAAAATACGTTTACACAGTTTTCTTTTTATATTTAAGAAAGCTTTGTCTTTAATTTAAAAAGCACCCTTCATGCCATTATCTTAATAATTATCTTAATGAGGTTGTCACATTTCCAAGCACCACCTGATGTGTGAAAGAAGGAAAATAAACCAGAATGAGCCTTTCCAACTTGGACCTTCAGGTTGGAGATGTGGGTGTTGTCGTCTCATCTCAAACTTGAAAAGCAAATAATAGAAGCAAAGTAGCCAAGAAAATATTAACAATTCTGGGAAGAGCAAATGACTCACCAGCTCATCGAAGTCTTTTGACACAGCGCATTTATACCCATAGGGGTACATGAGCAGCTGGGAGTAGCTGTGGAGGGTGATGAAGGCTTTGATTTCTCCATGGCTCTTAACAAAGTCCACAATGGATTTCACTTCGACTTCTGAGTTGGCACTTGGTCCATGGTATGAGTCAGAGCAGGGGTTGTCGCTGGATCCAGGTCCTGTTGTCAATTAAAATATATCCAAAGGAAAACTCAATTTCAAGGAGATAGAGGTCATTAAAGTCTTCCTCGGGGAACCCAGTAATCAGGTGTAAGAGGGCAGGGCCAAGGAACCACCTAGAGGGAAGTATCAAGAAGGAGGACTGGATGGCTTTTGACCACCTCTCACTTCTCTTTGTAGGGCAGCTATGTGGGGCAGTGGATAGAATGTCTGTCGGCGATGCCTTCCCCAGGCTCCTTGCCAATCCAATCCAACGAGCATTCATTAAGCATCTAGTATGTGTAAGGCTGGGCACCAAGATGGCACAGTGGACAGAGCGCCAGGCCATGGAGTCAGGAAGACTCATCTCTCTGAGTTCAGATCCGAGCCTCAGACACTTACTAGCTGGGTGACCCTGGGCAAGTCACTTAATCCTGTTTGGAGCTGGAGAAGGCAATGGCAAACCACTCTACTATCTTTACCAAGAAAACCCCGCAATGGGGTCGGACATGACTGGAAAATAACTATTTCATGGAACTAAAGAGGGCTACATTGGTCCATATGACTTAGTAAAGAAAAGGGGAGGGAAAAAAATAAAAACCTGTTCTCTGGGATCAAGTCTCCCACCTCCAAAGCCTGCATCCCAGTTCCGGTTTGGATCAACACCAACACAGAGGCTTCCAGAAATTGTGGACCGCGTCTTCCGCCACATGCGATTCTAGGAAACCCAACCAAGAAAAACATAAGAAATGGTCCAGGTGCAAAAGCAGCCTCTGTGGAACTTCCCCAGTTTCTCCACTACCTGTGGGCCAGGGATGGTCCTGAAGTGAGCACCTGGCTACAGAGAAACAGGTGTCTGATTGCAGAGATACTTGTTCCAGTCATCTTATTTTTCTCTTCTCTGCTGTCTGGCGGAGGTGACAAGTTAAACCTCCTACATCTCTTTAAACAACCTACAGACAATAGGTCTGTAGTTTGGACATTTTTGGTTTTTTGATCTTAGATGAAGGGCCCTTGTATAGTGAAAACATGTTTCTCAGTATGATCTTTTGATATTTTCTTAAACAGGGTAATTTTCTAATGTCTCCTAAACCTTATTTCACCATTTCGGGGCCTAACTTTGGCATGTGAGGCAGTTTTCATTTTCTGTAAAAATTTACTAGCCACTTTGCTGAAACCTCCCAAGCTCTGGCTGTCCCTGACCATGTGTTCTGATAGACTACCATCTTTGGCACAGGGCCAGCAGTGCCAAGGTAGTCAGGAAGCTGAGGTATTAGGTGGCATCTGGAGATAAGGCCTAGAGTGGCTTGAATGTTCAAGGGGAAATGTCCCATGCTCCCTTCAAGGTCAGGGAGAAAAACTGCCTCTTCACTTCAAGGTGAGGAGCAATACTTCACTTCTATATAACTGGCCAAAGTGGGGAATACCCCAGAAAAAAACAACACAACCCTATATAAACCGTACTGAAGACCCTAACCAGTGAACAACCGCTGATAGTCCTTGGACTGCCTGATTGTCTCCCACTCTCCCTCCTGGTCCCTCAGAGATCATTTAACCCTTGAATGGGATTCTTGGGGCTCTGCCCTCTTTCCTCTCCCTTATCCCCAGTTAGGTTTAGATGCTGCCTGCCTTGGAACCATGGATGCCTACCCACTGACTGCCAGTGTTGGGGACAACGTGCCACTAAAAAAGCCTCCAATAGTGACTGTTGGAGTCATCCCTTATTGACAGAATCCAAACGAAGCAGCTGGATGGGCAAGTCTCGTGGTCTCCACAGGTACCTGCCCTCGGTCCATGAGCCACTGAGCAGAGCTATGACTGTGTCCTGACCACCGCACTCCCATAGACAGGGATGGACAGGAAGCCTCGGTGCTACCTCCCATCCTCTTAGAGGGAAGTAAGAGCCAGGCCACAGAAGCATGTACCCAGTGGTAGGGACTCCTACACCCCGTGCTCTTTGCTCACAAACCCTTTGTTCACTCAGCCAGGTAGCCGCACCAATATTCTGACAAGCATGGTGCTGTGATTCAAGGCTCAAGAGCAAAGGCTTGGCTGGTGGATCTTGGGGTTCAAAGGAAAGGCCTCCTCTGTTCCACCAGATCCATAAATTGCTGAGCAAGGCTGGCACTGGGACCCTCAGAAGTTGCACTGATACCCTGGTGAGCATGACACTGAGATTCAGGATTTGAAAGCAAGGGCTGTGGGTCTCAATCTCATACCTCAGCAACAGCGAACTCCCTTCCCCCTTAAATCTATGAGTGTGACGAGGGACTCTGGCTGCTGTTACTAAGACCAGGGTCCAAATCATGTGCCTTTGCTATGGCTAATCAATCTTTCCCTCTGGTGGCCAGGGCAGGGTTCCTGCCCTCCAGTAGTGAAAGTGGCTATACAAGTAGCATTGCCACCACCAAAACACCTTGCCATGGTAGTGCGTGATTTTGGGAGCCGCTTTCAAATGGCACTGGTGGTGGTGGCATTAGAAAGGATCACATAAGTGCACTTGGACACAGCCATGATTCCACCGGTCTGAGCACCCTCCTCATCTGATGCAAATCACATCCCCTCCTCCCCTTCTCATCTTGTGCCATTCACATCCTCCTTGGTGGATCTCTCCACCGCCTTCATCTTATGCCTTTAACATCTCAGATGTTCCAGCATGTCACCTGATTTGTTGACCCGTTGTCTGTCATTCTTGCTACATGACTGGCCCAACTCCTTTTCTTATCTTACGTATTAGTAACCTCATTATATCACTATTTATTTGTCAGGGAATATGATTCTTCTTCACTTTGCTGTGATTCCTAGTACTGAATCATGGAGATGCTTGAAGTCCACTCAGCTGCCCACATGAAAACCACACTCCAGGAGAGCAGTCAAAGGGCCCTGTGGGACTGAGACTACTCCTAAAGTCATTTTAGGTTGGAAAGACAACATCCTAGACCCCTCCATGTGGCTGATCTCAGAGCGAAGCGAGCTCAGTAGACTTAGAGAAAACCCACAGCAGAAAGATCAGCTTCATCCTCTTTTGTTTTTTAAGACCACCCATGTTTTTCCTATATCCTCTAGTTACCACTGAAGAGTCGAACAGGGGTTGCTTACTTCAGTGTGAGAGAAGACATATCCATCCGGGTTCGTAACGGGCAAGAGGAAGATGTCCATTGTATCCAAAAGGGCTGTGATCGATGAGTCCTTTCCATAATCAGAAGCAATCTAAAGAGAGACAAAATGCTAACTGTAGGGTCGCTTTTCCAGGAAATCCAGAGATGAAAGTTCCAGTTATGTTTATCAAAGTGTGAGCTACAGCTATCCTTGTTGTTATTGAGGGGTCTCTAGGTATTCTGTTGTCTGGTCTTCTGCAGAATGTTTATCATAAATATGTTTAACATGACTGCACATGTATAAGCCTTGCCATCTTGGAAAGGGGGAGAGTGGGAGAAAAACTTGGAACTCAAAGTCTTATAAAAAAATGAATGTTGGAAACTATCTTTACATGTAATTGGAAAAAATAAGATATTAATTACAATTAAAAAGAATGTTTATCATAAAATAATATAGATAATTTCTTTTGTTGCTGGCTTGAATTACTTACCTATTTGTAACCTAACTTAAAAATAGACATCGCTTTAGTGACACAGAATGGTATAGTAGAATCGGGAAGGCCTACATTTAAATCCTGTCTCTAATACTGTGTGACCATGGTCAGGTCATTTAACCTCTCTTAGCCTCAGTTTCTCTATTAATAAAATAGAAATAATAACACCTACCTCATGGGGTTGTTGTGAAGATCAATGAAATAATGTACGTAAAATCCTTTTGTAAACATTAAAGTACTACCTATCATTTATCATTATTATTGTTATTATTATTATTGTTGTTATTATTGTTATTATCATTATTATTATTATTATTATTGGAAGGGCCTCAGAAGTTGTCTAAGGCATGAATCCCCTCTGTATCTATGGCCACTGGTCCTCCAGCCTCTGCTTAAAGACCTCTAGTGACAGGGAACTTACTAGCCACTGAAGCATGCCATTCCAAGACCAGTTTCAATAGGAAATTCTATCAACCCAATGACCAACCATGTGATTCCAGAGGTCCTATGATGAAAAACATGCTATCCACCTCCTGACCAAAAGGTAATAGATTCATCGTACAGATCAAGACATGTATTTTTCCGACATGCCCAACTTGTTATGCTTAATTATGTATACTTGTTACAAGAGTTTTCTTTTTCTTTTCTTCTTTTAGGGGACAAAGAGGTAGGAGAAAAAATAGTTTTGTTAGTTTAAAAAATACACTAGAATAAAAGAAATCAAAAAATAGGGAAAAAGTTCCTTAATTGGGCTCAAATCTTTCTTCATCCACTCATAAAGTTCCATTCATTTATCCTAGTTTTGTTCTTTGGGGTCAAGTAGACCTTCCACCTCCTCCAATGTGACAACACAAGCTTTATTAATTCTGGTAAGGTTTTCTGCAACGTAAAACAGTTAGGATCAGCGATCTATGGAATGTTTGGCTCCCTACTCTGATGGCCCCAAGGACAAAAAGAATTTGAGAATTCTTTTTTTTGTTGTTCTAGGGGACACAACTTCTAGGTAGGGTAGCTCTTCGATAAGACTTCATATCCACATCAGTTGCATTATACATATAGAATTATAGACTCTGGAGGTGGAAGGGGCTTCAGAGGCCATCCAGTCTGGGTCATAGCTGAACAAGAATCTCCTCTACAACATTCCTGACCAGCAGTCATCCAGCTTCTGCCTTAAAACCACATGCTCCTTCATGCAGAACCTGTTGTCTTAGACAGTGACCAGTTAAGGGATTACATTCGCTTATTTACATGCCATTACAGTGCAATTGTAGATTATACTGCACAAAAAGCTTCTTCACTTCTGGTCATTAGTTATCTTGAAGTATTATTATTCTCTTGATGAATGGCTACTTTGTACCACCCCAAAGGGTAAGTGCGTTTTAATTGTGTTGGGAGTGGAAGGTCCAGGAGGAAGGAAGCAGTCTCCCAGAATCTATGTATGTGATCTCACTTATGAACAGAGGTGGGGAAGGTTTTCTTTCACTGATGATTTAACATTTTGATGTATGGTGTGTCATTTCTGAATTACCTAAGAAATACTGTGCTGGGTCAAATCCAAGCCAGGGCTCTGTTTCTGACATGATAGCTCACGGTATGGAAGGTCCTGTGAGGTAGGGAGGGTAAACTGTCTTTTTGTTGTTCCTTCAAACTGAAATTTCATTAGTTCATACAGAACTCCCAGGAAGGAAATTCCCTATTAACAATGCAGGCAAGTGACTCTTCTGCAGCTTAGAGAACCGCCTGAGAACCTAAGTGACTCACCCAGGATCACAGTGGAGACAGCATCGATAAGGGGCAAGGCTTGAACCTCTAGAGGTCCTCCTGATTCTCGGGCCAGCTACCCCTAGCTGCCTGGCTAGTGCAAGTATTGAGTCCACAGCGCCATGGAGTGTGGCAGCTTGTCATCCTCATGTCATCTGGAGCGTGCCATAAAGGTGAGTTGACCCTTTAGGAGGCCAAAACTCTTATTTTATCTAAAAGTTAACTTTTTAAAACTTCAGGTTCAGTATCCACTCTAGTATTCCAGGAGTCAACGAATGAGGCAATCCATCCATTCTTACTCATAGTGATTTTTACAAATGTTGATCATTTAACTTCTTAGCTTTTATTTTTTCATGCTGAAGAGTCATCGTTTTTTTCTAGTCTGTATACTGAAATCCCTTCTTTCTCTTGGAGAGAGAAAGTAAGTAAAACTATTTATTTGGAGTAAAAAAGATCTGGGCTCTACCACTACCTCTGCCAGTAGAATGCAAGCTCCTTGAGCGGGGTGGGGGAGGGCAGGATTGATTAATTTTTGTTTTCATATCTCAGTGCTCAGCACAGTGACTTTTAAACAAGTAGATGCTTGACATAGATTTGATGAGTTGAATTTTAGCTGTGTGGCCTAGGGTATGTTGCTTTACCTCCTTGGGACTCAGTTTCCTTCATCTGTATAGTGAAGTCATATATAGATACAAATATATCTATCTATATCTATTTATATCTATAGCTAGATAGGTGTATGGATAGATAGATAGATAGATAGATAGATAGATAGATAGATAGATAGATAGATAGATAGATAGATAGATGATAGAGAGATAGATAGATAGATAGATAGATAGATAGATAGATAGATAGATAGATAGATAGATAGATTAGATTAGATTAGATAGGTATAAAACCTTTAGGTCTCTCCCAAGTCTGAGACTGAGAGTCAAGGGAGTAAGCTTCTAATCTATTTCTGTTTTTTTGAGGGCAGCTGGGTGGCTCAGCGGGTAGAGCACCAGGCCTGGAGTCAGGAAGACATGAGTTCAAATCTGGCCTCAGACACTTACTAGCTGTGTGACCCTGGGCAAGTCACTTAACCCTATTGACCTCAGTTTCTTCATCTGTAAAATGAGCTGGAGAAGGAAATGGCAAACCGCTCTAGCATCTTCACCAAGAAAACCCCAAGTGGGGTCACAAAGAATCTGACATGACTGAAAAAACTGAACAATAACAACAGCAAATCTTAGGAAAGCCATAGCAAGTTTTCAACACTATTTCACAGTTTTGCCATCTTTAAAATGAGAGGATTGGACTACATGATCTCTAAAATCTGCTCTAGGTCTCACAGTTAATACATTAACTGCCCTTCTCCAGCTCTATCTTTCTTAAGACAAAATGATGAGAGTTTTCTAGGTGTGGGCACGACTCTAACCCAACATATTGTAGAAACAAAAGCAAAAAAGAGATTGTTGGATGGATTACTGGTATGTGAGTTCTGAATTTTTCTTAAATGCATGATCTGACGCTTTATGTTTAAACCAGCATGGCCACTGGTACTACACACGTGGAGGAGTTAGATGTGAACCTAGGAAAATAAAATCTATAATTTTAGGTGAAATGACCTGATTGGCTGTCCACAATGCTGTAGCGTGGGAAACCCACTCTCGGGCATGGATGCCAGCATCTAACCAGATGGCAGGCTTGTTTCCTCCAGTGCTAAACTGTAAAACAAAAGGTAAAGTATGAGACCTTCCCTATTTCCTCCCATTCTTTTCTTCCCATCCTTCCCATTCTTTCCCATCCCTTCTTCCTCTCCCATGACCCCCTTCCCATTCACTTTCTTTCCCCTTGTTCATTCACTTTATAGGACACAGGATAGAATTTGACTTGACCGTTGATGTTTCTGACGGCTTTTGACCAATCGTGGGTATTTCTTTTCCCTCTTTCGTTGGTTAAAAACGTAGCATTTACAATACCACCTTACAATTTCGTCCTGGTTTTTGAGAAACCAGAACAGAATAACAAGGGAAATCATAGAATTCATCTCCCTTGAGGTCTTTAAGTTATGAAATTTAGGGTATGATTTATGATATCTTTCATGAAGACAGGGAAATAGGTGGGATAATTTCTGGAGGCCTGGCACATATCAAGATTTTATAATTTAATAGAGTCTATTTAATCTGAGATAATACCTTTGGGAATTGGATCAGTGGAATCTGGGAGTGGGGATTAGGGGGATGGAAAAGGGAAATTTTGGGGGCTATCAGCTTCCTTTTCTGGCTGGTAATCTAACCACACGTGGTAAGACCCATACCATTCCTATTGTTCCTCATGTTTGAAAATTTGGAATCATCTTCAACTTTTTAATATCCATTATCAAGGCCTATTGTTTCTCCCTCAAGAATCTCTTTCATTTAGCCCCTCTTTCTCTAGTAAGGGACTATATTACTACCTTGCATATTGAAGTAACTTCTTAACAGATCTGCCTGTCTCTAGTTCTTCCCATCCTTCCTACTCATTCTTCATAAGACCACCAGGATGATTATTCTTATGCAAAGATCCAGTCGCATCACTCCCCTGCTGAAAAATATTCAGTGCCACTCTACTGTCTATCAAGTGAGGTTCAGACATCTTTGCCTGGCATCTAAGTCCCTCTACCATCTGACACCACCCTACCTTTCCAGTGTTATCTCAATATTACTCCCCTCCACACATTCTAAACTGCAACAAAATCACACTGCTCTCTGCCCCCCTGAATAGACCCTTGCTGTAAGGACTTCAGTAAACTCTCACCCCACTAAACGAAGAAGCCCCTAGTGAAGCTCAAATCCCCTGATTCGCCCCACTGAAGTGGAGAATATAGTAAACTCTACTACCACTACCCGGGAGTTTGAATATCAGCTAGCCACCAATTTCCCGGATGTTCTCCCCAGCAGGAAGTAACAGCGGTCCTTGAATTTTGACCCGTACATCAGGCTCAGGTTCCCCTTTCCCTTTCCCAGTGTCTGGTCTTACTTGACCCAGGTAAGAATCCTATAAAAATCCAACAGGCTTTATCAATTTTGTCACCTCCTTTGCTCTACCATCCCAGCAAGACCATCTAGTTTCTATCTTCCTTATCTATCCTTCCTTTCATATTTTCTCTCAATAAAGCTGATTTGCTTTACTTTCTCGACTAACTCTTACTTATGTTGTGTTCTGTCTCATGAGCCTTCTCGTGCTGTACCTTATAATCCTTAATGTCACTTAAACTACATTAAGACTCCTGGAGTCAGGAAAACTCATCTTCTTGAGTTCAAATCTGTCCTCAGACACTTCCTAGCTGTGTGACCCTGGGCAAGTCACTTAACCCAGTTGGCCTTAGTTACTCGTTTATAAAATGAGCCGGAGGAGAGAATGGCAAACCCCTCCAGTACCTCTGCCAAGAAAGCCCCAAATGGGGTCACAAAGAGTCAGACACGACTGGAAAACAACTAAGCAAAATTCTCCTTTCTCTGTGTCTGTACTCATGCTGCTCCCTATGACAGGAACACATTCCCTTGCCCTTTTCACCTGTTGAATTCCTCCCTAACTTTTAAAACCCCATTTTCGCCCACCGCCTTTGTCAAGCCTTCCCTGATCACTCCTCCCTCTACTCTAATTTCAGGTCAGCATTGATCCTCCTTCTCATGCCTCACGCTAAAAACAAAAACAAAACAAACCTGATTTGCAACTCTTTAATGCACTTAAATATAACACATAATATTGAATATTAGTGTTTGTATCTTATTCGATTAATCATGATAGTCTACTATTAAATTGATCCATGAGGATCCATGAAGATAGCAGGGGCTATCTTACGTATATTTTGTGTTTTGCCCAGTACCTAGTAGAGTGATAGGTCTTATTAATTTTTCTTGAATAAATGGATTAATGAATAGTCGTATCTCCCCTACTGGACACAACTTCCTTAAATATAGGGACTGTTGTTTTTTTAACTATCTCTCTAGCTCATGGCCCCATGTTTTGCCCATCATCGAGTTCAATCAATTTTTGTTAAATCTTCATAGGACCTAGCTGCTTTTGGGAGAGGAATGAACAACCCACGGCAAACATCTAAATCATTTAATTGCAGGGTACCTTAAGCACATTTATGGGCCGTTTTTCAAAAGAAGATCCTATTTGCAGTTTGCTCACTAGATCTGGGTACTGCTCGGCAAGGTTGTCCATTTCTTGGAAGATCTGGAATTTTAAGAGTACAGAAAAAACAAGATTTGTTAAATCAGCTAGCATTTCTCTCTCCCCATCCCATTCCACCAGCGCATTGGTACCAAAGGCTGTTTGGTTAGCTGTGCATTTGGGGATGTTAATGTTTTAATTTGAGATAGTTAATAATGAACCACACACTGCTACTCATGGTTCAAAACCCAGCTGAAAAAATAGAACCATTGTGTAGCAGAAGGACAAATATGTTTTCTTATCTCCATGACAAGAACGTATTTCTAAATTAACCATTCCAGTTGAAAAACTTTCAAAAATGGCTTCCCTATCTCCTTAAACAGAAAAAATTGAACACAATTTTCAGTAGAAATATTTCTGTAAAATTTAAGTAATATTCCATAGAATATTAGCTCTCTGAAGACAAGGGAATGATTTTGGTTTTGTCTTTGTATCTTTGCCTCTGTATCCATCCATGTATCGTTGCACATGGTAAACACTAAATGCTTGCCGAATGAAAACAAATTACATTTTCTTGGTGATAAGTTCTTTCTTTCTATCTCCATATGCTACTTTCCCTCTCTCCCATCTTTATTCCCAGAGAGAGCTTCCATATACCTGTTGAGAGCACCAGAGACAGTCAGCAGGTAAAGTCAGAGAAATGATAGCCGTAGGATCCCGTGGCCCAGGTATTCCCCACAGCTACCAGTTTAGTGACCTGATCCTTAGCATTTTCCCAATTTGAGGACTTATCTTTTCAGGTCTGATGGAAATAAACTATCTGGATGTGAGTGTTCTTAACTTTTTTTGTTTCGTGGATCTCTTTGGCAGCCTATTCAAGCCTATAGACTCCTCAGAATGATGTTTTTAAATGAATAAAATAAAACACATGAGATTAAAAAGGAAGATAATTGTCTTAAGATAATTATTAAAATACTTTTTAAAAAGAAAAAAACAAGTTTATGGATCTCAGGTTAAGAACCTGAGTTCTAGAGTTTCAAGGAAGAAGTTCAGGACAGGGCTAGCTCCTTAGAAAGCTGAATACTGGAACAAGGAAAATTACCCACTTCTTAAGGTAAACAGCCTGAAAAATTCACCTCTTCCAAGGTATGGTAGGTTCCAAAATCGAAGCTGCCACTTCTTTCTTTTCTTCGATGAAAATGCATCTCTTCTTTCTCTTTGTCCAGCAGGACCTAGGGTAAATCACTCCCACTTTATATTCTGCTTGCGGCCAACCATTGGCATATGAGCAATAATGAACGAAGTGAGACCCGGAAAAAATGGACAGTAATCGTAAAGTAAATGACAATTCAGGCCCTAGCAACCACTTCTTCCTCTTATTCCACATGCCAGCTGTGGTACTACACATTGTCCTCAAAGGATGATCAACACCAAATATTTTACCAACATTTTTCTTGGTTAGAAAAGGCAAGAGTTGATCAGTGGAGGAAGAACTTAGGTTAGCTAAATCACTTTATGTCAGAGGCATCCATGGCCAAATACGTCGTTGGCTTGCATAATGATAAAGGACTATGCCTCTGTCAGAAGAGCCAGAGGATTTTTGTCCCCACTCCCACAAATCAAAATTGATTCATTTTGTAGCAAGGGGGAAGCAGGTAGTGCTGAAAATACCTGATTCTATGACCTGTGGTCATAGATCCTCAGTTCTATGCACACCCGGAAAGCTATCTTCTTATCCCCTCATTATCTACAGATTTCACTCATAAGAAAATGAAGGGGAGGTTCCCACCTCCCGTGGGATGGCTCTACCCATTGAAAAGGCAGCCAGTCAGTTGAATTCAGAACCAAGTGGGAACTACAAAAGGATAAAAGAGAATTATGAGAGCGAGTTCATTTTGGGGTACTCACCTGCACATCTTCAATCATGATGGAATAAGGAATGTCATGGGATTCCAAGAAAATTTTGACTGCCTGCAGTCTAGAAAAGGGAATTCGGACATGTACCTTCTCCCCTGCAGTGCTAAGGGTCCTCCAGAAATCAAGCTATAAAGGGAAAGAGCAAAACCAAGCTGGGACAATCATTCCAGGTCAATGGGCCTATTTTCACTTCATATAATACTATAATATTCCCATGGGCAGTCTGAATACTGAAATCGTCAGCTTACTGATCCATGATTAAAAACTATGGTTCTTAATAATGATTGGATATTATAATGGACTGAATAAAAAGACAATTCAAAACTTGTGGTTGTATATCATAATAAAGTTCATCTATTAGAATGCAATAGTATATAACTAATTTGTAAATAATACCTAGTCAAATTTCAGAGGTTTTAGCTTTTCAAAATACTATTATATTTAACTGTCTTCTACTGTTAGTCCCACAATAAACCTTTGAAATAGGAAAACCAGGTATGATTAATCCCATTTTCCCAGACTGGACCTGTGAAGTTCCATCTACCAATGTAACCTAACAGCTGTTCTGCAATTTATAGTCTTAGAAAATCACCTGGAGCACTGAGAGGCTAAGGGACTTGACCAGGGTCACACAGTCAGCCATGTCAGAGGCAGTCACTATTCCCATGCTGCCTTGCATTCCTGTTTTACAGAAGGGGAAATGGAGGCCCAGAAAAGCCAAGTGATTTGCCCCAAATCACACAGATTATTAGAGGACGAGCTAGGAATAGGACCTAAGACTCTTGAATCACGGTCTCATATACTTGCAACTAGAGCCTGAATTCTGAAGCACTTAATGGGGAATTAGTGTGGTGGAATAGAAGAGGGTGATAGATCTGTCATGAGAGGCTCTGGGTTCAAACCTGGCTCTCCCACTGACTATCTGTGTCATCTTGAACAAGTCATTGGATTCTTTGAGACTCGGTTTCTTCCTCTGTTAGGTGAAGTGGTTGGACTAGATAACCTCTAAGATCCTTTCCAGCTCCAAATCCATGCTAATGCTCTGCTATATTTAACCAGATGTATTTCCAGAAAGAGAATCCCAATCACCCTTTCCTAACTCTACATAAAATCCACTTTGATGAATATGGATCCCACCAGAATGGGTACCTGAAAGTGAGCTTCTGTTTCCAGTTGCCTTAGGTTTTTAACTTGCTCTTCATCCCTCGGTGTGATCTCAAGAACCTGGTCTCTGAAGAAGACAGAAGCCCAAAGGAGGCTTTAGACACATATTGCTCCCTGTGGCTGCTTTCTCTTGTCATTCCTCAGTAGGATATGTTCAAGGCTACAGAGCAATAATTTGATTGGCAATCAATAAGGAAGAAACAATGTGCTGGGAAACTTATGGAATGACTCGGCTTCATATCTTTGGGGGGGGGGTTATTTCTCTATTGGGTTGTTTTGGCCATGAGGTTTACAAATATGTGATGTAGATTTTTTTTTAATTAGAAGCCTGAAGAAACTCACAGCTACAGTCAATCTTCAACATTCATGCATTTAACTTTCAAGACTACAAGCATTGGTGTGATCTCGTCAGCAATCTCATTTTCATTTTCACATGGGCAACCATGCACATTCACAGCCATGACAAGAGAAGCCATGTATGCAGGCTTGTGGAGCAGCTGGTATAGCCTACCAGGTCCCGTTCACACCACTGTTGTGAAGAGTTCCTCGGCATTCACTGCATATTTCCATTGTTTGTCTTTAAAACTCAAGTTTTATGTTGCAATTATGCCCGAACATAGTGCAAGTCCTTTGGACTCTAAGCCCAATTGTACAAGGTCAGTGATGTGGCTCAGTGAGAAAATAAAGGTATTAAATAAACTTCCTGCAGAAAAGTCTGCAGGTGCTATCACTACAGGTTTGGTGTTAATGAATTGATAATTTGTCATACAGTCCAATACCCCCACACCACCATCTGACACAGTGGAAGGTAAAATTCAGATTAAAAGAAGTTTTAGTTTTAAGAATTTCATTTGCTGTACAGTATTTATGGTACTGTAGGTTTCACGTGTTATGAAAAGTGAATATTGTCTGAAATAATTTTTTTGAGATGTTAGCACAAAGAGAGAGAAAGAGAAGGAAATGGCGCACCACTCTAGTATCTTTGCCAAGAAAGCCCCAAATAGGGTCACAAAGAGTCAGACACAACTGAAATGACTGAACAACAGCAAAAATAGCACAAAAGGTCACAGAATTCTAGGGAATTACTAACAAGAAAAATGTTTTGCATGTTAACCAATTTTATTTTTGTGAATGTCATTTTATGGGTTATTTCATGATTACTGTGTTAGGAAAGTACATGTTATCAAAATCAATGTTCTGTTGTGAAGAATTGTATGCAGAAAAATTGTATTTTCAGCACTCTCTAGTGAAATATTACAGTTTTTGATGATCACAGGAACCACCTCCTATTTTCCATAGGTTCAATGTATCAACATTTGTATTTTTTACTTTTGCCTGTTTTCAAGGAATGTTGTTACTCTTGTGAAAGTTGAGGATTGACTATATATGAAACCTGCCTTATCAATTCTCACATGAAAGTCCAGATCAAAAAGTCTCCCAAATTAGAGTCAATTTATCTGCCAGGTACACTGGTTCTCAATAATACCGCGATACCTGACGATCAGCAAAGCTGCCCCTATTCCCCACATCCCGAGCATAGGCAGAAAAAAAAGGCTTGGGAGATTTCTGTCAATTGAACGGCCACTCAAACAGCAAGTGGCTGGTAAATCTCTTCCATGTCCTATGTAGAAAAATCCAGGACAATCTATAAGTCAATCAACCCATATGTTAAGAAAGCTGAAAAAAAAAAAAAAAGAAAGCTGGCAAACTAATCCTGGGAGAAGAGGGCATTCAGAGTATAAAACACATTCTCACTTGAGCTTCTCCATAGTAATTTGTGTTTATTTTGCATATGTTTCATAATTATTTATCTGTATGTGTGTTGTTTCCCCTAGTAAAATACTAGCTTCTTGAGAACAGATATAGTTTTGTGTTTGTGACTTAACATAGTGACCTCCTTAGACAAGGCAGTGCTAAATAAGCACTTAATGATGAATTGAATAGAATTGAACTGATCAGCCACAGTCGTAGGGAGTAACATGGACAAAGATCCAGCAAAGCGGGCAGAGGAGGAGTGGTCAGACAAACAGGAGGAGAACCAGAGATAGAACTGTCCCAAAAAGCAAGAGAGAAGAGAGTATCAAGGAGAAGAGGGTGATCGATGGTGTTAGAAGCTGAGTGAAGAAGGTTCAAGAAGAATGAAGATTGAAAAAAAAATTCTAATAGATTTGGCAATTTAAAGGTCATTGCTGACTGGAGAGAGTAGTCCCATTTGAGTGATGAGACTGGAAGCCAGACTCCAAAGAGATAAGAAAAAAGTAAGAGAAAATGAAGTAGAGTATCTGTGGGACATCGAGGGGGTGCCATTGACACAGTGCTGGGCCTAGAGTTGGGAAGACCTAGGTTCAGATCCAACCTCAGCACTTACTACCTCTGTGACCCTTGGCAAGTCACTTAAAAAAAGAAAAAAAAAACACTGTTTGCCTCAGTTTGCTCATCTGTAAAATGGGGGTGATAATACTAGCCCCACCTCACAGAGTTGTTGTGAGAATCAAATGAAATAATAATTGTAAAGTATTTGGAACATAGTATGTCAGCTATTATTATTATCTACTATAGCTTGCCAGGGGAGGTAAACTGATCAAGTGAGGGTTTTTTTAAGGATAGGGCGTCAGGTACAACCGGGAGAAATGAATATCAAGGGCAGTCTTGTTAATGAAAAGAAAGGTTGGGGCAGATAATGCCGCCTGTGTTGCCTTGGTAAAGATAGTGCTACCTTCAGGCAGGCTGCCCCCATGAAACAGCATCAAGCCTCTTGGGCAAGGAATGGGAAGGCTAAGGTAGAGCCGTAGCCACAGAGGTCCTTGATTCAGAAGAACACTGAGTTCATCCCTCTGGTTCAGAATACTTCTTAACTCTGGGACTTGGAGGTAATTCACTCTTCCTCTCTTGAGCCTGATTTTCTCATCTATTCAATGATGGTAATAAAACATATCTTATCTGCTGGCTGTTAGGAAGAAAGTCTTTTGTAAACTTTATAAAGGGCTAGATAAATGTTCACCTATTAATAATTAATTATTATTGACTTTGTTAGGGCCGGCAGCAAATATTATATACACTATGGGGCTTGTTTGTTCTCAATACCAGCCTACCTGCGTTCACTTCCCTACCTAGAATGCTGACTGACTAGAATGTCTTTAAAATCCAGCAGAAAATGCACCTCCTCCAAGGAGCCTTTATTTTTATGGATGAGGAAACTGAGTTTTGGAAAGGTGGTACAACGATTTTCCCAACGTCACATAGGTAGCGTAGTAGCAGAGTCAGGATTTGAACACAGGCCTTCCAGCTCCAATAGCTAGGCATGAAAGTATATTGAGGTCTCTCTACTTTTTTACCCAATCCCTCCTGAGATCAAGCTAATAATGATGATGATAACATTTATATTACTTGCTATGTGCCGGGCACTACGCTAAGCACTTTACAACTATTATCTCATTTGTTTCTCATAGAAACCCTGGGAGGTAGGTACTACAATTATCCCCATTTTACAGATGGGGAAACCAAGGCAAACTGTGGTTAAGTGACTTACCTGGGGCCACACAATAAGTAAACATATCAGGTCTGATTTGAACTCAGGGCTTTCTGTCTCCAGTCCCTGTGCTCTACCCACTGCATCCACCTAAGTTGCCACCGAGCATCGTGGGGTGGTTTATCAGTAAAACCTCATGACTGTGAAATAGAGAAAACTAATTCAACCCACCCACCCAGGTGAGGATCAAATCTAGGACGTGACATCATTAGCCCTACGTGCTAATCAAATTAATTCATCAGCCGAACTCCGTGCATTATTCATTCTCCCTAGCCCATGTCTGGTGCCATCTCCTCCACCTTTCATTCCTCAGCCCTTGGCTTATATAGGGCTTTACAAATGTTAAGCTTTTTCATGTGTGGAGTGGATCCCCAGCTCTCAATCCTGGGAAGATGAGCATAGTAACTCTCAGGGCTTTTTCCTTAAATATATATTTGTTTGTATTTTTAATGTTTTATTGATGACTTTTTAGGAAGAAAAAAAAAGTCATTTTCCAATTCAACCTGAAACCATTGAATCCTCTCTTGTAGGAAAGAAAAGCAGTTAAGCAAAACCAGCTGACATTGGGTTGCACCTGATGGTGTCTGCCATGCTCTACACCCTCCTGAGAGATGTCCTTTTCTATCCCCTCCCCCCACCAGTCACCCTAAATCTTACTATCCAGTAGGCTGGGATACTGTTATTCACATTACATGATTATTGTTGTGGAGCCTGGAGAAAGTGAGGGGAATTTGTCACATTCGTTAGGTCTTTTCATCCTCCGAAGCACTTTGCAATTGTCTATCATTTCATTTTATTCTTAGGACAGTCTCATGAAATTTTGTTATTCAGTCATTTTTCAGTCTGACTCTTTGTGACCCCACTTGGGGCTTTCTTGGCAAAGATACTGGAGCGGTCTGCCATTTCCTTCTCCAGCTCATTTTACAGATGAGGAAACTGAGGCAAACAGGGTTAAGTGACTTGCCCAGGGTCACACAGCTAATAAATGTCTGAGGCCAGATATGAACTCACGAACATGAGTCTTCTTGACTCCAGGCTCAGTGCACTATCCACTGTGTCATCCAGCTGCCCCTGTCTCATGAGATAAGTATAGTAAATAAAGGAAGTGTGAAGAGCAGTGTTTCCTGGAAGTGGGGAGGGAGGGTCTGAAAATAAGGGAAAAGGCACAGGAAGGAAAGGTGAGAGTGTAATCATTAAATACTCTTCCTAATTCACCATTTTATCTAGAGGGGGTTCCCATTTTTATAGTCACAAGGAGATAGGAATTTTTATTTTCACTCATTCAATAATTCAACTCAACAGACACATATTTGGGAACAACTATATTCAAGGTATTATAAAAATTTAATAAGTATTGTTAGAGACACCAAGACACAGAGAGGTCCCAATTTGTGTGAATAATGAACACTGTGAAGGCAGCTAGCTAGACTACCTAAAGTTCAAATCCAGTCTCAGAAACTTATTTGCCGGATGACCCTAGGCAAGTCACTTCACTTCTGTCTGCTCCAGTTTCCTCAACTGTAAAATGAGGATAATAATGCCACCTTACCTTCCAGGGTTGTTGTGAGGATCAAATAAGGGGTTTGTAAAAGCATGCAGCACAGTGCCTGGCATACAGTAAGTGCTTAATAAATGCTTGTCTCCTTCATCCTTCTCCCCCCATCAAATGATCTCACGGATTCTAATTCCCACCATTCAAAGTTATAAACACATAAAATACACAGTGTGAATTCCAGTAATGCGACCACTGCTCGGGATCCATTATACAAACTAATGGGACTTAGCTGTAATAGGACAAAGTCCTTGCCCTCTGGGAGTTAACAACCTAATAAAGAACATAAGAGCTACACACAAATAATATATTAAGAAATACAAAATAGAAACACAAGTGAACAGAAAAGAAAGTGAGTTACAGCGGAAGTATAAGAAGGGAGAACTGCCTTTGGAGTCAGAAGAGCTCAAATCAGAAGCTCCAACACTGCCATTTACTTGTGGACGGTTAGGTGAGTCATTTCCCCCTTCTGCAGATCAGTTTCATGTCAATGAAGGGATTGGGTTAGATAATTGGTTAGGTAACCTTCATGGAGGAAGATCTGGGCTTTGAAGGATGGGTAGGATTTTAATAGTCAGAGATTCTGGAGAGGGGGGACATTCTAAGCACATAGGTACAGGAAAAGGTAGGAGGAGGGTGAGGCGTGATGAGGAATAATCTTAGGTTTAAAAACAAACAACAGCTCATAAGTACAAGTACAAGGTGAGGGAGATGTGGCTTAAGAACAGTTTTTCTGAAAAAGAACTGGAATTTTCAGTGGACCACAAGCTCAATAGAAGTCACCAATGCGAAAGAGTAGCCCAGAAAGCTGGTGCAATCTTACACTACATTAAGCCTAGCATCCAGGACTAGCAAAGTGACAGTCTTGCTGTACTTCACATGCCTCAGACCAAGTCTGGAATGTTGGGTTCAATTCAAGGTGCCACATTTTAGAAAAGACAATGATAGGCTAGAAAGTAAACCAAGGAGGTCAACCAGAATGGCAAGGTACTTCCAGGAGCTAAGAATGTGTAACCAGAAGACAAGGGGACATAATAGCTATCTTCAAGTATTTGAAAGACACCTACGTGGAAGAAATATCAATATTTGTTCTACTCCGCCCCAGAGAATACCAAAAATTGGAAGTTTTGAAGAGGGAAATTTAGGATTGATTTGGGGAAAATGTTCCTAATAATAATGAGAATGACCCAGAAGTGGAAGGGCTGCCTTGGGAAGTGGTTCAGTCTCTGCCACTTGGACTCCTCAGGCAAAGGTTGTATGAAACTTGTAGGGTATGGTACAGAAGGGATACTTGCTCTGGTCAAGATTGGTGTAGATCAGGGGTGGGGAACCTGTGGCCTCAAGGCCACATGTAGCCCTCTAACCTAAAATGCAGCTCATTTGAGGACCTAGAAGACCACACGTGGCCTTGAGGCCGCAGGTTCCCCACCCCTGGTCTAGATAGCCTCTGATTTTATGATTCAGATTCTGATCCACTAGGAAAAGTTGTATGGGAGATGGGAGGCAGAAGAAGTTGGGACGAGAGAGGGGAATCTTCATTATTTTGTATATTTAGCTTTTCTTTCTTAATTCTTTTATGCTTTTCCCTCCTTTTTCCCACCGCCCTGCTTATTACTCTAATGTCTGGACCCCTCCACTTTTATTTTAAGAGAAAAACAGATATTTGGTAGTTTCAGCTACCATTTAGCCTTTCCATGAAAGTAGGGACAGGGGCAGGATTTGTGATTTCATTGATATAGGGAACTCTAAGGTGAGTCTCAGAGAATTGCCTGCAAGACTAAGCAGTTAAGTGATGTGCCCAGGGTTCTAAGGTCAGCATATGTCAGAGACAGAAGTAGGACCAAGGTACTCCAGCACCAAGGCCAGATCTATCCACTAAGCTGGATGTCTCTCACTGATAACATAGTTTCTACAAAGATGCTGGTGTTTACAGCCATACTACAAAAAGACAGGCTGAGCCCCTGTGACTCTTAGGTAACAAAAACCTAAAAACAATTGAAAATAGAACTTACCCAATGAACGTTTTCTGGCAGAATATATACCCAATTAGAACACTAAAGACCAGGATAGACTTCATGGTCAAAGATTTTCCCAAGGTCCAACAGCCAACACCCACCACCGGATCTTTATTTATAGGGAATGTGGCTAGAACTTTGGTCCTCTCGGGACATAAGTAAATTCCCACATGGCAGAATTCCCACCAGTTTCAAGAATTCTCAAGGAGACAGTCAGACACACCTGCCATATTTTTACCAATCAATATATTTTCCATTCAAATGATAAGATAAAAATAGCAATTAAGATTTTTTTTTTTAGAGATCACAGCTTTAAAAAATCTCTTTGGGAAAGAAAACATAGTTGCCAGAGTCTATCAAGGGCACAAAACCTATTTATATCTGGTATATAAAAGTGACAATTAGGCTTTGCCCAGTGATAGATAATAGATTTACAATTCTAGAAACTGAAGTCCTTTCCAGGCCCACAACAAAAAGAACAATAGCTATCCAAGGACATAATCTACTATACCCTAGCGACTTATTTGTTTCTTAATTTTTTTTAATTAAGTGCATCCAAAAGGACCATAGATCTTGCAGGTGAAGAAATTGAGGCCCAGAAGGGTTGAGTAACATACCCAAAGTCACATAGATTGGAAGTTACTTAGTTCATATCTGGTGGGGTTCCACATTGAGATTTTCCATCCATTTCTCTCAGTGGGTGCCTCTAAAGCAGTGGTATCAAACTCAAACAGAAACAGGGGCCACTAACCCTGCCACTACATATTAACTTGGAAAATCATATATTTACATTATCTTATGTTTTATCGTATTTTTATTTTGTTCAGTATTTTCCAGTTACATTTTAATCTGATTCGGGACACAATGGGAGTGTTGTGGCTCAAATACAACCAGTGGACTGCACGTTTGACACCTCTGCTCTTAAAATAATACCCCACCTGGCCCCCAACTTAAAAATCCTGGAATACTAGAGTTTTACTTTTTATTAAACAGTGAAAGAATGCTCTTAGTGGTTTAGTAAATCACGTTTTATAGGATTTTATTTACACAAAATGGAAGGGTGGGTGGAGATAATGAATTTATGATTTCATAGGCATAGGAAATTCTCAATGAGAAAACTCCCTCTACCAACGAAGGTCAGCACTTTCTCTAACTTACTGTCTAAGGGTACCTGGGGCTTTGAGAGGCTAACTTCCTTGGGTCCTCCAGGAAGTATATCAGAGGTGGGACTTGAGCTGTCTTCCTATGCTGGAGGCTGACACTATTTACTAAGCAACATTGCCTCTCATAAAAATCTTCTATGTAACCACCCCTAACAAACATGCCTTTAAATGTGAAATTTTATAAGGACTGGGACTGGACTTATCATTTTATTAGTATGGGGAATGCCTAGGTGAGGAAACTATCTGCACCAATGTCAACCTATACCTTTTTTGCAATGTATGGTCTTTTTTTTAAAATAAATTTGTTTTTATTATTATTTAATATATTTAGTTTTCAGTGTTGATTTTCACAGGAGTTTGAATTACAAATTTTCTCCCCATTTCTACCCTCCCCCCCCCACTCCAAGATGGTGTATATTCTGGTTGTCCTGTTCCCCAGTC
>CM053623.1:94177351-94258511 GCA_028646595.1 Phalanger gymnotis
CCTTGCCCAAGAACCCCTAACATGGACTGGACTTAGATCTTAAGCAGGCTCTTCACTCCTGCTCTGATCTGCCACTTAATTCCTCCCACCAGGTGGGCCTGGGGCCAGAAGCAACTGTAGCTGTAGTTCTAAAGCTGCCCCACCTCCGCTGCCCCTGGGGTGGTGGCCGAACCCCAAACTCTATCCCAATCCCCAGCAGCTTCTCCCACTAACCTATTCTGTTGTCCTTGGTATTTGTGGGTTGAGAAGTCTGGTAACTGACGCAAGTCACTGATTCAGGGCGCTAGGGCACACTCCGCCCAGCTCCTGGTCTGATTGGTCCATGCCCCCCACGCTGGGCTCTCCTCTGCTCAGCTCCGCTCCACTCCGCTCCCAGCTCCGTGCGTGAGGGATAGACCTTACCCAGAGACCATCCAGGCTGTCCTGGGCTAGAGCCCTGCTTTCCTATGCTATTTTGTAGGTTCTGCAGCTCTAGAATTGGTTCAGAGCCATTTTTATAGGTTTTTGGAGGGACTTGGTGGGGAGCTCATGCTAGTCCCTGCTTTCCAGACGCCATCTTGGCTCCACCCGCTCTGGACATGATCTGCAACGTATGGTCTTAAAAGAGTTGCCTAGAGTACTGAGAATCAGTGACTTGCCCAGGATCACACAGTCAGTATATGTCAGAGGTGGGCAATCTTGGCTTCTAGGCCAACTGTCTTTCCACTACTCAGTCCTTCCTTTGCAACAACTAATAGCAAGAAAAATACCACCTCTCTCTGTCTAGCTAATTCTTTGTCTGCAGGCACAATATTTTTTTTTTGCTAAGTTTTCCAAGTGCTTACTTGATGAAGAAAGAATGATTTAATGGTTCCTATTTAAGAAATTGCTTATTTACATATATAACCTATATCAAATTGCTTACCATCTTAGGGAGGAAGGGGAGAGAGGAAAGGAGAAAATTTGGAACTCAAAATTCAATTTTAAAATGAATGTTAAAACTTGTCTGTACATGTAATTGGAAAAAAAGATACTATTAAAAGAAAAAATGCTCATTTAACTTTATCTTTTTAGGAGGGGCAGTAAATATGAGTAAATGGGCCTAGAAACCAGGAATGTTGGCCTTCACCAGATCAGTCAATCACCAAGTTTTGATTAGAGCCTAGTGGATGAACATTATATGAAGTTATGTGAAGGATTTTTGAGTAAAGGAAAGTGTGTTTGGGCTCCAGACCTGCCTTTCCAATTGCCACGGCAACCTCTCCACTTGAATGCTTACTGACACCTGGGGCTTAACATTCTGACTATTACTATCTATGCGATCATTCTGTTTTCTCTGCACCTTAGTTTCCTCATCTTTAAAATGAATTGGACTAGATAATCACTAAAGTCCTTTTCAATTCTAAAGCCTATGTTCAAAACTGACTCACCCTGTTTTCCTCCAAGCCTCTTGCTCCTCCGGCTTCCTTATTTCTGTTGCTAGTTTCATCATTCTCCCAGTTGTCCATGTTCAGTTATCTTTGGCTCCTTCCTCCTCCCCCCTCCTCCACAACCAGTCAGTGGCCAAATATTATCATTTCTGCCTCAGCAATGTCTCTCCCATTATTCTGTAACTTTCCACTACCATTGCTAGGGTAGGGTAGGGCCTAGTTTACACGGGTTTGAGTGGCACGTTTAGGACATCAGAGGCTTTTAGACCACATGGGTTTAAGTCACCTCTTTGTGATGATTTCAGGTCATGTGGGTGAGTCTCATGTGTGACTCACCCTTGACCCTGAAAAAGATTTAAAACCAGGTGTTGGCTTTTCGCTTTTTTGGAGCTCTTACCCACAGCCATGGTGGCACCTCTGGGCCAGCCCTTGTTATGAGCTCCCAGATTGAACTTAGATATTGGTTACTATAAATTGTATTTGGTCTGTCTGTGGATGTTTGTAATTTGTTTGTATGTGCTGTGAAGTTCAGGGCGCTGGCTTTGTCCCCTGAACTAAGTGAATGATATTTGTATGCTGGATTAAAGCGAGATCACTAACCCCTTAACATTGCTTTCCTTAGTAAAGCAGATCAAAAGAACCAGGGCTTTGGCAGCATTCTTGTTGTTGGGCTTGTGTTGGTCTTTCACCCCTGCAACAGCTGCTAGCCAGATTGTTGAAACATGTTTATATAATTTCTGCTTGTAATTTCTGTTTGTGTTTTCTCTGAAGTTCAGAGTGCTTTTTCCTCTGAACTAAGTGAATGATACATTTATGTTTAATTAAAGTGACATTGTTAACCCGTTAAAGTTGCTTTCCTTAGAAAAGCAGATCAAAGAACCTGTGCTGGCAGCCCTCCTGTGTGCTCGTGTTATTGGCCTTGCACATAGTAGCGGCAAGTAGCATGGTTGTTATACCTCCTAAATGCAGCCTTTCCTGATCCCTTCAGTTCTTTGCTCTTTTCCTACTTGTGCTTTGCACTTAATTACTTGCGTACAGGTTTTATACCTCTTGGTAGAGGGCAACTCCTTGAAGACAAGGCCCATTTGTCTCTGTCTTCATTGTCCCAGCACACGGGATGGTGCCTTATACTAGTAAGTGCTTAATAAATTGTTGTTGCATTGAATCAAATAGACATTCTCCTTCCTCTTGCCTGATATCCCCACTTTTCCCTTTTTTTTTCTGGAATCCTCCATATCTAGCTAGAAACTTCCGTGTCTCTATGCAACTTGGTAACAGCTCCCTGCCTATGACCTTAGAGATAGGAACCACTAAGATATGCCTGACAGGCTAGACTCCAGCTCTCCCTATAAAACACCTACTTCCCCCTCTCTTACATATCCACGAGCAGCAGCAGAGGTGTGCCCACATGCAACTAGGAGGAGTGGTGAGGGTTTGGAATAGCCCGTGTTCTGGGTTCAGTGGGAGCCACTAGCTGAGTCTTCACTCTTCTTCCTCCACTTGCTGTATCCTGGGTGAGAAAATCCTCTAACCCAAAGCCTGAATGCTCACTGGCTAAATCAGTGAAATCCAAGGGTATCCCTGTATCTCTGGTACCTAAGATTCAGCTGTGTCCTTGCCGCATCCCACTCCTCACTCCTAATTCACCCGAGGAATCTCAGTTAAGCCCCTCCCCTTAAATTAAAAATATCTCAAATAAAGGCCAGCTGATTGCTGAATGAATAAAACCCAGGACACAAATAGAAAACTTCACTAGGACCTGAGAATGTGATCACTTTAGCTGAAGCGTACCCTTTTTAAGTGAAAAAAAAATTATCAAATAACTATTAGAAAGAAATTAAGACAAAGATCTCCATACCCACCCAGTTCCTTTCAGTCTTACTAAATTAATCTCCCAGGTTGATTTTTGGGAAGTTGGAAGGCTTTGACTGAAATTTCCTCATCCTAAGTCAATGGCAGCTCAGATTCATTGCAAAGGATGAGTATATAGCAACAGGAACTAGCCCAGAGGTAGACAGGACCAATTTATAGTCCAGAGCTCAAGAACATTACCAGACCAGCAGATGGCATCAACAGCAGCTCTATTGGGCAAGTAAGTAGGAGCAAAAGTGTCAAAGAGGTGTTCCAATAGGAACTGGCTGTGTATATTCCATCCTGAACATATGCGTACCCTCTCCAAGTGAGTTATCTGACTACATGTGTTCCATATGTGTATGTGTGTGTGTGTGTGTGTGTGTGTGTGTGTGTGCAAGCTCCCAAATGTTTTTTTTGGGCACGTGTGTTTCCTTAAGTTTGCTTCTTCTCCCATCATTATGTGGGAAAATAAAATTATATGTATATGGAGAAAATATCCTTGTCATTTATTCTGCTGTCCTATTTAATGTCTTTCGTTTTAAACTAATATGCTCTCTGATTAATCTGGTAAAAAACAAAAAAACCAGTGATCTGGGCTCATAAGCTGTGGCTTTGAATGGATAATGATCCAGAGCATTCCTTGAACCTAGAGTAGATTTCAGATATTATATTCAAATATAAGTATAATTTATATTTATATTCAAATATAAAATAATTGCTTTCAAGAAGTTTAGAAGTATCCATTTATATGCAAAATTGATTAATTAATTGGTTAATTAATTAACCAATAGTAATTGTTAGGCTTTCTTTTTTCCCCTAATGGTTTCATTAGCAAAAAAGTACTTTATGGCCACATGAGACCCTACTGAGTTGGCCTCCTGTAATGGTTTTGAGACTTGGAGGCTGCGGCTCTGAAGAACTAGAGAACAGAGTCTCTGATTCTATTCCAAGTAGTTCAATAATGTCATCAGCAAACTATTTCAAAAGATTAATATAGACTGGCTATTTCCAATAGATAATATTCTGGAACACCAGATTTGGACCTTAAAAGCAATTCATTTTTATGATATTTGGAATGCTTGTGCACAGTTCAATTCTTTCCGCCTTAAGTCTGCAGGCACCCACATTTTACATTCATGAATTCACTCAACAAATATTTATTTAGCACCTACTTTGGAGTTGTGCTAAGGTCACGAAGGATATGCTAAGTCTCCCAATGCTTCTATAATAAACCACCCTAATTCTATTTTTATTCCAACCACACCTAATTCATCCCTACTAGTTTGAGTATAAATCTATCTGTATAACCCCATTCTAGATCCTTGCTGCCATGGTATACCAGCCTCCAAGATATTCTCTCTCCTTTCCCAATGAGTGTAGTACTAGGCTCACAGTTTTGCCATCTGTCTTAACTCCTGCCCTTATGTTTGGAGAATACAATATACAATATGATATACCCTTGAAAACACTGGCCTCAAATTCCATGACTCACATCTTCACTTTAGCCACCCACAGGAGTAGTCAATATCAGAAATCTCATCCTCACCCATAACTATGGCATGTTTATAATCCCAAATAGTGAAATTTTTATTCTTGATTAAAGCAATCTGAACAAACTAAGTGACCTCTACATGTAAGGCATTGTGCATAGCATAATTTCTTATTCGTGTAACTTTCCCTCCACCTCACTCCTTCTACATGTACTCTTGTCCTCATCGAGAACTGCAGGACCTCCATTCCTTTCTGTTCTCCAAGTCCATCCCTCTTACCCCAGTCTCACTTTCCTCTCTTCACAGACTTGGCCCTAAAGTTGATTACACAGTATCCTTCCACCTTTTTGCTCTTTTCTTTTGACTTTCAAACTGTGCTAATCTCCAACCCTGGTTTACCCCTCCACCGTTTACCTTTTCCATTCCTCCCAAACCAATAACCAGCACAATCGTACAGATGGTATCCCACAAATTCATGTTATGTACTCCCAATTCCACTGGGATGTCACTGCTATTCAGTAATGCTTGTATTCACCCCTTTTTGAGTCCTCATTGAACTTCTCAAAATGGCTGTTCCACATTTTTTCCTTTCTCCTGAAGTTCCTTATATCTCCCTGCCCCCTTCTCTAAGCAGATGACTTTCTCTCCTCCTTTACTGAGACATTAAAAGTCAACCATTAAAAGCTCCCCCATTTCTCCTATTCCATTCTTCAAAACCCATACATCTTCATCTATCCCCCTCTCCTCTTTTGCTCCAGTTTCCAACCTGTTTTCCTGTTAAAGCTTAAACCTTCCACTTGTGCCCTGATCTCATTCTCTCCTATATGCTTCAGGATCTTGCCCTAGAAATTATCAACTTCAAATTCTCCTTTTCTACTGCTCTTTTTGTGCTAATAAACATACCTGGGTCTCTTCCATTCTTAAACAACCTTATCTTGGCCCTGCCAATTGCTCAAACTTTCATTCTATTAAATGCCAAGCTTCCAGAAAGCTCCATCTACACTGGTTATCTCCACTTCCGTAGCACCACTCGCTTCTCAATCCCTTACAAGAACATTTCTGACCCTGCCTGCTCCAATGAAATTGCACTCTCCAAGGTTATCATATCTTCAATGATAAATCCAGTGGCTTTTCCTCACTACTCATCCTCCTTGCCCTGTCTAACTTTTTACACTGTGAATCACTCCGTCTTCCCAGATTCCTTCTCCTCCTTTGGCTTCCATGACACTGCCTTCTTCTGGTTCTCTTTATCTATCTAAACAACTTTCTTTCAGTCACCTTTCTCTTTTATGATCTATCTTCTAACACTGAGCAGTTTGGAGTCAGGAAGACCTGAGTTCAAATCCAACTTCAGATACCTAGTAACTGGATGAACTTGAGGCAAGTCACCTAACCTCTCTCTGCTTTGGTTTCCTCAACTGTAAAATGGAGATCATAATAATACCTACCTCCCCAAGTTGTTGTGAGGGTTGTTGACCTGAAAGTTTGGTTAAAAATAGGCAAACAAGGTAGGGGATAGAAAAATTGTATTACTTATTTATTCCCTTAGAGGACATACATGTATGGAGCCAGACAAAGTCTGAGTGCTCAACAAAAGAATGAGAAAGCTTAAATACATTTTAGAACAGGCGCAATTCAGCACAGTTGGGTTACTTAATTTTATGATCCCCATTAGTTTAACCATGATACAAGACAAGGATTTTCCTTAATGGAATAGGTCGTAAATACAACAAGAGTGTGGAGAAGGGTTAGTCAAAACTACAACCCAGCATTTCTGTGTTTAATTTACCATTAACATTCCATAACATAGTATACGCCCATAAAATATTAGGCAAGATGGTTTCTCGGGATTCAGGTCTCGTCCTTTAATGGTTAATAGGGGAAAGAATGTTCTTAGGTCAGCCCGATCTGGCCTTGTTGACAGAGGAAAAAGTATTCCCTGAGCAAACTTCAGCGAACAAAGAAGCTTGGGTTCAGTCCTTCTTCTAGCTGATCATTAATAAAAGGCTCTGGCCCTTACTGAAATTACAAAAAGTGATATAAAATGGTATTAAATGATCCTCAGGATTAATCGAGATATTTGTAAAGTACTTTGCACAGTGCCAGCCAAAGGGTGTGTGCTTAATAAATGCCTGTTCCCTTCCTCCTCCCTAAGCAGATACGTCTTTTGAGGCTGTGTATGGGAACATATACTTTCTCCCTTGGCGAGCTCATGAGAGACCATGGGTTCAATCAGCAACTCTACACAGATTACCCCTAGAACCTGATATCCAGGCCTGATCTCGCTCTTGAATTCCAGTTCCCTGCTGCCAACCACTTAGTAGACAGCTGTGCCCTGACATCCTGTTGGCATCTCAAGCTTCTTGCATTTCTGTTGAGGGAGCTACCATCCTCCTTGTCCATCATTCAGGTTCATAACCTCGCTGTCCCCCTTTACTCTTCCTTCTCTTTCTCCCTCTCCCTCCACCCCCACGTTCAATCAGTTACCAAGACTTGTGGATTCTCCTTTAACATCTCTAACACCCATTCTCATTCTCTATACTCACAAGGCCATCACCTTAAGTCAGGTCCTCATCACTTCTCCCCTAGACTATTTTTATAGCTTTCTAATTAGTCTCCCTGCACTTAATCCATCCTGTATTTAGCAGCCAAAATAATCTTCTCAAAGGCCAATCTGACCAAGAACTCTCCTCAAAATAGAAAGAAAAATAAGGATAAACTACTTCTCAATCTAGCATTAAAGGTTCTCCCTATTATGGCTCCAATTGCCTCTCCATCCTTATCTCACGTAACTCCCTGCCTTTCTGAGCTCTATATTCTAGCCAAATTAAACTACTAGAAGTTCCCAGAATTTGATATTTGATCTCTTACCTCCATGCATTTCCACAAGCAACAACCCCATGGATAGAATGCATTCCCTCATCTCTCTAAGAAATTTTATCTTACTTCAGGGCTTAGCTAAGCTATGAGACCTTCCCAAATCCTCTCAGTTGTTAATTAATACTCTCCCCATCCTCAAATTACTTTGTATTTGTCTCTGTTTCCCAATTCCTAGCTCTATCAATGCCTTGCAGACACAAAGTACTTAACAAATGCTTGTTGAATTGATGGATAAATTATCTTTTTTTAAAGGAGCTTCCTTATTTATTTTAGAGGAATAAATAAACTGAGGAGCAAAAATATTTATTTATGCTGATTTAAGTAAAAATCATAGGATCACAGTTTTAGACCTCGAAGGCACAGTACAGACCATCTGGTCAACCCCGCCTTTTAAGATGACTTGCCCAGAGTAACATAGCTGTGTAAGCATCTGAGTCAGAACTTTAGAATCAGTAACATTTCGAATTCAGCATAGTGTGCTACCCTGTATCACGATATACAGTAAATATAAATTTTTGGTCATACTCTCATGATGCTAAAGTGAAATTTACTAGTATTTTTTACTTAAAAATAATTATCTAAAACATACCAGGTACAGTTGACATTAGTAGAGAGACTTTATTGTAAAGCCTCCCTACCTTGACCCTCTGGTGATATTTCTTACTTGTTTTAATCTCTTATTTCATTTGGCTTCAATAATTAAGAACTGGATAAAGCTCAAATTCTACTGAATTTTGTATTAATTTCTATTAGGGAACTCTCTTCGGGAATATCTCCATCCACTGGAGGAAGTTCTGCAGGAGGATGAAGGAAGTGGCGAGTCAGCCACTCACTGGTTCTCATGGCTTTGCAGTGGAGGCAAGGCCTTTCCCTGATTTGGTAGCTTCCAAGGTTCCTCTGCCTTTGAGCTATCTTTCTTCTTCTAAGGCTGGCTGGTGTTGGACGGTGTTCAGTCTCACTCTCCTTCCAGGAGGAGGCTCCTGAGTTAGAGTCTATACTGTCCCTGTCAGTGGTATCGCTATCATGGAGGCCTTGATTCATCTGGCTCAGCTGAGTGTGAAGTCTGGCTCTTCTCCTTTCTAGGTAGGCATTAACAAGTGCCACTTCCGAGTCAGTGACAGGTGAAAGTTGCATATGTTTTGGTTTCTTCTTAAAGATCTTTCTAAAAGATTCCCAGATGGTGCCTTTGCTATGTCGCTTACAGTAGGCATCTTTGATAACAACAATCAGAGGAAAACAAGAGATTAGGTGCATTGCAGCTCGACATACTATTAATATCATTATGGCAATCTACAGATTCACACCACACATCACTGCCACATGCAACAAAGTCCCACTTCCCCACCCTTCACCCACGTGGGCCAGACACATCTCACTCTGGAACAGCAGAAGGAAACAGATGGAAATCTTGGAGGCCCACTTTGGAAAGGCAATGCTGATCCTGATTTAAGGTCCAAGGCAGAGGTCTCAACCTTTTCCAAAGAAGTATCAAGTTTCCATTTCTCAGAGGTTTCATATTCTTAGAAATGAGTGATGGGTAAGGGGAGTGGGAGCTGGCGCAGGGCAGATACTGACAAACAGCAAAAGCCTTGGTAGGAGGAATGGGAAAGGGGTAGAGGAGAAGATGAGAGACAATATTTCCAGTTCCCCACAAGACTCAACCTGGCTCGGTAGTGGGGATGAAGGGTAGGGGTAGGGGTAGGGACAGGGAAGCTGCTGGAAACCTTCAACATAAATTTACATTGTAAAAATCTTTTTTTTTTACTGGATGCCAAATATACACTGGATTTCACCTTTACATCCTGAATTGCTTGTCTCACTGTCTGTTGATAGTGATGCACCTTTTTTCTCAGACATCTGTGTCAGGAAATACAGACTAGTCAGAGAGATTCTCTAAATTAGAAGATGTTCATTATTACTTATTTGTTAAGAAACATTGTTGCCTTGGGGCATTAGATGAGTCTAATTTAAAATTTTAATTTACCAAGTATTTATTGAGCTTCTGGCTCTGTGATCCTGCTTAAAGACCACCAATTTGACAGAGAGACTTTAGTAACACTATGTAAATATGAGTTGTTTTAAATAGTGCAGTGTCTTAAATTGGCCCTGGACAGGGTAGAAAATTATTTTCAGGTATGATAATAGTTCAAGGTATAGTTATCAAATCAAATGACATGATATAGATATGCAAATATATAAATGTTTACATATGACTTTGCAAATCTTAAAGCTCTCTATAAATGAGATTAGTATTATCGTTAATGAATAATCCTTATGTTAGAATAAGAAACATGGGACCAAGAATACTTATTTGTGTTCTCTTTAGTAAAAAGCATAGGATCATAGGGCTAGAAGTAGAAGGGACATTAGAAACCAACTAGTTCAAACACCTAATTTTACAGATGAAGAAATAAGTTCAGAGAGAGGTTAAGTGACTTGCCCAGAGTCACAAAGCTAGCAAGCATCTGTGGCAGAACCTGAATCCAGATCTTACTAATTCCAAATCCACTGATAGCATAGTACCCTAAGTGATTTTCTAACTAAGGGGACAAAATGGACTGAACCTCTGCAGGAAACATTTTTTTAATGGCTAATCTAATTTGGGACATAAAAATAAATTTAAGACTTTTACCCTAAACCATTAACAAGTCCCCACAAAATGCATTCACAAGTAATGTCTCTCCCTCCAACAATGTGGCCACATAATTTCATCTTTAGGTGCATTTGTGTTTATTTTTCTAGTGTTATTCAGTCATTTCAGACTCTTCATGAACTCTCTGTCCATGAGATTTTCTTTGCAAAGATAGTGGAGTGGTTTGCCATTTCCTGCTCCAGTGGCAAAAGAGGTCAAGTGACTTGTTTAGTCACACAGCTAGGAAGTTTCTAAGGCTGGATTTGAACTCGGATCTTCCTATCTACTGTACCACCTAGTTGCCTCTATGATGCCTGCCAAAAGTAATGGATCTAAAGTCATCCCCTTCCATGTGTAAAGCGTCATACGAGGACATTATCTTTATTCTAGATTCTCCCTGTTTCTATCCCATTCCCTTCCATATATAATTTTTCCCTCTTCCATATTTCACAATGATCTCCGTCATGAAAGGTAGATACACATTACTAGATTTTGTTCACTAGTAAACTAAATTGGAAATGGGGACTCAGGCTCTGTTGATATCCTATTCCTTTTACTTCTTAATGCTGTTGTTTGAGTTTTAATATTTACTCAACTCAAATTACATAATTTTCAGAGCAATACCTCACATGTATGCAAAGATATTTAAAGTACAGTAAAAATAAAAAGGTAGAAAGAGGCAGTATAGCATAGTGGATAGAGAATTGGCCCCCAAGTAACAAAGACCTGGGTTCAAGTCCTGCCTCTGACATATACTAGCTTTACGACTTTAGGCAAGTCACTAGTGAAATCACAGGTCCTCTCTTAGGAGGTACCTCTCTAACCAAACAGGTCTAATCCAAACAAAATAATAATAACAAACATTAACATTTATGTTGAGTTTTAACACTTGCAAAGCACTTTACAAACATCTCTTTTATCCTCACCACAACCCTAGGAGGTAGATGCTATTATTGGTTTTACAATTGAGGAAGTGGAGACAGAGAAGTTGTGACTTATGTAGGGTCACACGGCCAATAAAGATCTAGGCAAGATTTGAACCAAAGTCTTCCTGACTCCATCCAGGCTCAGCATGTTATCCACTGTGCCACATAAGCATTTATTAAACATTTGTGTAGGTTGTTTTATCAAAAGTGAGAGAACCGGAGCTGGCTCGTACTTTGAGAGATAGAGCAGTACAAGGAAAGGACCAGGGACTAGGAGATGTGCATTTTGTTCCTGGCTCTATCATTAACTAGCTGTGATATTGGGCAAGTCATTTAACCTGTATCGCGGCCTCGATGACTTCATCTGTAAAACGCCAGGGGTTTGCAAACAATGACCTCTGAAGGTCCCTTCGAGTTCAGACAGTCTGCACCAGCAGAGCACATGGCTAGACTAGCAGGGATAGTCCTGACGATAACAAGAACAATAGCTAGCATTTATACAGTGCTTTAAGGTTTGCCAAGCGCTTCACAAATGTTATCTCATTTTGTTCTCACAAAAAACCTGACAAGTGGGTGCTTTTATTATACGCAATTTACAGATGAGGAAACTGAGGCAGACAAGAGGTTGACTTGCCCAGGGTCACATACCTAGTGTCTGAGGCCGAATTTGAACTCAGATCTTCCTGACTCCAGGCCCAAGGCTCTGTCTACTACCTAGCTGCCACTATATATGTATGTGTACATATATGCATGTGTGTGTATATATGTATATATATATATATATCACAAAACATTTATATTTTAATGGCAAATGGATAAATATATTTGGAAAAGAAGAAAATGAAGAGAAAATGCATTTCATAACAAAGATAATCACTACTATTTTCCAACCGTACTACCTATAAATAAGTTTCTTAACATCAGAAAAAATGAGGAATTTTCATGATGTTGCATAATGAGAAAGGCAGCTTCTAAGATCATTAGTTAGGGCTCAGTCCTTGGTACACTGAACTCCACATTTCAGACTTATTTTGAAGCGAATATGATTAAAACAGGAAAAACTAGTCTCCTAGAGTTGCCCTTGACATTAACTACATGCATGACCTCAGAAACACTGCTTAGATGGTGCAGAGCCTCAGCTTTTAATTTTCCTTGGAATGAAGAGAAATCTTACCTGCCTAAAGAAAGGAAGGAGAGATGATCTTTTTTTTTTTAGATAGATGATCTTTTGAGGTCCCTTTCCAGCTCTAGGATCTAAAATTCTATGCAGATGGTTCAGATGAGAGATTGTTATTTTTAAATCTCTAAAAAGGAGGATGTTTAACGTGAACCAGAAGATGACTGGGTAAAGTGAGGTAGAGGCACAATCGCTTTCTTCAAGTGTTTGAAAGGTAGTCATTGGAAGAGGGATTAAATTTGTCTTATTTAGTCACAGAGGGCAACAACAAAGAACAATGGATGGAAGACTTAGGTATGACCGTAAAAAACAACAACTTCCTAACAGGTATACAAAAGTGAAATGGGCTACATTAGCAAGATATCCTGGAGGTCTTCAAGGAAAAGCTGATAATTGTCACTTGTTGGATATGCTACGGCGGGGATTCTTAACCAAAGGCCTCGGGGATCTCTTGCAACTCTCGAGATTCTGGGAAAATTTCTGGTGATACGCAAGAGAGTAGCACCTTTCTTGTTAGGCTGCTCACACATTCAATGTTTAGTTTGGGTAATTAAAGCTATCTCTATTCTAATTTTATTGACTGCTGTCAAAGAGTCTACCTTAAAGAAGATTCAGATGATTTACTAAAGAGAGGCATCTCTGATCACTAGAAATGAAACATCAAAGTGTTAAATAACCTGTTTTTGCCTCTAATGAAGCACTCAGAGTGGAGAAGACTGCCAACCGTTCGATATTCTGATAATTACTAAATGATAGTGGCAATAATTACTAAAAAAGTAATAACAGCAGTATTTGTATCACTATTATTACTAAGTTAACATGTATTTCATATGCACCATCGGTAAATATGACAGTGGTTTGATTAGCCATCTGGTTTGCATTAAAAGTCAGGACCTGTAGTTATAAAAGCACTGCCAGCCATAGTAATGCTAGTAATAATAATAGGTGACACATATACATATATTATGCACCAGCTACGTGGCACAGTAGACAGAGTACTGAGCCTGGAGTCATGAAGACCTGAGTTCAAATCCTATTTCAGACACTTACTAGCTGTGTGACCTTGGGCAAGTCACTTCTGTCTGTTCTCAGGTTGCAAAACTGTAAAATGGAGAATACGATAGCACCTATCTCCCGGAGCATTGTGAAGAACAAGTGAGATATTTGTAAAGTGCTTAGCATGCAGTTCTTGACACTTTGGAACTTTGGAAATGCCACCCCATTAACATTGCTATTATTGCTTTAAGGTTTCACAAAGAGGAATATTCTATAATGGTAGTTCTGCATCTTAGCCTGGGCTCTTATTTTACTTAAAAAAAAAAAACAACAATCAACTCTCTATGGAGTCTAAGATTCCATAGTACATATTCTGTAATAACAAATATCTTACCTCCCCCAGAACTGTGGGGACACAAGAAAATTTGGGGTTGTTAGAAGTTGGGAAGATTTTAGCCAAAAAAAAAAATTAACTTCACAGAAATACATGGCTTGGTAAATATATTAGTAAGTATGGAAGAATATCCTACCCAGAGAGCAGTCCTATAGAGGATCATCAGGAATAACATGATGATAAAGTACCAAAGCAGAAAGTTCCCTACTGCCCCACAAGAATCATCCTTTTGGCATTCATACTCCGGTTTTGGAATGAAATTCAAAGGCTTGCTGGGAGGGTCCATCTCCCAGAAAAGGGAAAAAGGGAGTCCCATGAAGCTACTTTCTTAGAAAATATCAAAACATGTTTTATGTGATTGAGGATGACTGGGAGAATACTCCTAATCCATGATGTGTAACAACTTCCTTGGCAACCCATTATGACATGTTTCAGCAACTGTGACAAGAATTAACAAGCTACTACAATGGGTTCCTTAAAGTTTTTAAGAATATTTTAAGTACCTTACTTCAGCTAAAATTAACAGGTAATACTTTTTCTCGTTTCAATTTTTGAGCAATGTTTTAAAATGCACAAACTCCACTTCCTACCAGCAAATATTGCTTGATTCTTTAAAGACAATTTGGCTTCTTTGAGGCATTAATTTTTTCTCCCTTTATTAAAACATGTGGTTAGACTATAAATTTAGGATTTGGGGTGATTCATATATAAATGTCCAATAATTAATATAAAAAGAGATGGTCAGTTATGAGTTGGATAAAATTTACTGAGGCACTTTTTCTTCTTAATTTAGGAAGGATAGAAGGACAAAGAAAATTTGGTTTCTAGTATTAACTAGTAATGTCAGATATTTTTTCAAGACATTTCTCCACTTGAATTCACATCTAAAACTACAAGAAAATCCACTTCAATTAAAGAAATCTGCAAAATGACTGTTTATAAAGCACTTTGGAGTTTTAAAATATACAATTATGTATGTATATTATCATTGTGTATTTCCTCTATTTTTGTCCTACATGAAAAAATATTCATTTTCAAAATATAATGGTCTTTGAAGCAAAATTTGGGAATAATTTTGATCACAGAGACATAAAAAAATCTCAGCATACTATGGCAGAGGTATCTTTTGTAAATATATATTCCACCTGCTTATTCAGAGAAGTGGTTATCCGTGTTTTCCGTTACTCCTCTTTAACTTCGCTTTAAGCTACTTCTCCCTTCAGCGTTCAGTTCTTAGAAAGCTAAGAGGCCAATTTCAGTCTACGTTTATGCGACAAAATCTATGTTCGTCGCGTAAAAATGCAAGGAATTTGCATAAATATGGGGAGATCTCAATGCTACAATTTACACCTGTTCCTCAAGAATTAACCTCCTGTTGGCCACATTTCAGAATAGCTCTTCTTCCTATGCCGATGCGGGGCATAGGGCATATACCGGAGGAGGGGCAGATAGCTCTGGTTCCAGCCTCGGCATCAGGAAGCTTTGGGTGTAAGTCCTGCAAGGCTGGTGAACTTTGAACGAGTTACTTAACCTCTCACGAGTCTTAACATCCTAAAAGGCAGAACTGCTGGAATCTGGATGGGGGCGGGGGCGGGGAGGTGCAGGGACGGGTTCTCACAAGGAGTGAGATCTGGGGCAACAACCACTCCCCTCCAAAAAAATTCAAAAACATTCGAACTAAGACTGACAGGCGGAGGGAGCTCCAGTGACTCTACACAGCGGGAAGAGCCAGAAACCTAGAGGACTTTTATTTAAATTTTTAGCGAGATTCGGCCAACGCTGCCAAAGTGAGGAAGCATCAACGGGGCCTGACGGTCCAGAAGGCATCTGGGGTGGCTGGCCGGAGAACCCGTATCTGTTTCTATATTTGAACTTAACGCAGCTTGTTGTACTTGTCATCTTTAGTTTTGTTTTGGCTTTTTAAGCAGGCCGGTAAACAAACACCGAAACGGGAGCCTCCCTCTCTTTCGAGCTCCGCCCGCTCCGGCCTTCCCGGACCCGCCCCCTCCAGTGACTTCCCGAGGCGACTGTGCGCAGGCGCCAACCTACAGCGCGCACGCTCACGCAGGCGCGCACGCGCTCCCATTTCCTAGGCAACGCTCCCTCCTCTCGCAAGAAGGTATTTCAGCCAGGCCCTTTCTCCCCGGCCCCCTCCCTTCCCGCCCTCCGTTCCACCTTGCTCCCGCGGTCCGATTTTCACGTTTTGATTGGCCTCGCGCCCCGGGGCCGGGCATCCGCGAGCTCACGTGACTGTGCGCAGGCGCGGTGAGAACTGGTGCGGACCCGCGGCTGCTGGAAGTTGAGCACGGTGCGTTGTTTCTGCGTGTGTGCGCGTTTATTTTTCCTCTTGGGGGACTGGACGGAGCTTCTGCTGCCTGCCGGGCCTGGCGAAGGCTCGGCCCCGCGGCGACGGCGACGGCGGCGGCGGGGCGGGGCGCGCGAGGCGAGGCGGGCCAGGGGCGCCCTTGGCCCGAGGCTGCGAGGAGCTGCGTGCGGGCTGTGCTGAAGCGAGGGTGGGGCCCAGGGGGTGACTGAAGGGGGTCCTGGGCTGCAGCGCTGATTTGGGGAGGGGGCGGGGTGCACACAGGGGCAAGTCATCCGCTGATGGTTTGTGGCGTGGGCGGCTGGGACCGGACGTCCCGGGGGGGGGAGGGGGGTTAGAGCCAGAAGCGGCCTTGGAGGCCACCAAATCCAGCCCCCCGTTTTACAGATGAAGAAACGGAGGCCCAGAGAGGTTAAGTGACGTACCCATGGTCACACAGCTGTTCAGTATCGGAGGCAGGATTTGAACTCGCTTCTTCTGGACCCCCAGGTCCAGCGCTCTTAGGCACCTGGGGGCTGCTGTAGTGCGTCAGCACGAGTATTGTTAACCACACGGGAGCTACGCAACGCTCCCTGCCCCTCCCCCTCACTTGCTCTTTTCCTCCCCTTCTCCAGCACTTGGGCAGGGGTTCAAACCCCTGTTCCAGACTGGCTTCTGACAGTAGTTATGTGACCATGCGCAGTGTCATCTGACTTCTCAGAGTCTGTTTTCTGTCTGTTTATGAAATCAGGATATTATCCGTAGTGCCCGCTTCGCTTCGAAGGGCCGTTGTGGCATCAAATGAAGTCCCGTATAGATAAGGTGTAAAAAGTCAATTGCTGTTATCTCCCCTCCCCCTTTTTTGTGACTTACCAGACACAGCTTGTTGGAACATAGGTATACAACAATAAGGAATATTTATTAGCATCTTACTATTACATAAAAGATGGAGGTAGACCATGGGATGTAAAACTTAAGACTTGGTCCTTGTACACATTTATAGATTCTGCGAATACAATGAAAAGTTGAAACAGGACTTGCCCTCCAAGAATTTACAATCTATTGAAGAGAAAAAAACTGATACACAAGTAAATAAAAATACTTATAAAGTAATTTCAGAGTAGACACTCATGGAGGAGATGTTCAGGATGGGCCTCAGTCCACAAACATTTGCCCCTGCTACATGCTTGGCGCTATGTGAAGCCCTGGGGATAGACAAAAGACCAAAAAAAGATTGAAGCTAGCCTCAAGCAACTCACATTTTAATGGAGGACACATCGTATAAATAATTAGGTACACATAAGACATATACAGAGTAGATGTAAGAAAATCATCTCATGGAGAAAGCACCAGCTAGTACCAAGGGAGACACACTGCAGAAGGCAGGATTTGAACTGAGTCTTGAAGGAAGCCGGAGCATCAGAGGTGGAGGTGCCGGGATGTAGCATTGCACACGTAAGGGACAACCAGTGCAGAGGGTTGAGTGGGGATGGAGTGTTGTGTTAGAGGAACAGCAAGAGCAGCGTTAACTGAATCATACAGTGTGTGGAGGAGAGTAAAAGTAGAAGACTGGAAAGGTGGAAAAGGGCAGGGCTCTCGAGCTTTAAATGCCAAAGTGAGGACTTTATATTTAATCCTGAAGGTAAACAGGCAGCCACTTGAAGTTTATCGAGTAGAGTGGTCGTCAGACTCAGAGTTTATAGGAAGATCACTTTAGCAGCTAGTGGAGGATGCATTAGAATAAGGAGAAATTTGAGACAAAACCAATGAAAAGGTTATTGCAACAGTTCAGGCCAAAGGTGACAAACACCTAGTAGCTATGTATGGAGAAAGACGGAAATGATTGCGAAGGGTAGCATTGACAAGAGTGGTCAGCAGTTTGGATATGTGGGGACAACATTAGGTAAAATTCAAGGCTGACACTGAGGCTGTGAACCGGGCTGACCGGGAGGATAGTGGTGCCCTTTGACAGTAATGATAAAGTCGGGGAGAGGGGAAAGATAATGAGATCTATTTTTGGACGTGTTGAACTTGAGCTACCTATGGGACATCCAGTTATTAATGTCTAAAAGACTTTTGGTGATATGGGACTGGAGCTTAGGAGAAAGACAAGGGCTGGATATATAGATCTGAAAATTAACTCCCTAAAGATAGATCGCATTTAACCCATGGCAGCTGGTGGTGTTACCAATTGAAAGTGTGTAGATGGAGAAGAGAAGAGGCTCCAGGACGGAGCCTTGGGGATCATCCGTAGTTAGCACGGCCCAGATGAAGAGCCAGTAAAGAAGACTGAAAAAGACAGATTGGAGGAGAACCAAGAAGGAACAAGATCATGGAAACCCAGGAGAAAGTGGCTAAGAGAAGGTGATTAATAGTGTCAAGTACTGCAGGATCATCTAGAAGAATGAGGAATGAGAAAAGGCCTTTAAATCTAGCGATTAAGAGATCATTGGTAACTTTCAGAGAGGGTAATTGCAGTAGAATGATTAGAATGGAAACCAGATTACAGAGGGTTTAGGAGAGATCAAGAGAAGAAATAGATACCTATAGTTAGATTACTTTATCCAAGAATGTAACCGAGGGGTTATAGATAAAAAGGTAGCTAACAGGGATGATAGAATCAAGTTAGAGGATTTTTTAAAAATATGGGAGACATGAGCATATTTACAGATAAAAGGAAAGAAGATAGGTAAGATAGAGATTGAAAGTGAGAGATGGGAGTGAAAATGTGGGCAGTTTGCTTGAGAAGATAGGAGGACATGGGATTACCGGTACTTTTAGAGCAATTTGGCCTGGGCAAAGAGAAGGGCCACCTCTTAAACGGACCGAATGAAGGTGGAGATAATGAGAGGGAAGGGGAATGTCTCACTAACATGAGATGAGAAAAGAGGGAGTTCTTGGTAAAAGGCTTCAATTTTTCTCATGATACAAGGGCCTTGGCTGAAAGGATGTAGTTGGAGGCCTGGAGGGAGGTTAAAAGATTTGGAATAGTTGCTGTAGTGAGTGGGGTAGCGCATCTACTAGGGATGTGTAAAAGGATGTGGGCCCACTTGAGATTATGTAACATAAATTTGTAGTAGACCCAGTTAGCATTTTCATGGTTTTTTCTGGATCCATTTGGCACTAGGTGAATTGGAAGAAAGAACCTGGCCCATGGTTCATGATTGAAGGTTGGGAGCAAATAGGAGAAGAGGGCAAAGAGACCGGAGAATGAAGGATTGTGTAGATTTGAACTATTTCACCAATCCGTCAAGACAGGGAAGGGAGGCTAGTGTGGGAGAGAGCTAAGAGGGAAAGGGAATGGAGGTTATGGTGAGACTTCAGCACAGGGTTAGGACTCAGTAAGGCAAAGGAAAAGGTGAAATATGATAGAAGATAATGGTCAAATAAAGGAATTTCCGAGTTCATAAACATGGAAATAGGACAGTTGTAGCTAATGACAAGGTCAAAGGTATGACCAGCTCAATGTGTATCTGAGGTGAAATAGGTCATGGAATGAATAGTCTATTCAACACAATGCTGCCAAAGTAATTTTCCTTAAGTATAGATCTGATCATGTGACTACTCAATCAACTCCATTGGCTTCCTATTGCCTCTGGAATAAAATATGAACTTTGCTTAACTTTTAAAGCTTACATAACCTGGCCCCAACCTACTTTTCCATCTTCATTGGATATTACTAACCCTAACTCCAGTTACCAATGATCTCTTCTGATGGTTTTCTCAGTTCTCATCCTTCTGATTTTGATGCTGCTTTTGATGCTATTAACTACCTTCCCCTCCTGGACACACCTTTTTCTTGGGTTTTCATGAAGCTATTCTCCCCTGAGTTAACTCCCTGTCTTCTACTTCTCAGTATCTTTTATTGGCTCTTCATCCACACTGCCCCACTAACTGCAGAAGTTCCCCAAGGTTCTCTCCTCAGCTTTATTCTTTCTCTTTTATTCTTCGGGCACTCATTGACTCCCATAGGTGGTTTTTTGTTTGTTTTTTTAATATCCATGTGAGTTCACTTTAAGGAAGACACATTGAGAGACTATACAACTAATTCCAACAATATGTTGTTTTTGCACAGAAATATTCTTTAGAATTCCTCTTTTGGAATTGTCCATTTTCAGTTCTAAATTTTCTCCCTCCTTCCATCCCTTCCCCCACTGAGAAAGCACTCGATACGATCAACCCATTATATATCTGAAGTGTGCAAAATATATCTCATAGGTTTAACCATCATCTCTATGTAGGTGGCTCACAGAATGATACATCCAGCTCCATTCTCTTCCCCCAAGCTTCAGTGTTAGGTCACCATCTATTGGATATTTCAAACTGCTTATCCTAGAGACATTTCAAACTGAACATATCTAAAATTGAACTTACTGTCTTTCACCATAAACTCTCTCTTCTTCCAAACTTCCCCACAGTTCTGTCAAAAGCACCACTGTCCTTCCAATGCTTTAAGGTTTATAATCTCAATATTATCCTAGGCTCTTCACTCTCCCTTTCCCCACGTATCCAGTCTCTTACCAGATTTTGCCATTTCTACCTTCTCGTGTCTCTTCCATCTGACATCACTCCATTCACAGCTACTACCTTAGTTCAGGCTCACATCACCTCTTCCCTACATTACTGCAATATGGTTCTTCCTGCCTCATGTCTCAAACCACTCAAGTCTGTCCTCTGAACTGCTACCAAAGTAATTTTTCTTTAGCACAAATCTGGCCATGTTCCTTTCTTGCTCAACCTACTGTAGTGGCTTTCTATCACTGTTGCAACAATTCGGCTAGCAGCTGCTGTCAGGGTGAAAAATCAACACAAGCCCAACCACAAGAAAGCTGCAAGCCCAGGTTCTTTTGATCTGCTTTACTAAGGAAAGCAACATTAAGGGGTTGACAATCTTACTTTAATCCAACTTACTAATATCATTCATTCAGCTTGGGGAAAATCTAGCACCCTGAGCTTCAGAGCAAATACAAACAAATTAAAAACATCAACAGACAGACCTTGTCTGATTCAAATCTCAATTCATAGTTATCATAGTTTAACAAAGTCCAAACATCTGGGTTTACAAGCTGGAGGGCTCTTTACAGCTGCCCAGAGTCTCCACATCACACTGCCAAGAGTGAGAGCCCTTACTCAGTACTCTCCGGTCTGCATGTGGGTCAGTCTTGTTCTCAGTAGCGCCTGCTGCTTCAGCTTCTTCTGCTTTGGCTTCTGCTGCTGCTTCCCCCAAGCTCCGCCAAGAGTGAGAGCCCTAAGCAAATAACTCTGTTCTCTCTTTTTATACAGTTTCAGACGTCATCAAACATCATCTGAATGACCAGAACTTAGGCTCCTACAATTGGCTCTGGTCTTAGCAACACCCTTTAGGACCCTGAGGGCTTCATGCCCACACAAGCTTAGCACCTAGTAGATTGGGCCTGGGGTTTAGCACCTAGTAAGACTCAATCAAAGACACCCAACTTAGTTGATATTACAACTGCCTACAGAATAAAATATAAACTTTTTTAGTTTTTTTAAAAGTCCAACACAACCTGGCCCTATCAACCCTTTCTAGCTCCTTTGGACATTACGCCCCCTCCTACACATTTTGACCTAGCCAAACTAGCCTCTGAGTTCCTCTCCCATGACAGTCCCATATATTCTCTCTGTAACTTTGCCCTGGCCATCCCCCTTGCCTAAAATGCATTCCATACTTAACCTCTACTTCTTAAAATCCCTCTCTTCTCTAAGATGCAGCTAGAGCACCATTTTCTGCATGAAATGTTTCCTGAGCCCCCAGGTATTACCAGTGTCCCTCCCAAAGCTACTTTGTATTTAACTGTTGTGTGTGTATTTATTTATTGACTTTATAACATAAGCTCATTGCAAGTGGGGGGTTTTCACTCTTTGTATTTGTGTCTCTAGCACAGTGCCTGGCATGTAGCAGGCATTTAATAAATGCTTGTTGATTAATAGAAATTGAATAGTGTGAAAAACCTGAAAGTTAGGGTTTTCAAAGTACTGGCAGTATGTTGAAATTGGCCAATAGGAAGGCAGGAATTGAGGTTGAGAGGAAGACTAAGTCATGCATTGCACTCACCTAGAAAGAAAGGTGAATGACTCGGTGGGAGGTATCAACAATGCCTCCAGGTATCTGGAAATTTGTGAGACATGAACTTCAAAGGAGATGTTCTTCAGTAATGAGGGTAGAAGAAGAGACTGTTAGTGACGATGGTATATAAAAAAGTATTATAACTCTTCCACCACTACTAGTGAGTGGGGATAGAGTATGAACAAAAATACAGCAGTATTGGAAGTACAGTGTGGTCAGGAGAGAGATTGGGGTTGGCCTAGCTGATCAGAAGGGGGACATTGGTTGGGAGTCAGCTGAAAGTCACTGGGATGGACTTCACATAAAAGGTGGTCCTTGAGCTGCTCTCAAAGGAAATTTAGGATTGTAAGAAGGACCTACGAGGAAGGTATATTAGTCCTCTCATGTTTGAGCTGTTTGTTTTCATTGCTAATAATAGTGCAATTATATTCCATCACAGTCATATACTGCCCCTTTTTCAGCTGTTTTCCCAACCTTGGGGCAACCACTTTGATTACAGGTGTTTATTACCACAGCAAATGCTGTTCTGAATATTTCCATAAATCTTAGATCTTTAAAAAATCTTAGCCCTTTGGGGAAGATCTCTGGATCAAAGCAAATGAACATTTTAATCATTTTCTTCCACGATCCATAATGTTTGGATTGTTCATAGCTCCATCAGCAGTGTAATAGTGTCTCTTCCCATAGCCCCTCTACTGTAGACTATTTCCGTCTTGTGTGATCTTTGCCAATTTTCTGGCAAAGGATATGAGGTGAATTCCCAAAGTCATATTAACTTAAATTCCTCTTATTACTAGTTATTTGGAACAGATTTTCATATTGTTATTAATACTTTACATTTCTTTTGAGGACTATTTGTTCTTATCCTTTGACTACTTCTCTATTGGGGTGTGACTCTTTATGTATTAATTTCCTCTGTATCTTACTCAGATATCAGACTCTTAGACATATTTGGTGCTGGGTGTTTTGTTTTTTTTTTTCTATTCTGCACTTATAAATTACATGTAATTGAAATTTTCCATTTTTTCTTTTCTCTTGTTTATTCCTTGCATGTTAAAAAATTTTTACTGCTAGCTATTGTTAGTAGAATTCTGGAGTTGGAGGGAAGCTTAGCCCTAATCTAGTCCAGCTCTTACATGAAAGGAATGCCCACTATAACTGACCAACAAGCGGTCATTTAGCTCTGCTCAAAGACCCCCCAAGAAAGGGGGAACCTAGAGCAGACCATTTCATTTTCGGACAGCTTTAATTGCTAGGAAGTTTTTCCTGACATCAAGCCTTGTCTCTTTTCAGCTTCCACCATTACTCCTTATTCTTCTCTTTGGAGCTAAACAGATTTTAAGTCCTCTTCCATGTAACAGCCCTTCAGATACTTAAAAACAGTTGTCATATACCCCCTGAGTCTTCATTTCTCTAAGCTAAACATAAGCAGTTCCTTCGATCAATCCTACTTTGATGGGGACTCAAGGCCCTTCACCATCCTGATTGCTTTCCTCCAGATACTCCTCAGCTTAGCAATAGCATTTTTAAACCCTGGTGCCCAGAATTGAACATAGTGCTTTGGATAACATCTGACAAGGACTGAGTGTGGTGGGACTATTGCAGCCCTATGACTAGAAGCTTGTGCCCCTCAGAACAAGATCATATTCTGTTTCTTGGCTGCTTTTTCACACTTCTGTTGAGCTTTGAGTAACTAAACCCTCTGATCTTTCAGAACAGCTGCTGTCTAACCATTCCTTCCCTATCTTAGGAATTTTATTTTTTTATACCCAAGTGTAAAACTTTACATTTGTCCCTGTTAAAGTCTATCTTATTAGATTTAGCCAAGTGCCTTAGCCTGTCAGGATCCTTTTGAATCCTGCCTCTGTCATCCATTGTATAAGCTCTCCATTTCAGTTTTTTATCATCTGCAGATTTGATAAGCATACCATTCATGCCTCTGGCTATCATTAATTTTAAAAAAAAATTAAAGAGCACAGGAATGAGCACAGATCTGGAAGTACTCACAGGAGACTTCCTGATACATTGACATTGTTCCATTAACAACTTCTCTTCGAGTCTAGTCACCCATCTAGCTCTGAATCCAAAACAACTCCCCTCTAAAACAATTTTTTTTTTAGCAATAACTCTTCCTTAATTTTGTCTCCAAATAGATGCAAAGAGAACAGAGTCCCTCTGCTTCCCTCATCGATAGAACCATCAGGATGAGGAAAGAGACAGAAGATAGAAAAGTGGTTTTAGCTTGGGGACTCCTAAATGTTTCTGTGGCTGGTATGATATATACCGAAATGTAAGTCCATTAAGTAGAATAAGAGCAAAATTTGTTAAATGTGTGAAAATATTTTCTAACAGTACTATTGAAGATATTTTAAAAGAATTTTTTTTTTCAGGACTGGAAAATTATTAAGTTCCTACTATAATGTTACGTACTGGCCCCTCTGGTATATTGGTAAGCTTTTCCTGTATTGTGATATAACTTGTATTTACTATTGCATAAAAGCTATGTAAAAATGCAATTCAGATTTTTTTTTTTAATTTTGATTGGGATGTTCAATTTAAATTTATTTTAATCTTTCTGGATAATGAATGTTGTATGTTGTATTTCTGGGTAATAAATGTATGAAACTTGTGTGTATACTGTTGTGTACATTACTGAATAGAAAAATTGTGCTGAAAGCAATAAAGGAATGTAAAATTAAACCGTAATTTCTTTTTACAAGTTAGAGTTTTGTTTTTTATTAAGATTGGTAGGAGTAGTGATAGGGTGGTTATTTGGTGTTTTAATTACCTGGTGTTTCATTTCAGAGCTTGTACTTGCATCTGTCTTCAGCCTGAATGCTTTATTTGATTTCTGGAGGTATTTCAAATATACTGTAGCACCTACAAATCTGGTCATCAGTCCTGGACAGCAGACACTTTTAGGATTGAAAACAACTGGTAAGTGTTTTGTATCTTGATAAAATTAGCAACAGATGCTCTTAATTTCAGAAGTTTCCTTTTCAAAGCTTGGTATTGATGGAAGAATCATCAAGACCATATAATCTGCAGGGTCCTTATCTTAAGCAAGTCTAAATGTAATATATAGAAGACAGATTGTTGTCTTTCCCAATTTATCTCTTGAGAAAGGAATTTAATTACATTTTGAACTGCTAAGTTTGAGGTGCCTATGAGACATGCAGGTGGAGATGTGTGCTGAATATCTTGACTTTTCAGTCACCTTTTGGGGGTAACGATGCTGTTCTTGATATTTCCCCCCAGTTGTTTAGTTATATTCTACCACTTTGAGATATCCTTTCAATATTACCTGTTGATATTTTCAAGTTTGTATTGCCTTCAGAATGAATTTCTTCTATATTTACTTGTCTGATCCAGCTGTTCTCCCTGACTTCATCTTCTCAAGTGCCATTTCCACTTCCTCGTAGCACATCAGGTGCTGATATCCTAGTATATGGTCCTAACCTAGTTCGTTGGTGATGAAAGTGATGCTGACAAACACGGTCCATTTTCCATGTATTTGTTCTTTCATTGTAAATGTTTTTGGGATGATGTGGCTTAAGTCTAATACCAAGCTTTTTGTATTTTTGTAAACATTTTGCTGTTTGATTAGGCAGAACTGTTCATGATTTTCTGCCATCTTGCTCTGCAATGTTTTGGAAATAAATTATACTCACAACTAGGATTGCCTTTGTCTTGCCATGTCTTTCCCTTTCATCAGGAGAATCATGTTTGCTAAGACATTTTAAAAAAAAATATTCCTTCATATACTTAAACAGCACCTTTTTTCTTAGTCAGAAGACCTGGATTCAAATCCTAGTTATAGCCATGTGACCTGGTGGTAAGTCACATAAGTTTTCTGAGACTCCGTTTCTTTAACTATAAAATAGGGGACATAATACTTGCATTTATCTATTTCACAGGATTGTTGTGAGGAGGGATTTTGTTAACAGTAAATGTCTATAGAAACATATTCTGTTTTATTATTTTTTTCCAGACAAAACAACCCCAACCATTTAAACTTTTCTTCCTAGAAACTATTTTTCTTTCTCTTGAATCGTTTTGTTGACACTTCTCTAGGTCCTTTAGGTTCTGTTCTACAAACTTCTTTACTATTATAATACTGACTCTATTAGAATCTTAAAATACCCTAATTCTTGTAATTCCTAAGCTCTTGGACTTAGGTCTCAGTATCATGAAGTTTTTGTTCTTTTTAAAAATAACAGTGCCTTTCCTGACTTTGACTCCTTAGGAATAGAAGATAGGCATATTAAGTACCTAGGGCTGCTAACCTCTATTTTGCCTTTTCCTTTTGTTCCAGTTGTGCAAACCACTCCTCCACGTGAACTGGTGGCAAACAATATTCCTCCCTCTACACCTTCTCCTCCAATACAGGGTCAGAGTGTGTTGAGTTATAGTCCATCTCGCTCCCCCAGTACAAGCCCCAAGTTTACTGTGACGGGATATAGCCCTCAACTTCAAGGCCTGTCATCAGGCAGCAGTGGTTCTTACAGCCCTGGAGTGACCTACTCACCTAGCAGTAGTTATAGTAAGGTAAGCCTTATCTGAGCATCTTTCCAATGGAAAACAAAAGTTAGGACTCTTTACCAGGGCTTGAAACTTGTACTCCAGATTCCATAATCTTTCTCCTAGTCACTCGTCATTTTGGTTTGATAGGACCAGGATAAAGAGATATGGAAATCAGAAGACATTTGAGTGCCTGAAGATATCGTTGGGGATCATTGTATGGGATCCCCAGGAGTGATCTTTTTCTTGTTGCATTTTGTGTTGCTCATTATTAGAGTAGCAGTACTTAGAAATAAAATTTACCCAATGTTGTTGTCTTTTAAGTATATTTTTTTCATTTGATTAACTTTTTTAAAAACAAGTTGTATATATTAAAATATGTAAAAGCTGATTTTGGAAGGAAATGAGAGAATTTTGTGAAGTTGGCAGTTTTTTTTTTTGAGTTAGCACTTAGAAACGTAGGTAAAGCAGATCTTGTGCACATAGCATATTTGGTATAGGGCCTGACTAACTTATTTTGATGTAGCTTCTGTATGGTATTGCTCATGATTTCTGCTTTGAATACTGGCAAATTCTAGTTACACTTTGCTTTCCATTTTTGTGAAAGCAATTGTAACTTACTATAACTTTAGGTGAAATTGAAAGAAGTAATCTTCTCTCAGTTTACCTACTGACCTCTATTAGTTGTCCTTTGTTGCTTTTCCCTTTTGCCTCAGACCACCTCACATCATTATGAGGAAAGCACTTTACAAAGCTTTAAGCACTAGAGAAATTGGAGTTTGTAGTATATATCCAGATGAAAGAGGTTTCATTTTCAAACTAGACTGACAAATAAGGTTAAAAAAAAGTCTTCCTGCCTTTAAGTTGCAGCTTTTAAAGTATATCTCTTATTCCAAATAGGTGTCTGGTTATAGTCCTTCCCCTGGTTCTTCTCCATATCCTACAACCATTGGTCCAGCAGAGAGCTCTGGCTTGAGATCTCGGTACCGGGCTTCACCAACTGTGTATAACTCTCCAACTGGCAAAGAAGACTACATGACAGACCTCAGAACCCTGGACAATTTTCTTCGAGGGGAAGAAGAGAAGCAACATAGGGTTCAGCTGGGTAAAAAAAAGTGATTTCATTCGGTCATAATAAAATTGGATCGTGGTATTTGTTTTTTCTGTATACAGGGTGGTCAGAAGAATATGCCATTTCCTCTGGGAGGCATTGTGGTACAGTGGAAGGCTGAGAGTAAGCAATAGGAGTTTATTGTTGCACATTTGCTATTAAATAGCTGTGGAACTTTGGGCAAATCATTTAACCATTTTGGATCTCAGTTTTCTCATCTATAAAATGAAAAGGTTGCACTTGATTTTTCCAAGGACTCTTTGAACTCTTAAATTTTATGATTCTGTGAGCTAAAATAACTTATTTTTTATCGGCATACAGCCCCCAATTCAATTCACTATGCACAAAGCTATGGATACAGAAGTAAAAAATGATAAAGAGCCCCAGCCCTTAACGAGATTACAGTCTCCTAGAGGAGATAAAACCCACATGCACAAAGTATGGCATGAGGTAAATATGGGGGCAAAAGAAGAGCACTTGGTAGTAAGTTCATGACCTCTTAATCTCAGCAGTTGCTTTTACTTGGGGGGAAAACTACAAACTCAGTGAGGACAGAATTCCATCTTTTTGAACGTGAGGCCTAGCATAATGTTACATAGTGGACACTTGTCTTTTGACCTATTGTGACAATAATTACAATAAACTGATGCTTGCTAAATTGGTAATTATAGGGAGTACAGATTCTACTTCACCTTCTAGCAGTCCTACTTTCTGGAACTATAGTCGCTCCATGGGCGATTATGCACAGACGCTAAAGAAATTTCAATACCAGCTGGCTTGCAGGTCTCAGGCCCCAAGTGCTAACAAGGATGAAACTGACCTTGGTTCTAAACAGGCTGCAGAAGAGGTAAGTGGAAAAAAATGATGACTTTATGATTTGCAAATCTTCAGAAGTTCTACTAATTGTCAGTTCTTCAAAAAATATTTTAATCTCAACTTTTAAGTTGAGGCAGTGTGTACAGGGTACTGGAATTAGAACTGGGAAAGTTTGGGTTCATTCTCCCCCCAAAACATACTACTTGTATGACTAAGAGCAAACCATTTAATCTCTGTGTGCCTCAACTTTCTCATCTGTAAAGGAGGAATGACAATAGCTATAATATTTATTGTGAGGCTAAAATAAGATAACCTATGTAAGTGCTTTGCAAATTTGAAAGCCCTACCTAAATGTCCGTTATAAATAGACTATAACAGTAATCATTAACTGTCTGGTACACTTGGTAAAAAATGGAAAGTCTGCTATTCGTCAGCCAGCTAGCATTTATTAAGTGCCTACTATGTGCCAGGCACTATTTCAAGCTATGGGGATACAAAGAAAGGCAAAAAACAGTCCCTGAAGGTGCTCACAGTGTAACAGACTGATATTCTTTGTGTGCCTTATACTGAGTTAGGTAGCACATTTCATTCATTTCAGTTAGCAGAAACTGCTATAAAGAAAGTGTTTTCTGTCATCATCAACAAATGCTTGGTGCCATATTACACTTGATGTATACCAGAGTCTATTCACTTAGTTATTTTATTTTACTTAGATTTAGTTTGTTTCTTTTATACTTTATATGTGACTTTTTGTACTTTTAACTTGATCTTTTAAAAAGCTAAATAGAGTTGAATAGCAATTCATAAGTACTTACAAAAGAAAAATCAGAACATAGTGATTGAGTAGGTGGTGATGTCTGTATCTGCCAGTTAAAGATTTTCTCAGGATTGATAAGGCACTTTTAAAGTTGTGGAAATAAGAACTACTATGGTCTCTGGTAAACCTTTTCTACATCGATTGTCCTTTTCAAAGCATGTACTGTTTCTGAGTAGGTGTGGGCAAGAGTGACTATGAATCGACAACTTCTTGAACATATGGATTCATGGACTGCCAAGTTTAGAAATGTAAGTTCTGTCATTGCTATAATACAGTTTGCAATTAACATGTCACTATTATGCATGAGGGCAGCTAGGTGGTGCCAGGCCTGAAGTCAGGAAGACTCTTCCTGAGTTCAGATCTGACCTCAGACACTTATTAGCTGTGTGGCCTTGGACTGGTCACTTAAACCTGTTGGCCTCAGTTTCTCATCTGTAAAATGAACTGGAGAAGGAAATGGCAAACCAGTCCAGTATCTTTGTGAAGAAAAGCCCAAACAGGGTCATGAAGAGTCAGACATCACTGAAACTACTGAACAACAACAATTGTGAATTAATATTTGTGGATTAACTAATTCTGGGGTACCACCTCACACCTATCAGATTGGCTAACGTGACAGAAAAGGAAATTGACAAATGCTAAAGGGTATGTGTAAAAATGGGGACAGTAATGCACTGTTGGTGGAGCTGTAAAGTGGTCCAACCATTTTGGAGAACAATTTGGAATTATTCCCAAAGAGCTATAAAACTGTGCATACTCTTTGACCCAGCAATACTATTACTAGACCTGTATCCCAACAGAGAGTGGGAAGAAGATCTATATGTACTGAAATATATTTATAATAGCTCATTTTGAGTTGGCAAAAAATTGGGAATTGGCTGAACAAGTTGTGGTATATAATTGGGATGGATACTATTGTGCTTCAAGAAATGAAAAGCAGGATGCTTTCAGAAAAACTTGGGAAGACTTACATGAACTGATACAAAGTGAAGTGAGCAGAACCAGGAGAATATTGTATACAGTAATAGCAGTGTTGTAACAGTGATAAGCTGTGAAAGATTTAGCTATTTTCATCAATATAGTGATCCAAGACAATCCCAAAGGACTCATGATGAAAAATGCTTTCCACCTCCAGAAAGAGAACTGATGAACTCTGAATGTGAAGTATAATTTTTTTCACTTTCCTTATTTTTCTTGCTTTTTTATTTGGCAACATGGCTAATATGGAAATATGGTTTTTTTAAATGTTGAAAATTAATAACGTATTTTTAAAAATATATTTGTGGGTTATCTAAGAAAATTGTAGTTTCAATGTCATATGCACAAAATAATTAATGAACACTTATTAAGTGCCTGTGTTTCAAGGCACTCTGCTGGGCATTGAGGAAATAAAGGGGGGAAGTAATCTGCCCTGAAAAAAACTTGTATTTTGTTGGATCTATATATCATATACACAAATATAATACAATGGTGTATTGTGGAAAGGAGGGAGTGGTACTAATAAGGGGAAATCAAAGGAGTGACATCTAAGCTGAGTTCATCGAATTAAGAAATAAAATTTTTAAATTTATAAAATAGAAAATTTTAAATATTTAAATTATGTATAAATTTATAATTTTTTTCTAGTTGCATATTCAATTCTTTAATCTACTATTTCTCTCCTTTATTGATTAAAGTGTTGAGAAATAAAAATTTCCCCCTGAGGACTGCTTGATTTAGGTGCATCCTAAAAAATTTTGGTATATTGTCCAACTGTTTTTACTATCAATAAAACTGTTTCTATTATTTGTTCTTTGACATATACTTGAGGATTAAAATTTGGGGGGTTAGATCTACCTCAGTCTGAGAGGGATAAACTGATGTCCCCCAATATCAGTTTTACTCTTTCTCCATGTAACTCATGGACTTTCCCTTTAAGAGTTTAAATGCTGTGGCATTTGATGCTTATGTTTAATATTGACATTGTCTGGTAACTTTCAGTAAAATGTAGTTGCCTTATTTATTTGCTTTAGTTGTCCACTATTGTTGCATACAGTGAACAAACTTGAAACAGAAAGAATACATTTAAAATGTACAGTTCTCCGAGAGTTGGATCTGCAGTTGGAGTCTGTTGGCAAACAGGAATAATTTAGAATATAGATCTTTCCTTAGGTATTCTGTCTCAAAAGCTAAAAATGACAAAATTTATTGTTTCTCTGGAAGGTAGAATTTTGGAGCCCTTAGTTCTAAAACCAAAAAGTGTAAATTTGACAGTTGCCTTATCAGAGCAATAAATCTGCTATCTACAACATTCACAAATGGTGTACTCTGATTAACTGTGGTTTAGTTCTGTATTATGTTGCTTTATTTTAATTTTTTTTAATAGTGGATCAATGAAACAATATTAGTGCCACTTGTCCAAGAAATTGATTCTGTCAGTACACAAATGAGAAGAATGGGCTGCCCAGAGCTACAGATAGGAGGTATGGACAAAAGTATACACGAGCATTTCTGTGTTCTTGAGTGTTTCTTAGAAAAAAATTCGATACCGAGAGTAAGTTATTTAGCCAGTTTCGTTCAGCTGTTCTGCACTGACACCTGAAGTTGGGGAAAAAAAACATTAATGCCCAAATGTTGTTTTAAGTAAGCAGAGCAATTAAACTAATAGAACAAATTGAAAACCTCTGGTTTTCACTATTTTTTTAAATTATCCTTTCATTGTTGCAATAATAATAATAAACTCTTAGGCAGACTATATGTTGATTGTTGATGCATGACAGATTTTCAGCCATAAAACTGAGTCTGTTAGAGCTCCAAATTTCAATGAAGCAGATTCACTGTTAAATTGTGCTAAAATATGCCACTCTTCATTAGCGCAAAAGTATAATGAATGTATTACCTTTGGTAATTTTTAAATCGCCTATTTTTAGACTTTTAACCTATTTTTTAAAAAAATGGCAGAAGTACTTCAGGTGCCTGTGTACTTATGATACATTTACTCTTCCTTGTCATATATTATAGCAAACGGCAGTGGAACTAAAGTCCAACTTCATTGCTTCTTGGCATGGAAGTAATCAACCCCTGGGTCTCCAAGGCTGTGCCAGCAGAGTGGAAGCTCTGCGGTGAGAGATTCTATTGTCTGTAATCCAGCCTAAATTCAGAGGTTCATTGCCACGTCGGCTGCAGGATGATCAATTTTTTGTCACAACAATTCTCAGAGACAGCTGCTAGGTTATAGATGGATTGCAGTCTTCCTCAGGAGAGGGAGTACCTACTCAGATGAAATTGCAGGTCTTTGTAAAAAGATTTAAGAGCAAAGAATTTTGGAATGAAACAGAGCTCTTTGAATAATTGCTCTTAGGAATATTTAGATCATTTGGATTATACAGTAGCTCTTTCTTATTATCAGGGTGTTTTTTAGCCACTTTCTTCTCTGGACTATAAACAGAAATATGCCAAAATATTGAATGTATTCTCAGGAGTCATTTCTTGACTCTGCAATATGCTTTTGCAACTATGCTTGCCTTTTCTGTCTTTTAGTGATATTTTAATGGCTTCATGAGTAGCATGGTACCCTTTCTTGATTGAAAGAACTTTGTTATCCAAAAAATAATCACTTATTGGTGCAACAGGCAATTCTCAGGACAACTTTTTAAGTATTATCCAGTAAGGGACTAACAATAAAAATGTATCTTTATATTTAGATGTGTGTTTGTCATACAGATTTTACTGGTACATAAAAGTTTATAATATCTCTCTGGCTAATTGCTTGTAGATTTAGTCTTTAGATGATAATCTGTAAGTGAAGAAGTAATCTGTCAACATTTCTTCTAAGGTAATAAGTCAGTAGGCAGGCACTTATACTTGCTGTCAAGATAAATCAAAACCCATTCTGTAAGAATTTAAAAGTAAACCAATATTTGAGGATACGTCTTTAAAGAAGTATGATCTATTGTATGTGATTTTTGTTGTAATGGGATTTCCTCTCTCCTCTTTATTTTTTCCAGAAGCTAGTATAACTAGCTTGAAACAAGCTGCCTTGGTCAAAGCCCCACTCATTCCAACTTTGAATACTATAGTGCAATATCTAGACCTTACTCCAAACCAGGAATACTTATTTGAAAGGATCAAAGGTGAGTTATTATTTTGAAGGTTTTAAAAGAAAAACTGTTGAGCGTTAGCTATTTCATTACCTTAAGGGGACCGTTAAAGATAAGGGGGGGAAATCCATTTTATTTGTAAAATAATCATAAGTCATATGTATAATTATATATTTTTCTTCATGAAGTCCTAATCTGATTCATCACTGTGACACAGAAGTGACCCTGGGTTCTCAAAAATTTCAGGTTCAATGTGTTGTGACAGACTTTATGTATCTGTCATCCAAAGACCAGCCTAACTAAGTTTAGACACACTTGTTACTAGAAGATTGATTAGAAGTGTTGTATTTTATTAGTCATAGCAACTCATAGAAACTATCTTTTGAGGTATTTTGGGGGCTACTGTCCCCAACCGGTGGAAGGGAATCTATCCATAAGAACAAAATCATGGCTTTTGTATATGTATGAATATCCATGCTTGGTCATCCACCAGCCTCTAAGGCGTATGTTCACATGGAAGTGGAAGCTCTCTATTGGTGAATATTGAAGACTTATCTGTTATTTAAAACCTTCTAGACTAGGGCTCAGAAAGAATGAGAACATGGTCACAGCTAATATGTGTCTGGGGAAGGACTTCACTTATGCCTTGTTACCCTGTGTATGTCTGTGTGTGTGTTGGGACCAAACTTAAATGAGGAGATTCTCCATCAAAGTAGATCAGCATCTCCTCTGTAGCATAGTTGTCAGGTGAGAGGTTATGACAGAAGCAAGACTGAAGCCAAAGTCTGCCTCCATGCGAGGTTCGATTCTCTATTACATCATGCTGCTTCTTGTTGTATCTCCACGTTTGAAAGCTTATTAGTCACCAGCGTAGAAAAATAAGTTTCCTATATACAAGGTGTAAGCACTTTGAACATTTAGACATCATTTATCTGTTCTTCAGAATACTAAAGGTGGGTTCTCTCCTTGATGTCTTTCACCAGAAGAATAAGACATACCGAATACTATTTCTCCTAACTTATTTGTGTTTCTTAGAATAACTTAGTTATCTTTTTAATGTTAATGTATTTCTTTCTTGGATCTTTTTTGCTCTGCCTCCTTAATAGGAGAGAAATATTGTTTAGTAATAAGTAAGCTACCTTGAAAGTCACTAGCTCCTCAGACACTTAGTCATAAAGAATTTCCTTATTCTTCCCTACTTAGTGAGGTTGTCAAGGAAAATCAGTGATGTGAGTAGTATTTTTTAAAATTGTTATTGCAAAATGTTTTCATTGCTTAAATGACTTTTAGGAATAGTTTTTTGGGTTTGTTTGGTTTTTTTCTTAAAAAATATTTTCTGGAGATCATTGGTGTATTTCATTAAGGTTCTCAGATACTATCTTCTTTTTTCATTCTTTCTTACCATCATGATTCTAAATAACCTTATTTCAATTCTATCCAATCATAGAACTCTCCCAAGGTGGTTGCATGAGCTCATTCCGATGGAATAGAGGTGGGGACTTCAAAGCACGAAAATGGGACACAGACCTGCCCACCGATTCTGCTGTGAGTCAATATGATTGCTTTTAGATACCATTTAATAAATTTATGCCCAGAAACAGTTTTATGTCAGATTAAGAATTTAAAATGTTTATGTTAAAGCAACAGCTAGAAATTATGTGTATGTGTTGTTAATTTTGGTTCTGTCTAGCTGTGTGGGCTTGGCTAAGTTCTCACTGATTATCAGAAATGTTATGTTTATTATCATTTATTGTATAAATCAAGTATTAATCATTTATAATGCGTTTCCATTCTTTCTTAGGGAGATCTAAGTTCTAGAGGAAAGTTTATCCTAAGTCTCTTTTCACTGTAGTTATTGTCCGAATTAGTGATGAATCTGTTTTTGTCGATTGCCATTTTTCAGTGCTGATTTATTTTATTTACAGATCATTATGCATGTATTTTGCACTTACCTTGACTCTAGACTACCTCCACATCCTAAGTATCCTGATGGAAAAACATTTACTTCTCAGCACTTTGTTCAGACACCAAATAAACCAGGTAGAGAATTTTCTTGAAAAGGAGGTATTGGGATTTTTAGGTGGAGTATCTCTATGTTCTAAGCTTAGCTTTCTCTTTTCAAATTGATACTCTGCAGACATTACAAATGAAAACGTTTTTTGCATCTATCAGAGCAACATTAATCCTCCCCATTATGAGCTGATTTACCAGCGTCACGTCTACAGTCTTCCAAAGGTATTTTTGTATTTTGTATTTATTATATTCGTAGTTTGTATACGATGGACTACTTTGACTTTTATGAAACTGAGAAATGCTTTACTTACAGAAAAATGCATTACTGCAAATTAACACCAAAACAGTCACCAGTATTGATAACTAATGACAATTTTTTCCACCATCATGTTTACTAAGACTTTACATATAGCTAATTCCTAATTTATTATCTCTACCAAATTCCAGTAAAGCACATATAGTAACATAAAAGCCTGACAAAATGTTGCCACAGTAGATGAGGAAAATTTGTAGTTAGCACATTATTTGAATGCTAAAATCCTTTGACAGTGTTCGAAGGTTTTTTTTTTTAATGTAGGCTTATTACATTTTTTTCCTCCCCCACCTCCACATAGCCATTTGCTTAGCAGATTTTTCCTATAAGGGAGTAAATCTCATTCTATATCTGAATTAAACAGGAGTTTTTTTAATTATTGGGGTCTAAAGTAATGAAGTTTTACTGTATTTACATATCAGATTGAATTTTCATATTTCTTAATTTTTTTTCCTAAATTCAGGATAGAAATAACATGTTCCATACGTTACTGATGTTCTTATACATCATAAAGACCAAAGAATCAGGAATGCTTGGGTAGGTATAAAGTGCATTTCAAGCACAAACACTTCTTTTGTAAATGGCTTCTTATATCTTGCTTATCCTACTATATAGCCATTGTTAGGCCAAAGTCCTATTTCTAGTCAGTAGGGGTTAGTGCCAATTCTATTAAATTGTTCTTAATATCTTTATTGAAATAAAGCTTAGTTGAAATGTATTAAGTTCTTTATTATCATCACTATTTAATGTGTAATATAGCTCAAATTCAAGTCCAGCAAACTCGAGGCAGTGCTATAAATTGTTGATTATTAGGTGGTACCAAGGTGGCAGAATAGGAGAAAAAAATATACCCCAGCTCTTCCAACACAACCCCTCTACAGAGATCTAGAAAACACACCAGACCAATCCAAATAGGGAAGTTCAAGGGGAAAAAAACCCCATAGTAAGTCATTTTTCCAGCCCATGTTGGCATAGAGAGTTCTTTGGACACTGGGAGCAGGATCTCGCCAGGAGTATATCACATGCAAGAACTTAAAAAGGACCAGAGCTATGTACAGGGCAAAAAGAGATCCCAGTCAGACTGTGACCTTGTGCAGAGTAGAATAGCAGGTGCCAGCTGGCATCTCTGTTGCTTACTACCCAGTTCTGTACCATGTATTCAGGTCTGACTGAGGAGGGGCCTGAGCTGAGGGATGGCAGTCCAGGATGAACAGTGGTCACAAGCTGTAGGCTGTGTACTGAGCTAGGAACAAGTTCAAAAGCAAACAGTAGTTGTGTGACTCAGACTTTAGGAAGTGAGCAGTAGTCTCAGTTCTGTACGTCAGCCCAATCTGAAGTCTACGGCAAGCAAAATAACCAGGGCAGGAATCTTGGATCACAGAAGAGCCTGTATTTATGGTGTTCAGAATCCAGAGAGCTTTCTAGATGCCTGATAGTATCTGATTCCAGCACCAGTCTACTGGAACTTCCAACCAAGGACAAACCAGTTAGGCCCAAACCCAGATCAGGAACTTGTAGAGCTCAGACGCAGAGGGCAGTGATCAGACTTTGTCCTGAATTTTACCTTTTGGGAGCATTAAAGCTTATCAGTCCCCAGCCTGAAATTCCCTGAGATCCTGGAATGCTGCAACACTTAGTACGCCAAGAAAGTATGAGAAGGAACCAAGAGGACAAAAACTTAGTGCTGAAGTGCTCCAGACATACACAGAATCTGACCCTAACATGAAGTCAAAAAACAGAAAGAAAGAGCAAGCAAACCAAAAAAAAAGATTTAACCCTAAAGAGCTATTACGGTGACAGAGGCGGCTACAGACACAAGCCCAGAAAAAGAAAACGACTCCAAAACATCTATAAGAAAACTCTCGAAGGAAAACACAGCTTGGACACAAGTTCAGCTAGAATTTTTGGAGGAGATAGAGCAAGAGTTTTTTATTCTGTGGTTTTAGTTTTAAAAGCCAAAGGAGACCTATGGAAGTATGATTTGTAAAGAGACTTATATCTTGGAACATGAAATACAAACCTCACCCAGGAAAAACTTCAGAACTTAGAATTGACCAAATGGAAACCAATGACTCAATGAAATGAGAAATATTAAAATGGGTTTAAATCTCACTTCCGTACGTGAATTAAACAAGAAAAGAATGAAAAAAATAGAAGAAAATATCTCATAGTAAAAAAAAAAACAACTAACCTAGAGAATAAAGAGACATAATTTAAGAATCATTGGACTACCAGGAAGCTATGACAAAAAGAAGAGCCTAAAGATCACGTTTCATGAATTCATAAATTGTCCAGATGTCTTAGAAATAGCGGGCAAAGTTGAAATAAAATCTGCCGATAACCTCTTGGAAGAAACCCAAAATGAAAACTCCCAAGTGTGTTATAGCCAAAATCCAGAGCTTCTTGGTTAGAAGGAAAAAATACTGCAAGCAGACAGAAATAAAGAATTCAGGTGTTGGGGGCACAGGATCACACAGTTATAAAAGAGCACAGAGCTTGGATTATGATAGTGCAAAAGGTAAAGAGATAACAGGCTTATAACCAAGAATAACTTACCCAGCAAAACTGAATATAATCCTACAGGGGGAAAAAATGGACCCGTAATAGGACTTCTAAGCATTTCTGATGAAAATCTCAGAGCTGGGTAGAAAGTTAGAAATGCAAATACAGGAATCTAAAGAAAGATTTTAAGAAGTAAGCACACATAAAGCACTAAACAAGGATAAATGTTTCCATTCTAATATATGGAGATGAGATAAAGATATATATATACGTATGTATAAAAATTTCCCCCATATATATATATATGTATATATATATATATGGAAGTTTAGCGGGCTTAGGTGGTGTTAATCTTAAAAATGGAAAAGCAAAGGAAGAGAAATATCAAAGAGGGGAAGAGAGAGGAAGGACAGAGAAATTATCTGATGTAATTAGGATCCACAAATGTAGAAGTTCATACAAGCAAGGAGGAAGGTAGGGGGTGGGGGTACGTGGACCTGGCTATACTTGAAACTCTCTTCTGAACTGGTCAAAGGAAGAAAGGATATACATATACCTAACTGGGTGTAGAAATACATTTCATTCAACAGGGAAATAAGGAAAGAGGGGGAATAAAATAGGGTAGAAGAAGGGAGAGATTAATATTAAGCAAAAGAAAATCTTAAGGGGAAGGCAATGAAGAGAAGGAAAAGTTTAAGAAAAAAGGATGGAGGAAAATACACAATTAACAATAATAACAATGTGAATAGGATGAACTCGCCTATGAAATGAAAGATAAGTTGATTGGAAAGCAGAATTCAGTGATGTTGCATACAATAAACATACTTGAAACAGAAAAGTACATATAGTTAAAATAAGGGGCTAAAACAAAATCTTACGCTGAAGTGAAAAAGGCAGGGATAACAATTATCTCAAAGCAACAGCAAAAGTAGACAGCTTAAAAGAAATAGAAAAACTACACATTTTACTGAAAGTTATTGCAAACAATGTCATTATTAAAGATAAGCATCAAATGCCACCGCATTTGATTCTTCTTAAAGGAAATTCTTAAAGGAGTTACATGGAGAAATAATAAAACTGATATCGGAGGACATCAGTTTACCCTTCTCAGACTGAGGTAGATCTAATGCAAAAAAAATTTAATCCTAAAGGATAGATCAAAAAATGAATAATAGAAACAATTTGTTGATAGTTACAACAGTAGGACAGTATACCAGAATTTTTTAGGATGTAGCTAAATCCAGCAGTCCTTAGGGGGAAATTTTTATTTTTAAACACTTTAATCAATAAAAGAGAGAAATAGTAGATTATAGAATTGGGCATGCAACTGGGAAGTTTTGGGTTTTTAAGCCTCAAAAATAGAAATCCTGAAAATCAAAAAAGAATTTATCAGAATTGAAAGCCAAAAGACTATTAAATTAATAAATAAAACTGGTGTTTATAAACTTTGAACACTTTAAAAAAAACTAAATAAGGTATTAGCTAACTTAGTTTTTAAAAAAAGATAACCAAATCATCAATATAAAAAATGAAAGAGGTGAATTCACAACCAATGAGGAAGAAAGAAATTAAATGATTAGGGATTATTTTACCCAATTTTATGACAAAACTAAAATTGAAATAGATGAATATAAAAATATAAAATTGCCCAGATTAACACAACAAGAAACATAGGACTTAACTAAATCCTAGGAAAATAAATTGAATAAGCCATAAGCGGGCTCCCAAAGAGGGGGAAAAAAACAACTAGGTATCAGATGGACTTATAAGAAGCAAATTGTATCAGACATTTAAAGAATAATTCATTCTAATGCTACTAAAATGTTTGGAAAAAAATAACAGAAAAAAGAGTTCCTACTATATCCCTTTTGTAATACAAATACAGTCTTGCCTATTACTTCTTTTAATTTGTTTCCAGATCTTAAGAATAGATCTAACTCTGTGTAGCTTATATATCTCTTCATCAGGTTGAAAGAATCAGAAGTGGTTTCCTAAATTCTTAGTAAAATATAACTACACAATTCCCTTTTATGTAATAATCTTAATTATCTTAGGGTACAGAATTAGACATGCATGATTTGGACATATGATTTACTTGACTGCATATTTTTATTAGGAATTTGTTTTTCTTTCCTTTTTTTCCAATAAAGACTAGGGGGAAAATAGATTTCTGTTCCTTTTTTTTTTAGAGGGAGAAAACAGATGTATTTTAATTAAAAAATTAACACCACCATCCCCTCCCCGCCCAAGCCCAAATACAGTCTTGATACCTAAATGAGGGAGAGTGAAAACAAAGGAAGAAAACTATACACTTGATATCTCTAATGAATATTAATGCAAAAAAAATTAGATATAAGCAAGGAGATTATAGCAACATTCATAACCAGGATAGATTTTTGCTAGGAATTCAAGGTTGGTTAAATATTAATAAAATTATGAAAAATATTAATCATATTAATAATAATACCAACAAAAGCCATGATTAGTTCAATAGATGGAGAAGAAACTTTTGACAAAATGCAATGACCATTTCTGTTTTTAAAAAAAAGTTACAAAGCAAAGGAATAAATGGATCTTTCCTTAATGCAATAAGTAGTAGCTATTTAAAGCCAAGAGCTAGCATTATAATAGAAATAAACTGGAAGTATAAAACAAGGATGTCTGTTATCACCATCACTGTTCAGTATAATGCTAGGAATTCTAGTTATAAGACACAAAAAATAAATCAAGAAGATAGGCATAGGGAAAGGGAAACGAAATTTTTTTTTTTCCCGAAATATAATGATTTACTTAGAGGACCCTAGAAAGTCATCTGAAAAACTAATTGAAACAATTAACATCTTCAGCAGAGTTGTAGGATGTAGAATAAACTCACACAAATCATCAGTTTTTTCTTACCAACAAAATTTAGCAAGGAGAGAAGATTAGAGTTACAAAACACTTTACACAAGTAAAGACGTTTAAATAGTTGGAGAAATATTAATTGCTTATGGATAGGCTGAGCCAATATAATGAAAAACGACAATACTACTAAATTTATTCAGTGTTCTCCCAGAAGTTATTTTATGCAGCTAGAAAAAAAATGACAAAATACACCTGAAGGAATAATCCAGCACTGTTCATCTTTGTGATAATGGCTCACATTTATATAGTACTTCTGATTATCAAAATTATTGTTATGGTTGTAAAAAAAACTTAAACATGGTCTGGATCCATCAAAACTCTTTTTTTTCTTTACAGGAGGGTTAATCTCGGCCTTTCAGGAGTGAACATTTTGTGGATTTTTGGAAAATAGCTCGCTTAATCTCTTTTGATCTCCTTTATTTTGACTGATAATTAATGGAAAAAAGTGAGAAGAGAACCTAACAGTGCCAGATCTTGAACTGTACTACAAAGCAGTAATCCTCAAAATAATTTGGAACTTGTTAAACAGTAGGTTGATCAGTGGAACACATTTTCTGTGGCATAAGCTACTGAAGAAGCAAATGAGCACAGTAACCTAGTATTTGATAAATCCAGTGATCCTGGCTATTGGGGCAGGAACTCTGTATTCAGTAAACATTGTTAGGAAAACCCGAAGGCAGTTTGGCAGAAACTAGGCATAGACTAACACTTCACACCACAAACCAAGTTAAACTCCAAAATGGATACATGACAAGAGCAAGGAAAAAATTTTCTTTCAGATTGAGTGAAGGGTGAGTTCATAATTGAACAAGAGATAGGACCACAGAAGGTAAAATGGATGTTATTGGTTTAGAAGAGAAGCAGGTAGTCATTGAATAAGCATTAAACATTTATTAAGTACCTGTTATGTGCTAGGCACTTTGCTAAACACTGAGAGATTTTTAAAAAGTATGACTCCCTGCCTTCAAAGGAGCTCTCAGTCTAATGGGGGATAACAACACATAATGAAGCTGACAGGCTGGCCTGGGGTGGGACTGGTAGGGGAAGTGGGGCACAGGGTGAATGGTGTATGGTCGTGAGGAGTTAACCAAAGTGGGGGTGGGGGGGAACGACAGGAATGAAGTTCTACAGCCAGAGTGGGAAATTATCTTAGCCAGTGTAAGTTTCAGAGTTTATGGATATAATTAAATCTAGGAAGTCAGCAAGGTGGGAAATGATGAGGTGAATTCCCTGGTTGCCCTCACAGGTAAATTGGGGAATGTGTTTTTCAACAAGTTTCTGATATAAGTCTCATTTCTAAGATGTATAGGGAACTGATTAAGATTTATTGTAAGAATAAGAGCCATTTCCCCATGATAAATGGTTAAAAGATATCAACAGGCAATTTTCAGAGGAAGAAATTACGCTATCAGTGGCCACTTTAGATAATGTTCTAAATTACTAATAATTAGAGAAATGCAAATTAAAATAATTCAAATTCCACCTTATACCCATCAGATTGGTTATCTCTAAAAATTGTCAAGTGGAGCAATCCAGCATTCTTCATCTTTATGGTAATAGCTCACATTTCAGGTAGTACTCTGGTTATTAAAATTATTATCGTTATAAAAAGAGACAAATATAGTCTGGATAAAAATCCAGGAGGGTTAATTTTGGTCTCAGGAGTGAATATTTTGTGGATTTTTGGAGAAAATCTGGAGCTCATTTATCTCGTGATTTTGAGCTCCTTTAATTTGACTGGATCAAATAAAAATGTCACCATTTTGAAGAAGATTCCAAAATTCCTATTGCTGCATAGTCTGAAATAGGATATATAACACACTCTGGACAAAATGAAAGCTGGAGTAGTAAGAAGCTGTTGCCATTCTTAACTCCGACATCTGTTACAAAAAAGTCATCAACTTTGGTTTACATATGTTTCAGGTCATGTAATAGCTATAAATATTGTCCTCTAGAGTTCCTTAGAAGAAAGTATGTTATCCTTTTAATAAACTAGGGTTTTGGGGGGACCCTCAGAAATGAAACCAGTCCATGGGATTGCAAAACCACATACCTAAGATAGTTTCACAGTCCGTTTTAAGTCTTTTGATTTGGCATAGGTTCATATCTTAAAGAAAGGAAATTGTGAACTCAGTTGGTAATTTGTCCCCAAATTTCTTCTGTCTTATGAATAACCTAAAACATAAAAGCTTAACTATTGCTTAAAACTGATTTATCAGAGATAGTACTACTAGTAAAAAGGTTTTACAGTATTAGCTCCAAAGAATCTGAATCTAAGTTAAACTTGAAATCTTGACAGTTTTATTCAGCTCTTTGATTAAACTTCTCAGGGATATTGGGGATTAATAAGAAAGAATTTTATAATGAAAAAATGGAAGACTGTGAAATATCTCATTGGAAAAACCACTGATCTGGAAAATAGATCCAGGAGAGATAATTTAAAAAATTATTGGGCTACGTGAAAGCCATGATCAAAAAAAGAGCCTAGATATCATCTTTCAAGAAATTATCAAGGAGAACTGCCCTGATATTCTAGAGCCACAGGGCAAAATAGAAATTGAAAGAATGCACCAATTGCTTCCTCAGATCCCAAAAAGAAATCTCCTAGGAATATTGTCGCCAAATTCCAGAGCTCCCAGATCAAAGTGGAGAAAATACTGCAAGCAGCCAAAAAGAAACAATTTGAATGTTGTGGAAACACAATCAGAATAACCCAAGATCTAGCAGCTTCTACATCATGAGATCGAAGGGCTTGGAATACGTTATTCCAGAGGTTTAGTTGGATGGATTCATAGCTGTGTAGCCATATCCAGAGAGTCATCAGATTATCAGTTGGCCTCCTAGAGGAAGAACTCTAATAACATATACTACAAGACTCTGTCTTGAGCTGTTTTTGTCAGTGAATTCAATAAAGGGATGAATAGTATGTTCACAAGATAGAGCTGGTAAGCTAGCTAGTATATTGGGTAATAGAATCCTCTAGTCTCACTTGGTAAAATGGTGGGCTAGATCAAGCTCAATATGATTTGTATTGAGAATAGCAGCTTAAAAAGCTCGTGTAATTTTAGGGTGTGTTTTCACTTTTGTGTAAGTCTCTAAAGTTTACAAAGCATTTTGTTTACAGCAGCCCTGGGAAGTACATTAATGCAACTGTTGTCTCAGTTTTATAGAAGAGGTACCAGAAAGCTTAGGTAACCTGACTATAGTCACAGTGCTCCTCAGAGCCAGAGCCAAGATTTGCCCTCTAACTCCAAGTCCAGTGCTCCTTCCACTGTACTATATTTCCTCTCTAGTTAGCCTTCAGCGTCCAAAAAAGGGACAGTGGTTGTTCTACTTTTACTCAGCATTGATCATGTTAAACCTGACGTGTTTGGTTCCAGGAACCACAAACATACCTATTTTTACTATCAATACAGAAACTGTTGTTTGTTTTAGGTTAAGAACATTAGCTGTGATGTCTTGGGGAAAAAATGTGAACTGGAAGGTGTTAAAACTTGTTAAAATTTGTCAGATTTCAGTGGGTGGTAATTGAAATATCATTGTAAAACAGTTGATGGGAAAATGTATATAATTTGTTTTAAAATGTTTAAAACCAGAATACTAATGATCAAGCATTTCCTTTTCATTTATGCCTTCTACCTAGGACTTTCAAAAAATTAGACCCGGGATATATTTTGTTTATATTGACAGCAACATTCTGCCTTTGTCAAGTGTTTGCAATAAACATAAAATGTAAAAAACTGGCTAATGGATATACTTGGAAAACAACAAAAGATATTTTCTGTTTGTATTAAGAGTATTATTTTTTGTGTCATTGAGCCATAATTTGGCTTTGGTTTTTAACACATGTTTTTATTCCAGTTCCATTCTAAGGTTAACCAAGTTTTGTCCTATACCTAACTTAGGAATCTATTAACCTTTTAGTATTACTGCTGTCACTAAGAACACTGGTAAACAGTCCTGAGTTTGAACTTCTAGAGGAATGCCAGTGTAGTAATGGTGGCTTGAATGCTATGTTTTAAGTGAAAGAGTTTGAATTACATTTGTATGTTGTCTTTTCTCTAATTTCGAAGAAGGAAAAACAATGTCTTAGATGTGTCGTTTGAATTTTGGTTATAGAATCAGTCCGCTTCTCTGCTTAGAAATTATGTTCATTCTGTTAGTCCTTCCTTCCTTCCACCCCCTACCCCTCCCCCCCCATCAATTATAGGTTTCTATTTGAATCAAGTTTTTTCTATGGAAGCTACATTCATGGAGCTAAAATTTCATTTCATCTGACTTGTAAATTCCATATTGCTTGGCCGAATTGGGGTATTCAACAATCCTAATGGTAGAAATCTCATTCGTGACTTCATCGCAACTACTATACTATCTGCAAAAGCCCAGTCTCCCTGCCCCCCATCCAATGTGCCACTGTCAGGATCCTCTAAGGCACAGTTTTCATCATATCTCCATGTCTGAAAAATGTAGAACCACAGAATTTTATGAGCTGGAAGGGACCCTAGACATAATTAGTTAAGCACCTGAACTGAAATGCAGTACTTGCATTTTAATCAGCTGGGAACAGCCAAGAGGAATCATGACTAAGGTAATACAGTAAATTCCCTGGTGGTTCTGGGATTAGTACATAGGTCTCTTACTTACCAGGCCATAAGCATTTTTAAAACGTTCCATACCAAGATTAAAAGCAAACCCTTTAGTCTTTTATTGTGAACCTTCTACGATACGACCTCAACTATCTAATTTTAATGTCCTTATTCTACACAAACCCTCTGTGCTAGCCCCTCTATAATGCTTCCCCATCTTCCTATACCCATTTATTTTATCTAGCTCCTAAAGACATATTTCAAGTCTAGTGTACTCTAGGAATACTGAACACCTCAGCTGGGATTAAATCTTCTTGCTACAGTACTTATTCTCTGTTTTCATGTGTGTAAGGCTATTAGGGGATAAGATCTTCCCCAGCCATCAGTAGGCCTCAAGTGGAGTCCATTAAGGGAAGCTTGCTTCCTGTAGGAAGTCTTACACACCTTTTGTTAATTTCTAATTAGGTACTGAGCCTATTAGCTGAAAGAGTGTATACTCTGAGATGAGTTTTTGCTTTGGGGGCTTGCTTATGAGAAAAATGTTGTGATTCCCTGGTCAAGACTCTTGAGTGGCCCTATGTTCATATATATATAGAGAGAGAGAGAGAGCAGTTTTGCCTTGATTCAGGCAATAATCCTGTCTGTTGGTACTTACTTCTCTTTGTATTTTTTCCATTTCAGGAAAGAAGATTGTTGACCCCTGAAACAGCTGTCTTAACTAGTAAAGCAGATAAATGCACTAGCAGCCATCCTGGGTATGCCAGTGTAGTTACAATGTGTAGATTGTCATTTCCCCAACTAGGGTATAAGTTCCTTTAAGGAAAGGATTATTTATTTTATGTAACTCATAATTCAGTGTTTTGTACATGGTACGTAGTCTTCTTGGTTGATTGATAAACTTGAATGTTTATTAAATGCCTGCTGCCAGGAACCCAAATAGGAAGACTAGTATTTTTTAATTACATTCACTGGCCTTAAATCCCGTCTGTTGGGGCAGAGCCAAGATGGTGGCAGGAAAGCAGGGACTCGCTTAGGCTCTCCCCCAAATCCCTCCAAACACCTGTAAAAAATGGCTCTGAACAAATTCTAGAGCTACAGAACCCAAGAAATAACAGGGAAGCAGGGCTCCAGCCCAAGACGGCCTAGACGGTCTCTGGGAAGAGGTCTATCACACTGTGCTGGGAGTGGAGTGCAGCCCAGTGTGGGCCCCACTAGGACAGACCAGGGGCTGAGGAGATGGGGCAGAGCAAGCCATAGGCCCCTGAATGCTGGGGCATCTACCAAACTTGTCAACCCACAAACACCAAAGACAACTTAGCAGGTCAGTGGGAGAACTGCCGGAATGGGGTGAGGAGTGCGTGGTCAGCTGGCAGAGGCTTGGAGCAGTTACGTGATTTGCCAGTGGTCACATCACCAACGAGCATCAGAAGTGGGATTTGAGCCCTAGTTTCCATCCCCTCCATCACACTTAAATTGATATTTCTCACTGAGTAAATTGATACCAATGACTTGAGTTGGGTTTGCCTTTCTTAGGAAACAACAAAAATAAACCACTTCCTCGCCCCGCCATTTTGGACCCCTTCTATTATACCCTCTGCCCCACCCCCAAGCAGTTTCAGCCTAGGAGCACCAGCAACATGCAGATTGCTTAGGTGTTTCTGTGCATTTGGTTTGGAGAGCTGCTATTTTGGTCTGAAATAATGGTCCTGGGAAAATTTTGAGTCACTGAAATGAATAAGGTCTCTCTAGATTGCAGCCCTTAAAAAATAAAATCGGGAAAAAAAAAAAAAGATTAAAATAAAATCTGGTCATTTATCTGCCAAAGAGCAGTGTGGTGTAGTGAAAAGAGCACCGGGCTTGGAGGCAGAAGATTTGAGTTCAAGAACCAGCTGACAGCTTTAGCACCTGGGGCAAGCAGCATGAAATGATCTTTGTAATTCATGAAATGAAAATAACTTAAGAATTAAGACCAACTCAGTTGAGTGGGATAGGAAGTTAGTTACTAGTGTGGCTTTTATACTCCAGTGAGAACGTCTGCATTACATTTTCATGTGCTCTAAACCCCAGTACTCTGGGGTAAAGCCCCAGTTGCCCTGTTCGAATTAATGACTTTAGTATGTGGAACAGCTGGCTTCATTCTCTCCCATGGTCATTGACTGTATCTCTAAATGATCCTTCTCACAAATATAAACCTCCCTTAGTTGTTAACCCACTCTTTATTTAACATACTGTGTACAAGGCACTGGCTGAGATACGAGGTATGTTGCTTCAAAGAATTTATCATCTAATGGGGTATATGAAATATTCATACTAACGTATTATTATCGGTAGTCATTAAGAGCCGTAAAGCCAGGTGGTGCAACAGATAGAGCACTAGGCCTGGAGTCAGGAAGACCTGAGTTCAAATTCATCTCAGACACTAGCTATTTGACCATGGGCAAGTCACTTAACCTGTTTGCCTCAGTTTCCTCAACTGTAAAATGGGGATAATAAGCATCTACCTTGCAGAGTTGCTGTGAAGATGAAATGAGATATTTGTAAGTTCTTATCACAGTACTTGGCACATAGTAGGTATTATCTAAATGTTTATTAGTTCCGTCCCATAAGAGTAATAGAAATAAAGTGCCATAGGATGTATAGGTGGGAGAGACCACACCTGGCTGGGGTGATCTGGAAAATAGCTGACATTTGAGCTGGGTCTTTAAGGATGGATAAACTTTTTTTTTCCTAAATATACTATTTATTGAAACAAAGCAATAGAAGAGATGGATAGACTTTGGATAGATTCAGATATGGATAGGAAGATGGGCATCCCCTCAATTTCCAATTCTTTGCCACAACAAAAAGAACTGCTATAAATATTTTTATACAAATAGGTCCTTTTCCCTTTTTTTTAAATCTCTTTGGGATACAGACCTAGCAGTGGTATTTCTGGCTCAAAGAGTATGCACAGTTTTGGGCATAGTTCTAAAATGCTCTCCAGAATGGTTGGACCAGTTCACAACTCCACCAACAGTGCATTAGTGTCTCCATTTTCCCACATCCCCTCCAATATTTATCATTTTCCTTTTCTGTCATATTATCCAATCTGATATGTGTGAGGTAGTTGTTGTTTTAATTTGCATTTCTCTAATCAATAGTGATTTCAAGCATTTTTTCATATTATCGTGGATAGCTTTGAGTTCTTCTGAAACTGCCTGTCCTTTGATTACTTATCGATTTGGGAATGACTTGTATTCTTATAAATTTGACTCAGTTCTCTATATATTTGAAAAATGATGCCCTTATTTCAAGAGATATTGCTGTAAAAAAAAATCCCAGCTTTCTGCTTTACTTTTGATCTTGGTTGTACTGGGTTTTTTTGTGCAAAAACTTTTTAATTTAATATAATCAAAATTACCCATTTTATATCTCATATGCTCTCTCTATCTCTTATTTCATTGTGAATTCTTCCTTTATCCATAGGTCTGATAGGTAAACTATTCCATGCTTCCCCATTTGCTTATGATATCACTCTTTATGTCTAAATCATTTACCCATTTTGACCTTATCTTGGTATATGGTATAAGATGTTGGTCTATACCTAGCTTCTGTCATACCATTTTCCAGTGTTCCCAGCAGTTGTCAAGTAGTGAGTTCCTGTCCCAAAAGTTTGGATCTTTGGGTTTATCAAATGCTAGATTACTGTGGTTATTTGCTACTTTGCATTGTGTACCTAATCCATTCCATTGGTTCACCACTCTTTTTTCATTAATCCCCTTGGAATTCTTGACTGTTTGTTCTTCCAGATGAATCATTATCTTTTTCTAGCTCTGTAAAATATTTTTTGGTAACTTGATTGACATGACACTGAATAAGTAAATTAATTGAGGTAGAATTATAATTTTTATTACATGGGCTTGGCCTAATTGCTATTTTTCCAGTTGTTTAGATCTGATTTTATTTGTATGAAATGTGTTTTGTAATTGTGTTCATGTAATTCCTGGATTTGTCTTGGTGGGTAGACTCTCAAGCATTTTATATTGTCTACAATTAATTTTAAATGGAATGTCTCTTTCTATCTCTTGCCTCTGGGCTTTGTTGGTAATATATAGAAATGTTGACAATTCATGTGGGTTTATTTTTTATCCTTATTTAGTCGATTCTCTAGGGTTCTCCAAGCATACCATCATATTATCTGCAAAGAGTGATAGTTTTGTTTTGCCGGTACTTTTGGAGCAAGAAGGATCAGAGTCCTAACTTTCTGCCCATTTCTCAGGGCAGTCTGCTCTTCCCAAAGATAATGAGTCACACATGGAAAATCTCAGTGTTTTGCAATGTGACTGCAGTGAGTGATACAACTTTAGGATTCCTTCTGCTCTTTGGAGTTGCAAGCTCACTTAATTGCCTCCTCTTCCCTCTTTTGTTAATTGATTAATGGGGCTGGGCACCTAGAAAAGATACAAAGATGAATAAGGTGCAGTTATTGCCTTCAGGGAGATTATAATCTAATATTATGAGTTTGTTCATCAGGACTATGGGGATGGCGGTAATACAAACTCAGAATTTTAATTATTTAGTTTTCCATTTAATTGAACAATTCATCAGATGCTATTATGCATCTTCCATGTGCTAGATGCTGTAACAGACACAAGTTTAGATAACCCGTAGTCACCAACCTTGTGAAGCCTGCAGCCTCATACAGATATAGGTAGGACACCAAAAAAAAAAAAAATGTGTGTGCGTGCGTGCGTGCGTGTGTGTGTGTGTGTGTGTGTATATTGTATTCTTTTTTAAGGAGAGGATGGGGACTGAAGAGAAGACCATTTCCATTGTATATTGTATGTAGCTATGAGAGTTGGGACAATTGTTAGCTCTCTTCACTTTCTAATAACTCCCATAATTCCTTGCCAGAGTCCTCCAATTCTTTAAGTTTGGGGCAATACCAATGGGGTTCTTCTACTTGCCCTAACTGATCAGGGAGGGCTTTGTTTGGAGGACGCCAGAGGGCTGCATCGTACCCTGGTTGTATACATCACTCCAATGGGCCGCATCTCCTCACTTCTACCCAGTCTTTCAGGTTGTGTGTGTATGGAGTCACGGCACATTACAGATGCTCTGTAAATCCTAAAAAATAATAGAGACAAAGAAGAATCCATGAAGCTGGTTTTTCTCTCACTTTTTCTCAAGCCTACTTACTCCATGTGGTCTGAAATTGCTCCATCACCATTAAACATTCTCTGGAGACCTCTCAATGGAGTTTGGGCAACATGAACAGAGGTACCACATCTCAGCTCCCACCAGCATAGCTAAATAGCATCCTGAAATCCTGGATCCCACCATTTACATGTAGAACAGTGGTACTTCATCTGGGGTCCACCGATCCCAAAGGGGTATGTAAATAGGTTTCGGGGATCTGCTTTTTGGGTAAGGAAAAATTATATCGTTATTTTCACCAACAGATAGGCGAGCTCCTTTAATGTGATGAAGGGAATGTAGCATTTCCTTCAATTATGATTTTTTAAAAAAATTAATCTGATAAGGGGCTTTACCATAGGCTTCACCAGAGTACCAAAGAGATCCACAACACACACAAAAAGTTCTAAGGACCCCCTGACCTAGAGCCTGTAAGAGAAAAGAAGCAGGTGCCTACATAGCCAATTCAAGACCCATGGAAACAGAATAAATGTTTGACTTCTTCCTCCCTACCCCCAAGCTGACCTCATAGAAAGAACCGTAGAACATATAGAATGTTATTGATAGAAGGGGTCTGAGAGATCACCCAGTCCAAACCTCACATTCCACAGAAGGAGAAATAGGCCCAGAAAGGGTAAGTAGCTTGCTCAAGGCAACAGCCAGTTAGTGGCAGAGTTGGGATGAGCGCCCCAGCCTCCTGACTCCCAGGCCAGTGCCCTGTCTATGAAACCAAGAGGTCTGAGGGAGTCATGCATGAAGGTCATTTTTTTTTCCTGATTAAACTTGATTTAGGAAAATGGAATATTTGGTAAAAAAAAATCAACAAATATTACCTTAATAAAACAAAATTAATGGATATTCTCCCAACAGTAGATCCAGAAGTACATTCCAACGTGGCCAAAGAGTTGGTTTGTTTTACCTGACACCGTATTTGTGGGAGTGCTTCTACTCAGGATGGTAAATTGAGGGAGGCAAGGAAGATGGGTTGAGGAGTCATGAAGATAGGGGAAAAGAGGAAAAATTATAATATTTATTATAATTAGCTTAGCTTAGCCTAAGATGGTTACTAAAAATAAAACCCCCAAACCTTCTATTCCTTACTGGTTTCAGTCTACTACTCCGTCTTGTCATTGGGACCGCTGATAAACAGTCACGCTGACTTTGACCATGTCTTCATTCTTTTTTCCCACCTAGCATGGTGCAAATCAATTGGGAAATAGCTTGATGATAGCAGACCTGGGGTGGGGGGGGGGAGGAAAAAAAGAAAAATCAAGAGATCTGAAGAGCAAAAATAGGCTCATCTGATCATGAGCTGCTGACATTTTTGACGTTGCTGTGATGGAAAGAAGGCTGAATTTGGAACTGAGGTCACCTGCTGCTTCTGCTTACTACCTGTAGAACCTCGGGCAAGCCACTTAAGCTTTTTGCTCTGTGCCTTAGTTTCCTCGTCTGTAAAGTGAAAAAATTGTCTTAAACGGCCTCTAAAGTCCCAACTCTGTGGCCTGATGAACTGGTACAATAATTGGAAACCAGAGAGATGGATTCCAGTTCAGTGTACCTAATAGAGGTCCTAAGTGGCTTGGGCCAAGTAGCTGGTGTTTTCCTCCTCACTGGGAGGCTATCTGCTCATGTTATACAGGAAATCCTTAGGTATGCGCTAGATTAATAATATAATAAGGTTTGCAAAGCATTTTACCAATATTCTCTCAATTTTACTTTTACAACAGTTCTGAAAAGGTAGATGCTCTTATGATGCCCATTTTATAGATGAGAAAACTAAGGCAGACAGAGGCATAACAGTGACTTGCCCAAGGTCACACTGCTGGTAAATGTCTGAAGCTATATTTGAACTTGGATCTTCCCGACTTCAGGTCCAGTGCTCTTTCCACCGTGCAACCTAGATGACTCTAAATAACATCAGATGGCCTTCGAGGACCCCTTCCACTGTGCAATTCTGTGAATGAAATATAGAATGAAGAACATCAAGTGTGCTCAGATTTCTTCCTGGAGCGCCTGGTATAGGTGCTTAATACATGCTGCTTGTTTGAGTGGAAGAAGAAAGGAAGGCTAAGCTGTTCAAGAAGCATTTACTTAGTGGTAGGGAGGAGAGAATGAAGCAATTATAATGCTTTATAATTAGAAGTAATTAGTAATGAAGCCAGGCCCCACAAGTCTCATCTGTCAATCAAGAAACTATTATTGAACAGTTGATGAGCCTTGGTATACAAGGACAAAAGTGAAACTCTCTTGCCCTCATGGAGCATACGTGCTAAGAATGGTAAGAAGTCCTTGGGTTGCTCCCAAGTAGAATGGACGGTACAAAGAATTCCTATGATGACGTCACAAGGCTGGGGAAGGGGAAGTCTGCATTCTGACCCTGAGAGAGTGAGCTCTACTCACTGTGCCTGAGGCCTAGAGCAAACCTGTTTGTAGGCCTGCCCCTTGGCTTTTTAAGACACCACCATAGATAGTGTGATGCTCCACTCCTTTGCACTGAAGGGGATGTGGAGTGGCTAAGGCAGGGTGAGCAGAAGCTGACTGGTTCCTTTCACTCCGTCCTTCGCAGAGCTGCTCACTCCCAGGTGCTGCCGTCACCAGTCAGATCAGAGGCCAGTGTGTGTCAACGGCCTGGTCAAAACTACCATCCTGGCGCAGAATGAGGTGGAGGCCAACGAGTTATCTGATAACTACAAGGTGAGTCTCTTCCTAGTACTTAGTGCTGGGAGCAAGCAGCTGCCCCTTCCTTCCCCTGATCCTCCCGCATGGAAGCTCTCAGAGTCCCCACCAAAGTCCTAGTGGTTGGTAGCACAAAGGAGAATGTGTCACCCCATACGTGCACCTGAAGGTTATCCCAGTTTCTAAAAGGTGAAGTGGAGCTCAGCCTCCTCTTCCAAGGACTCTGGTCAGAGCTGTGTGTCCGTAGGTATTCTCTGCAGGCTGTGTGTGGAGCCCCAGATGATTGATTCTTGCCAGCGAGATGGCAGCAGTGTCTATCCTAAGTTCTTGCTCATTGAGGAGAGGAGGAGGCAAGAATAACCTTATCTTCCTCCTCTCCAAATTACTCTCAAACGTCAGACCTAGGGAGCAGAAAACTCTGCTGCTAGGGGTATGTGATGGTAATCAGGACGGGGCTCTTTGCTGTTCTCTTAAATACCTTCAATGATTCTGGCCTCTGTTTGAATGGGGCTGGTGAAGTGGGATCTTGCCTTGGAATGTTGGAATCAGGAGTCATAGGATGTGATACTGGGGGTAGGTTCGCACATCCAGCCTGGGTGCGGTCAGAGCCCCCAGGGCTCTGAACCGGATATAACCGAGGTGAGCTTGGTGTTTGGCTTTTGGGGCTCACTCATGGAAGGAGTGTTGAGACTCTGGGCAAGCCGTTGTGACTACCCCCCGCCCCAGCTTTGCTAACTAGACTCATTGGTTGCTTGGTAACTATGAACTGTGATTTGAATCAAATAAGGTCTGTCTGTTGATGTTTGTAATTTCTATTCGTATTTGCCTTGAAGTTCAGGGGGCTGATCTTTTCCCTCAGAACTAAGTGAATGATATATGTATGTTTGGTTAAACTGAGATTGTTAATCCCTTAAAGTTGCTTTCCTTAGAAAAGCAGATGGGAGAACCTGTGCTAGCAGCCTTCTGTGTGCTGGTTGTTGTCGGTCTTACACAGCCACAGAAGCTGCTAGCAGATTGTCGCTACAGGGTAACACAACAACATTTATGTAGTGCTTTAAGGTCTGCACAGAGTTATTGTAAATGTGTTGTCACCTTTGATCCTTATAGCCCTGCGAAGTAGGTCTTAATATTACCCCCATTTTACAGATAAGAGCACCGAGGCACATGGAGATTACATAACTTGCACAGAGCCGTGCACGGTCTGAGGATAGATTCAAACTCGGGTTTCAATGATTTCACGTCCAGCTTTCTAAGCCCTGTGCCATCTAGCTGCTTCCCAAGAACTATATGCCCTACCCCCTCTAATAATTCTTCCCCCACAAGCTTCACGTGTTGCTCAAATGAGATGATGGCTATAAAGTACTTTATGAGCATTGAAGCACTCTCTAAATGTTAGCAGTCGTGGCTAGGGGAAGCCCTCACCACCTCCTTTGAGCTTTTAGCAGGTTTGTGTTCTTTTGGGTTTGTCTTGAATGTACAAGCCAAGCTCTGGTGGAAACTGAGTGAGCTCAGAAGGGAAGGCTGGGCCTTGAAGGGCTCTGTTGAGGAAGAAACAGCAACATACAGACACCTGGAGATGAAGCCTTCCCAAATTGGGGGTGGGGGAACAGCAGGGAAAGGGCTGCTGCACCTGCATTTGCACGGACCGTCCCCTGTGCCTGGAATGCAGCCCCCTTCCTCCTAGAATCCATCCCTGGTTTTCTTCAAAAGTCAGCTCCAGAGCCACCTTTTCCAAGAAGCGTTTCCTGATTGTGCCCCTTCCCTAGCCTCCAGCACCACTTCCCCAATGTGAGCCTTGTCTTTGGTTTGTCTCTATGTAACTGCAACACTTTCTTCCACATTGTCTTCTTTCCTCAAGCTCCCCAAACCGCTCCCTCCACTCATCCCCATTCCTTCACCTGAGGACCTCATCTCACACTTTACTAAGAAAATAATTTGCTAAGAGCTTCATTTTCCCCATCTCAAAATCCCATGTCATCCATCCCTCATTCTTTGATTTTTGCAATCTGGCTCTGTTGAAGAGATGACCCTTCTCCTCAACAAGGTCAACCCTGTACATGGTCCTTTGGTCCCATCCTCTATCTCCCTATGGCATCCAGCCTCAAAGAGTGCGTGGTCTCGAATGAGTCACTTAACTTCTGTCTGTCTCAGTTTCCTCATCTGTGAAATGGTGATAATAATAGCAACCCCCCTCCCCCAGGGTTGTCATGAGGATCAAACGAAGTGATAATTGTAAAGTGCTTGGCAAATGTATGCTGTCATCACCATTATGATGTTGCTTACTTTGCCATTAAAGAAAAATCACCAGGCCCTACCATCTTCTCAAATTATGTGTCTAACTTCTCTCCTCTTTCACCAGCTAGACTCCTAGAACAAAGCTGTTGGCCTCTACTCTCTCTCTCTGTCTCTTCTCAGCTGTTGAAAGTGTGCCTTCCAGCCTGGGTCTCTGGGCTTCCTAATGATCCCTTAATTGCTAGATCTGATGACCTTTTCTCAATTGGCATCCTTCCTGCCCTCCATGCAGCCTCTGGCAATGCAGACCCCAGCTCCTGGATACTTCCTCTTTTCTGGGCTTTTGTGATGCTGCCCTTTCTTGCTTCTCCTACTGGATCACTTCTTCAGAGTCTTCTTTGCAGGTTCATCGTTATTCTCATGCTCTGTAACTATGGGTCCCTCAAGACCCTGCCCTGGGCCCTCTTCTGTCTAGTCTCTCACTTGTTGACCTCACCAGCTTCCGTGGGGTTTCAGTCATGTACAGCTCTTCATGACCTTAGCTGAGGTTTCCTTGGCAAGATACAGAAGTAGTTTGCCATTTCCTTCTCCAGCTCATTTTACAGATGAGGAAACTAAGGCAAATAGGGTTAAGTGACTTGCCCAGGGTCACACAGCTAGTAAGTATCTGAGCTGGGATTTGAACTCAGGAAGATGACTCTTCTGAATCCAGGCCTGGCACACTACCCACTGCACCACCTAACTGCCCATTCCGAATGTATGATGTGCCAAATCCTTGACTCTTATGCTTTTGTACTGATTTGTCACTGGCGTCTGGAACATACTCCCTCCTTACCTCTTAAAATTCCTTGTTTTCTTCAAAATTCGGCTGAAGCGCCACCACTTATATGGTCTTCCCTGATTTCCAGTCCCCCTCACATCCCTCCCACCAGCTACTAGCATCCTCCCCTCCACAGTTGCCTTGTATTTGCTTCTATATACTTCTATATGTACATAAATTTCTTGAGAGCAGAACTGTTTCATGTTTTGTGTTTGTATCCCCAGGCCCTAGCACAGTGCCTGACACATAGTAGGTGCTTAATACATCTTTGTTGATTAATTTTCTGGGATTGATGAATCTGAACAGCAGCAGTGGGGAAAGAACAGGACCTGAGGTTTATATGCATACAGCCAACTTGGAAAACTCCCACCATCACCTAGGCAAAGTCTTCCCTGCCAGCCTTCCGTCAAAATGCCCATTGCCTAAAGAATCATGTTGTCTTTTTTGTTGTGACCCCTTTTTTAATAGGTGGTCCTCACGGAGTGTCCATTTTATCCTGATTTTGCTTCTAGAAAAAAAAAGTTCCTATATCAAATTGCTCACCATCTTTGAGGAAGGGAGAGGTGAAGGGGGGAGAGAAAATTTGGACCTCAAAATTTTCATATGAATGTGAAAATTTGGCTTTTCATGTAATTAGAAAAAAATACTATTTAAAAAAAACCAGGAAACTGAATTTGCTATGAGCAAGAGCAGATTCCTTGGCAAAACTAATAAATCTCTTTACTAAGAAAGAAAGAAAGAAAGAAAGAAAGAAAGAAAGAAAGAAAGAAAGAAAGAAAGAAAGAAGGTGTTAAAGGGTGAATGAGATGGTCCCAAACCCAGGGTGGGTTTCATTTTTGTTTTGTTCTAACCTAACATCACCTACCTTTCCTAAGAAGGGATTAAGCAAAGCTGGAGATGCATTAGTATGGGAAAGGGCTTTCTGTGCCATCTCCCCTAGCCCTCTCCTTCCATTTTTTTCCCCTGGAAGTTTGGGTTCAAGAAGTGGAAGGGTCACGTGACTGCTCGGCCCTGGGAAGACCGATCCGAGATCGTGAGGGAGCTCTACGCTGACCTGTGTACCACCAGAAGCCCTCAGGGTAGGCCGCCTCTCACAGCTTCTGGGGTGGGGAACACAGTTTGCCAGATCATCCCAACCAGGCCTTGAGGAGGAGCTGGAGGGTCAGCAGGGGCAATTACTAGCAGTGGGACCATGAAAGAAAGAGGGAATGTGGGCTACCCAAATACAATGCGTGGTGTGATGGCGCTTCCTTGGAGGTGCCACGTGGCCTCATCTGGCAGTTTCTGTCCTCAGGCTCCTCCGTGACCTGGGGGAATGTCTTCTATGTGTTGCTGTTTGGCTGGTGGCTTTCCTTGGTCTACCTCCTCATGTCTACGCTGATGTTTCTCACCATCCTGGCAGCTCCTTACGGTTTGTCTTCCCAGAGGGATGGGCCACCCCTAGCTTCAGACCCGGTCATCTCCACCATAATTTAGTGCACTGGAGAGAGTGCTAGATGTGGTCAGGGGACCTGGGATCCAATCCCAATGCTCATACCTACTACTGTGTGACCCTGGGGCACGTCATTCCCTCTCTGAGCCTCAGCTTTCTGGCCTGTAAAATAGGGCTCATGGCAACGTTCGACCCATCCTCCTATACAGGATTGTTGTGTAGTGTTTCATGAACTTGAAAGACCCTCCATATGTATAAGTTGCTATTTGTTTCCAGAATAAAACAACTAACTGTGGTAGACCCTGGCCCATGATAGAATTCTCAGTGGCCATCCATACTCACTACCACTGATATCTGCCTTTCTAGTGATTTTTTTTTCTGGGCTGAAATAGGCTTGGCAGAATTGGGGGATCTGAGGGCTTTGTTACACAGCCAGCTTCTACCCAACCTGATCTCATTTTAGCCCACTTTTACCCTGTGGCTCACAGAATCCTATATAACCTCAGAGGCCATCTGATCTAACCCACACCTGAACAAGAGTCCTTTCCATAATACCTGTAACAAGTGGCCATCTAGCCTTAGCTCAAACACCTTCCTCTATCCATCTTTTGAAAAGGAAGGTCCTTTCAGAGCTCACTGGGCCCTTCCCCCTCCCATTCTCTCTCTTGCCTACAGGGAAACTATGCTGGCATCTCGCTGGATATTTGCTCTGGCCATTTGATAAAGTGATCCAGAAGGTATAGAAGGAGAAGGGTGGGAGTAAGCAGGCTGAGGTGGTCATAGACAGACCCTGGCAATGTTGTGGGTTGGGGGAGAATAGGAGGAGTGTGAGACAGAAAAAAATCCCACCTCAGGAGTTGCCAAGGGTGTTCAGAAAATTAGTCTTTGTAGGCAAGACACATATATCTCCTCCCAGTGGGGCTATGTAAGGCCTAGTTTGGGGTTTCTAGGAAGGGTTTCTGATTCCTTCCCCTCCATTAGTTTGAGGGCGGGAATTGCACATATGTGAAGTCTGTGAGGCCTCCAATGCTTCCTGTTCCCCGTGGGCACACATACACTGCTTCTTTCTAAATAGTTGGTCTATGGGCTGTGTGAAATCCTTATGTACCAGGTACCTTAGCCATACCCAGAAATACTCCTGGCCACCTGACTTTTTAAATAAATACTCTGGTTTTTGTTTTTAGATTCCTTCTCTGACTTCTTTTTTCCTTCTTTCAGAAACATTTCTCCCTTAGATTGTGCAAGGATGCCAGTAACTGTGACTTCTCTGAACTAGAGACCAGCCCACTTCTCGGCCACCTTGATGGGCCATTCAGGGCTCAGAAGGTGTACTCAAACCACCCAAAATATAGTCACTGGGTAAGTCTGTCCCTCTTGTGCTTCCCCTTCCCTTCTCTTTTCAACCCTAACACTTGAGATGTGGAGATCCAGGACCTGGAACTTTTATATCCTCTTTCTGAGATATGTTTTTTTTTTCTTGAGTTCGTTTCCTTCACTGCTTCCAATTTTCTCCATCACAAAATGGGACCAGAGTAAATATCAGTGGAATACAAGGCACCCAATTACTGTAGGTTGTCTGAAAAGGCAATGGCTTAGAATCTTTGCCTTTTCTCCATGAAGACCCAAGGATCTGTGAGCACAGGGCCAAAGCTTCAGGATCCCCCGTGTGAGTTGTTGGCATGGAAGAACAGCATGAGTAGGTCATTTCCTTCTTGGTCTTCTCTTGCTAGTACCGAGTCAGCACTTACATCTGGCTATTCCTGGGCTACCCTGCCCTGGTCATCGTTCACGGCCTCATCTGCTGCTTTTCCTGGCTCCTGGTGTTCATCATTCCAATTGCCAAGATGAATGCCAGGATGGTGGCCAGGATCCTACTGGCAGACCCAGAGCAGGTGCATGTGCAGGCGATAAAGGTGAGGGGTCCTTGGATGGAGGGGAGAGGGCCACACCTGCCGGGGGTGGGGGGATGACCTCTAGTAGCTTTCTGGGACTTGGGACTGGAAGGCCAGTGTCACTTGGACAGATCTGGGTGTAGGCAAATGAGGAACATTGGCTCAGACCACATCATTTAGTCCTTAAGGCAGCATGGGAAGGAGGGAAGGGCAATTAATTAGGAATCAGAAAAATCTAGATTCAGATCCCTTCTCTTAGAATCATTGATTTTACAGCTGAGGAAACTGAGGTCACAGGGAAGTTCAGTGTCTTTCCCAAGCTCACAAAGGCAATAAAGAGAACCAAAATTTGAACCCAGGACCTCTGATTCCAAATCTGGCCCTCTGTCTACCTACTCTACCACTTTCCAATTGCATGACATTGGGTAAGTCACTTAATTTCTCTGAGACTCACTTTCTGGATGTGATAAATATCCACATTGTCCACCTTACAAAGTGGCTGAGGGAAACCTTGGGAACTGAGCAGAGCAGTTTGCAGAGTCTGGAGTTCTCTGTCATTGTGAGTTACTCGTGTTGTCTCCAGTCTTCTCCCTTCCTTCTTTTTTTCAGCTGACGCTGGGCTAATTTGAGCTCCCAATATAAGTAGGATCTGAACTTGCATCTTGTTGAAGGCAGAAGAAAGTTTGAGTTTCGATTGTTATTAGTCCTTTATTGGTCTTTCTCCACAACTCCCCAGCCCCTGGAGGCTAGGATGGCAGTAGCTGGAGCTGGAGGGGATCTTGTAGGTCATATCTAGTCTGCTCTCTCACCCCCATTTTACAGTTGGATGGAAGCCAATGCCTAGAGATGTTGAAGTGGCTTGGCTAGACATTAGTGGCAGATGTGGGACTAGACCCCAAGTTCTCTGACTCAAAGTGGAAGGGCGAAACATATACCTGGAAATCTCACTTTCCCCCAGAAGCCCTCTTAGGATGAGAGGTACAAAAAAGAAAGTCCTATCAGAAATCTCTGGGACTTAAGGCTCAAATATCTTAACGGGACCTACTGGCCATTTTGTTTTCATAGAATTGTTGGAAGTAGAAAGCAGGGTTCAAATCCCAAAGGACCCAGCGAGCCCAAGTCTAGCTCTGGCCCCTTCTGCCCACTCCTATCATTCCCTCACAATGCTGCCTTTTTGGTCAACAGGAAAATGCAGCCCTACCTCAATTTTCCCCTGCTTCTTTCTAGGACTCTTTTGCTCTATACAAATGTGGAAGTAGGGAAGGAATATCCATGACATTTCATGAATCAGGGAAAGGTCTGAGACCAGAGCCCACATGCCAACACTCTACACTCCAAAGGGTTGTAGGAGGGGCAGATTGGGAGTGGGATGTTGAAGAAAATAGGCCCAATGTAAATAGCCCTTCGGAAGAAAATTTGCCCTTCTGAATGTCTTCTGTCGCCCTCCTCCACAACCCCATCTTTAGACAGAGGCTCCCTTGGATGCCGACACGCTTTTGTGTTGTTCTCATGCGGCCAACTCATATTACTATAAGTATACTGTGGATGGTGTTAATGTCTTTGCCGTCAGTATCCTTTGCCGTGTCAAAGAGAAGGCCACAAATGCCATTCCTCCACAAGATCCCTGTGGCTGGAAATAGTGGGAAAGGACAAACTGAATCTGGGAAGAGGAAGAGGATGGTAGTGAATGAGGAAGACTTACCCCCAAGTGGAAGGGAGCAAGACTTTGGCAATGGAGCTCTCCTGTGCCTGGTCCTGCTCTTCCAGAAGCAGGAGAACCTTCTAGGAGACTTGGTCCACAGCTGGGTGGTGCGGGGCACCAGTTATAATAGCCTGAGATGAGGGGAAAAGGTTGGGCGGGGTGGGGGAAGGAGACTGCCTAATGTTCACTGCAAATGGAGATATATCCCATTCCATAATTAATAAGTTTTTCGATTTCCCAGGAGTGTTCCGCCCTACAAAACTGTAAGGACAGGGTTGATAGGGACCATCACAGACTGCTTCAGTCCTGCTCCCTTTCTGAAGATTCATCAGGCATTACATAAACCAGTCACCATGCCTTACATCTGTCGATGAACACAATTGGGGGGACAGATGCAAATTTCCCAGGCAGCACTGGGTGATCAGAAGTGCTTACATTTTTTTAAGCTTTCCCAAGCTCAGACAAACTGTTAGGAATAGTGTGTTTCAAGAACAACCTATGACAGAAGGCAGGTAGCCATTAGACTCTGATAGCCCATGGGACAATTCTGTCCTACCTGTCAAGGTTCTTGCCAGAAATCTGTTGTTCATTCGAGATAAGTTCCAGAATGCATGTACATTTTAGAATCTCTTTGTCCTAGATGTTTCAGAAATAAAGCAAGCTAACATTATGTTAGCCCTTGGTTTGTCTACTTGATTCCCTTCATGAAATGCCTCTGAAAAATTGAATATTTTCATGCTGAGAAGGTCACTCTAATTCTGTGACTCTGAATAACCCTTATCCTGCAAGTTTGACAATGATTTCTGGCAAAAAGGCAGTAAAACGTGGCTTGCGCTGATTCAGGTTGCTGGTAAAGAGATAATCCTGAAATTGAAGGGGGCTCACGTCTCAGATGGATGTGTTGAGTTTAGATTAACCTTACAGCAATGCTGGACACCAACCTGTTGCATTTCATTAGGGATAGCAGAGAAGTAGCCTGGTGAAGCCCATTAGGGTAGGCAGTGGGGAGAGGGTGAAGTGTGAGGAGGAAAGGAGAGAAGGCCTGCTGTTTGTGGTGTTATTAATATTTTACAAAAGGAAGGAAATGGGAACACCACATGCAGAGGAAGCATCGTGAAGGCTCACAGCAGAGCTGGGGGCAGGGGCCCCTGACTCCCTGTAGGTAACCCATTTGATTTGTTCTGCTCAGGGATGGCCTCCTCCAAACAGATCTGTTTAGAGACATACGACAAACTTTTAAATGAGCATGGAGTCCTGTTCCTTAACCTGTTGTCTTCAGACCTCCTGCCCCTGGTACTCGTGACCTTGATCTTGGGCTATGTGGACAGCCAGAACCAATACACGAGCTCTCTGGCCAAGTTCACCCTCTCCCTCCTCTCCATCATACCCCTATCTTACTTCATCGGCATGGCCATCGCCAGGTAAGACTGAGGGTGCTCAGAAGCCACTTGTGTCTCCCCATTTTCTATATCTGGATCCCCAAAGAGGCCACAGGGCAGAGTAGAAAGAGTACCGAGCTGAGAAGCTAGAGACTTTAGAATCAAACCCTAGCTGTGGCACTCACAAGCTATGTGGGTAGCTGGCTGGCACAGCAGATTAAGTGCCAGGCCTGGGATTGGGAAGACTCCTCTTCCTAAATTCCAGTCTAGCCTCAGATACTTCCTAGCTGTGCTACCCTGAACAAGCCACTTCACCCTGTTTGCCTCATTTCCCTCATCTGTAAAATGTGCTGGAGAAAGACATGGTGACCACTCCATTATCGCTGCCGAGAAAACTAAAAATGTGGTCACAGGTCAGACGTGCCTGAAATGACTGAGCAACACCAACAAGCTGCGTGACCGTGGCTGAGTCACTTGACTCTCTGAGCCTTGGTTTTCTCATCTGTGAAACTGTCAGGAGAAGGCTTTATAAATCCTTAAAGGGCCGTACGAATGTGAGTGGCCTTGGAGTTAGGGACCTGGATTTGCTTGCCCCCTCAGACATTATCTGCGTGATCTTAGGTAGGTCATTTTTCTCATCTGTAAAATGAGGTTAATGATTATCGGTTTTGATTAAAGTTAGTGCCCCCCTTAGAGCTGGTCAAAGGTAAGGGCTGTGCAAACCTTAATTGCAAGTAGAAGTTATTGATAGACTGGGCTCTAAGGCATTCTGGTTTCAAATGAACAGGCTGCCTTGTTAAGCAATAAGTATTCCATGGCTGGAGGTCATCGGATCTTAGTTCTAGAGCTGGATGGGGACCTCAGAGGCTATCTAGTCCAAACCCTTTACAGATGAGGAAACTGAGGCCTACCTTAGAGATCAAGTGACTTGCCCAAAGTCACACAGGCAGTGTGAGATTTGAACCCAGATTCTAGGACTCTTTCTACTCTATTATAATGCTCAAATAGAGGCTGAGTGACTTGTTATAGAGGTACTGTAACAATTTATGCATCAGGCAAGGGTTGGATCGGTTGGATGTCTGTGGTCCTTTTCAACTTGGAGGCCATCTGATGCTTTGATGAATGTTAAGTGACCCAGAAATATCAAAGCCTCTTACAGTGATCTTGGCACAGCCGTTTGCTTGAGGGGAAGGACAGTGTGGTGCCGACTGTACTGAACTGTGTGGCCTCTGGCCTGTGTCTGTGCTATGGACCTTCTCAGAGTACTGCGACCCCAGTGAGGTGACAAGGGACAACGGCCTTGAGCCCGGTTTTTGTCTTGGTTCCCAGCATTTCAGCTCACAGCACTTCTACCGTGGGCGCTGTGGTGAACGCCACATTTGGCTCCATCGTTGAGCTGACGTTTTATATCACTGCACTGATCAAGGGGGCCCAGGAAGGAAACAAATGCTACGAGGAAGTGGTGAAGTCTGCTCTGATGGGCACCGTGCTGGGCTGCATCCTCCTCGTACCGGTGAGTCTGGGTAAGGTGGTTCCTCGCTCCTCTTCAGAACCAGGTATGGAGGGCTCCAGGTGCCTGGGAAGGGCATAGACCAGCTCTGGAATTCTCACTTGGCTTACGAAAAAGTTCCCATAGTCCCAAGCATCCCAATCCCTGAGCCCAGGAAGGACAAAAGATCTGAGAGATTAATTTGGGCTTGTTATGGCCAAATAACAGACATCCCTTCCCTCTCTGTGCCCTCCCCCCAAAACAAGCTCATGGGCTTTTATCTCTACAGCCAGAAAAGCCATAGGGAACCATAGGATTCCACTCCCTTGTTTTTCGGGTGAGGAAGCTGAGGCCCAGGCAGGCTGAAGGCCTACTTTAAGATCACCCAGGTAGTAAGTAGGAAAGACAGGACCGAGAGCTTAATCCTCTAACTCCCCCCCCCCACACACACAGCAGTTCTCTTTCCCTGTACCATGCAGCCTCATGTTAAAACCAGTGTGCAAACAGTAATTCATTCAAAAAACGTTTATTGAGCACCTCTATGTACAAAGTACTGCAGGGTATACTGAGAAAATGAAGACACCATTGCTCTTTTCACAGAGGTGAGTTACAACATCCTTTGAACATGGAGAGTATTGTAAGATTCACAACTTCCAATTTCTTCGTCTCATCTGGACCCTGAGGGTCCACATCGTGGTCCGCGGTAGAGCTCTGCCTTACTTTTCCTCTCACAGAAGAGCAGTCAGTAGGCACCTATCTACCCTCCGTGTACGGTGTCCTGTTCAAAGGATGTGTTCCTGCAAACTAGTGTGGTTTTCGTCATTCAAATCTGCCCATAAAAGCCGTGGAAGATTTTAACTTTAAAAGTGTGGCTTATTCCAGCTCTATTATGGTCTAGGTGAATGGCCTCTTCCCAGCAATGGTCTGCCTTTCCACCCTCCACCCCTAGCCCCTAAGGTCTAACTGGTTTCTTGTAAGTAATAGTTGTAACACAAGGGTGCTTCCACTCTGATAGGTGATCAATTCTGTTCTCAATTTTTCTGGCGATGGAAGCAGGTATTTGCTTCAGGAGAGAAATCCATGGAAATAAAAAACTTAAGAGCCACTGCCCTGGAGAACTTGCTCTTGAAAGCAGGGGTTCTCAATTTGGGTCTGTGAGCCTGTTTTTCTTGATTAATACTTTATTAATTGTTCCATTTCCTGTGTAATCCTATGTATTGTTTTATATATTCAAAAAAATATGATTGTGAGAAGGGGTCCATGGGCGTCCCCAGACTAACAAGGTGGGGACTATGACATAAAAGAGACGAGTAATTCTAATTTAGAACAGGGATTGTCTTACTTTGCTATCTATATTCCCAGCATCATTTATTCATTGATTTAAAGGAAGGTGGCCATGAAGCCTTTTGAAAGACAAAGAATCCTGTTTTGGTAATCATTCACATTAAAAAGCTCACCCAGACATGGTGAAAGAGATCTAGCTATGACTTGATGATATAATAGCTTTCTCTAATTTGAATAAATTCAGATTTTTGCCTGACAGTTTTCTTTTCAAATTAGGCTCGCCTCTGGCGAAATGGCAGGTGCTGAAAACTGCATTTGTTAACACAGCTGACTAAATCACAGCTGCAGGACCAGACCTTTCCTTTGTAATCCTATCTTCTAAATACCTTCTGTCTCAAAGATCCCAACCATTTGTTAAGTGTGTGCAAAGTATGGGGATGGGGGTCATAGAAATTTAGGTAAGCCACGGCCCTGCCCTCAGGAGCCTGGAGTGACAAAGTACCAACAGTCCTTTGGTTTGTCTTTCTCTAATGTACTTTATGTAATATTGTCCATTACAGTTATGTGAGGTCTAAGGTCCTCACCTCAGCTTGGGAGGGAGAAGGTCATCATTAGCCTATTTTCTGGCAGAGATGACATTTGAGTTGTGTTTTAAAACAGAGGGGTCACACAGTGGGTACGAAACTCCCTAGTATGACCCAAACCAGATTAAAAATCCAATTGGGAATATTTCACAAAACAAACAAAAATGTAATACAACATAATGGTGATTTGTGGGTTTTAAAGTCAATATGTGGCCTGCAAGGATCTGCTTCTATTTGAGTTTGACACCATTGCTTTTAAGTATGGGTAGGAATTACACAAATGGGTGGAGGGGAGCAGGGCAGAAAGATGTTCCAAGCACTGGGAAAGAATATGAGAAAGGGCAGTCCCGAAAGTCAAATTTAAACATGGTGGGAGGAAGGACACTTGGCAGGGAGGAAGAGTAGACTATATTTGGCTAAAGCATTGAGTGCATGGAGAGGAGCAGTATAAGAAATCTGCTGCCAAGTGAGGGTGTTAGAGATGTAACTGAATTCACTTCAGTAAGTGGATGACGTGCCAGGCATTGGAGATACAAAGGAAGCAATGAGAAATGGGCTGTCATTCTAATGAACTATTTTCCAGGTCTTAGAAAAAATTTCAGATTAAACATTATTTTTCATGGGCCAAAGTGAAACTTTGTGATTATGGTTTCTCTCTTTCTGGAGGGCCGCAAGCCAAGGCTGGATGGCCACTTGTTGGGATGACCTAATGTGTAGGAGTCGTCTCTTGCTCAGGCTTGGATGGAACTAGAGGTCCTCTGGGAGTCTTACAATCACCTGGGCTCAAACCATCAGTCTTGGCTCTTTCTTATTATTCACATTCACATTCAGTCAGTGTGGGAGTCCCGTCAATTCTTCCATTGTTTCTCTTATCCATTCCTTCCTCTGTGGCAGGTGTCCAACTTGTCAGAAGTCTCAGAAAACTCAGCAGCTTAAACCAGATTAAAATGTTTAATGAAAGAAATTTTTAAAAATACAGCACAGATAAGGTTCATTTGTGGTTTTCTGGGTCAGTTTGCACCCCTCATGGATGTTTCTATTTGGGTTGGACACTCCTCCGTGAGATACCAGCCTGGTTCAGGTTCTTACTGACAAGAGAATAGGTTTAGGATGGGAAGGGACCTTAGAGGCCACCTGGTCAAATACCCCCACTTCACAGATGAGGAAACTGAGGCACAGGGAGGTAGGTGACTTGACCAAAGCCTCAAAGGAAGGATGTGAGTGACAGAGTTGGGCCTGGAATCCAGGGCCTTGAACTCAAAATCAGTGGACTTCCCACTGTACCAGTGCCTCTATACTGTGAAATACCAGCCTCTCACTGATCTCTCTGGCTCCCACCTCTTCCCCCTGTATCCCAGTCACCTGAGCACATCACTACATTAACTTTCCTAAAACATTCCCCTCTCATGCTGTGCGTCCTTTGTTGGCTTCACATTGTCCAAATTCCCTAATATGACATTCCAGGTCTTCTACAGCCTGGGCTCTTCTCCTGCTGCTTCCTTCCACGCCTGCCTGTGAGTTCTGGTCTGACCCTAGAGGCCTTGAGAGAAATCAGACTGTGCCTGTGGCACTAGTGTTGATGCCTCTGTCATTTGCATTCATGGGGAAGGAGAAGCTAGACTCCTGCATGGGTGCCCATCCCCAGGCCCAAATTCTCATCTTCCTGGCATACAGATCTTCCTTTCTCTTCACCAGCCGATCTCTCTCTTCCTGCTGAAAACAGACCATGTAGGTGGCAGCCACACAGAACTCATAAATCAGATTCTCTGTGGATTATCAACAGCTTCACCCTTAGGCAAAGCTTGATGGACGTGTGGTCCAAAGAAGTAAGAGAATCTCCAGAAGTAAGTTCCCAGCATGTCCAGTTTGGGGATGGCACAGGGCAAGCTATCCCGGGAAGAGCCTTGGCTTTCCCTAAAGGCCTGCTTGGTGTCCCTGTTCCTAGTTTCTTACCTTTACAGGCCACTGTCCACAGAGTTTCCAAAAGAATCTTCCTAAAGCTTCAGTGACTCCCTGTTATTTTCTAGGATCACAAACTCCTCAGGCTGTTATATTTTCGCACACACATTCTAGTGAAACTGGCCTACTTTCTGTTCTCCAACTAGAGATTCCAATCCCACCTCTCTACTTTTGTATAAGCTATCCCCCACTGGCCAGTCAGGCATTTATTAAGTGCTTACTACATGCTAGGCACTTAGCTGTCTGAATCCAGAAGCCTCCTTTGAGCTCAGCTCAGTTGCCACCTCCTATGAAATGCCTTTTCTGTAATGTTTTCTCTGCCTCCTCACATTAGCCTCTATTCACTTATCTCTACTTGTGTCCCATTGAAGAATGTGAATTCCTGTAAGGTAGAGATGGCCTAGTCCCTGGCACAGAGTAGGCACCTAAGAAATGTTTGAACTGAATCAAGGTGAGCTGGTCCTCTATTTTCAGAGGGTCTTCATCCATCCTTGAATTGATGACTTTCCTACTTGTAATTGCTTTAGAGGAGATCCTCCTACACCCCTGACCTTCACAGTGCTAAAAAAGGAATACTTAGCATTTGATTTGATTCAATAAATGATATTCCTTACTACATATGGGGCACCACGCTGGGCAGTGAGGATGCTGTTGAGGCCAGTCCAGCAGGCATGGAGGAAGTAAACTATTGGCTTTGGCAACTACTCGGACAGAAGAGATGCTTAACTAGTGCTTGTCAATTTATTGTGGTGGGTGAGGGAGAAGGGAAGACAAAGCCATAGTCATAGACCAGAGCCTGCTGGAGTGTTTCTCCTTTTGTACAGAGAGTCCACAGCAAAAGTGGAAGAGTTGGGGGGAGGAGGGGGCAGAAGAGTTTGAATGAAAACTTTTTTAGTGGAAAAGAGCCTTAGATTTTAAATCTGTGGCTCAAAGTTCAAATGCCACTTCTGTTAGCCCTTAGGCCTCAGCCTTTCCTCTGGAAAATGAGAAAGCTGGGTGAGATAAATGATCCCTAAGGCCCCTTGCAGTCCATAATCTGTGATCTGATGATCCTGATGTTTCCAGGGTCTCTGCATGGTGATAGGGGGAATCCACCACCCTGAACAGAGGTTTAACAACCGGTCAGCGGGGGTCAGCTCTGCACTGCTCTTCCTGTCTGTGGGAGGTAAGCCAGGATGTGTGGGGTGGGGTCAAGGTATCCTACACAGGACAATAATGGCAGAGAATATCTAGGATGCTCTTAACAGGTTTAGATTCTGGAAACAATGTACCAACACCCCAAACTGGGGAGTCAGGGTGGGAAACAAAGCTAAATTCAATCACGGTAGAGGGTACTTAGGGACTGCTAGGTAAGTGGTCAATAGAGCTCTGGGCCTTGAGTCAACAAGACTCATCTTCCTGAGTTCAAATCTGGCCTCAGACATTTACTAGCTGTGTGACCCTAGGCAAGTCACTACCCTACTGGCCTCAGTCTCCTCATCTGTAAAATAAACTGTAGAAGGACATGGCAAACCACTGCAGGATCTCTGCCAAGAAAACCTCAAATGGGGTCACAGATTCAGACATGACTGAAACCACCACAACAGAGGGTGCTAAAGGCAATATACAGGAAAGCTGAATAAACCTTTTTCTAAGGACCTGAAAGTAAAACGCCTATGTTCTGATTTCTTCTCCTTTCTCAATGACCACTACTTCCTAATTTAATGGTGACTAAGGGAGAACCTTGGAGCTAGCAGGTACTATACAAGTCACCCCTTTGGCAGATGAGCAAGTTGCAAAGGTAACATGCCCAACATCACATGGCTGAAGAGGAACAGAGAGGAGACCTGAAGCCAGGGTTCTGATTACGAGTTTGGGGCTCTCTTCTACACTGCTGCCTCCTTCTCCTCTGTTAGCGTAGGAAGCTCTGAGGCTGCTCAAACTTGATGGAAGTCCCAGAAAGGAAGTCTGGAACTAACAACCTAAATGGCCCCTGATGGGCTCAAATCTCAGGTTTCACTTAACTGTGGTCTCTGATTCCTACTTCTTGCCTTTACTTAGTCATTAGTTTTGGCCTTAGAAATAGCGGTTTCATGCCTTGAGATTCCAGGTCCTTGATGTGCTAAGCCCCTTTAGTATGTTGCCCTTTGGGAGGTAGCTGGCAGGCCACCATGACTCTGGGACCAAAGTTGCTTGACCCTGGAGATGGTGGGAGAACCTGTTCTCAGCCTCCAAGACTTGAGTGTCAGCAAGTATAGAGACCAGAAGAGTGAGCTCTCAGAATCCTACACATCCATGGGACCTGACACCAATTTCCTGGCCGTGGCAGGTGTGTTTGCCCCGACGCTCTTCTCCAAGGTCTATGGGAGACTGATCTGCAGAGAGTGCCAAAACATTAGCCAGGACCTCTCAGGGAGCTATCTGTGCCACAGCTGCCGATTTGACTTGGTAGGTAGAATGCCCTGCATGAGTTTCTCTGGGACCAGCCAGAGCCCACCTGGGGAAACCTCATGAAGCACTAAATATGTACTTATACGTAATACTGAAACTATTATGGGGGTGGGGAGGGTGGAGGAAAAGGATATCTTAAATTCTGAACTGGGAACCAGAATTCCCAGAGTCTATTTCTACTACTCCTCCTCAGTTCCCTGTGCAACCTTGTGGAAAACAAAAATCAGTTTTCCCAGGAACACCCTCATGAAAGAGTGATTATGGGTACTGCTAGCTCTTCCACCAGGGTTTGAGGACCCTAGGGGAGACGGTGTAACACAAGGTAACCAGGTAGTCAGCTAATGTGTCCCGCAGCTTTAGGTTGTTGTTTTTTTGAGAGGCTAAAAGTACTATAGGAATTGGAGAGAGGGCTACAAGAGTCAGGGGAGACTATGGTAGAATTTAGCTGCATCCTAGCCAAGATACGAGAGGAGAGCAGTGGACATGGAGACATGCAGTGGGGTATGGTGTGTGTACTGCAGACAGAGAGAATCTGACTGGAGTGAAGCATACATTAGGCATCAGTGGGAAAGGCAGAAACTGAGGTCATAAAGGGCCTTAAAAGCCCCCAATACTCTGGTCAGAACAGGTACACAGTATTGTGCTCCGTTCTGAGCGTCACGTTTGAAGCCCAACGTTGAGCATGTCTTGAATACAGCAAAGCACCTCATGAGCTGGTAAAAGGAAGAAAGGATGTTTAGCCGGCAGAAGAGAAACCTGAGCACATTATAATTTCTCTCGTCCCTAGCCTTTCTCTACACACTTCTACTCCCAAACCACTTCAGGCTCTGCAATCTCTAGAGTCTCCCTCCATAAGGCAGATTCCTATAATGAAGCAAGTCTAGGTCAAGGCTAGTGGAAAAACTGCCAGGGGTGGGGAGTGGTGTTCCCTAATCTCACTCTGTGTGGAACAAAAATTTTCCCACTGCAGTAGCTTCTATCATCCCCCTAGCTCTTTAAGAGTTTTGGTCAGCCCAAAACCTTGTACTGAGACTAGTATTCTAAGAATTCACTACCTCCTCAAAGTTTACAATCCAATGAAGTCAGATTTTAGACTGACTTCAATCCTTTACATAGCTCTTTTTCTGTTCCCCCAAGGGTAGGTTTTCTAAGTGCCAATCTTCTTTTGAGGGGGTCATCTCTTTATGTAGACTGGGGTAAGCTGAGGGCTGGGAGATAAGGGGAATGGCCTTGGGCAGAAAGGAGGCAGAGCCCAGACTTGGATACTGGAGAGGACTATAAGATTTAACTTGGACATGATATTATAGCTCTTAAGGGTAGTAATCCCTGGCCACCTGATTAATGGCTTAGGTTTGCCTTTCAGATGGAGAACAATGGAACGCTCTACTACAACCATGTCCAGTAAGTATGATCATGACCCTGTGACCTGAGGGGAACCAAGAGCCCCAGTTACTGGTTTTCTAGGATCAGGATTCCTTCATAGCCAGAATCTGAGTGCTTTGCCCATTTCCTACCTATTAGGCCCTAACACCTAGGACATCCTAGAAAGAACTGAATAGCTTTGTGACCTTGGGAAATTCCCTTCCCGAGCTTCAGATTCTTCTCTAAAATGGGAATGTGGGCTACCTTCTTGGTAAGGTGGCTATGAGGTATGTGGAAGAGGCACTCAATTTGGAGACTGAGTTTGAATCCTAGTCCACAGCATGCTACTTGTATGATTTCTGTCTTATCTACCTCTCTGGGTCTCCCTCAGTTTCATCTATAAAATGAAGGGAACTGAAAGACACATTTTAACATTCCATGGACCAGTGGAGATCCTCAAGAGGGTCCCCACAGGTGGTAATAATATGATTATTGCCCAGTGGGAAATAGGCAGATGGGATGGGAAGGGGTTCTGAGAGTGGGAAAAGTGACTGATTATAAAAGCACTGATGGTAATTGCATTTGTGGTGGCATCATACCAGCTGTGTATAACTGCCTATTTCTGCTCTTGCTTCTCTTATCGTTCCCTTTGCCTCTCCCCTCCCCAACTAGCTTTGTCTTGCACACATGGGCTTAGTCTCTTTGTCATTCTCAGGAGACCCTCTCCCTTGTGGGACAGAGATACTGGTGTCCTGATTGGGACTGTTGGCCCCTGTCCTCCCCCACTTCACTCTGGCATTACCTTCCAGGCCCTTGGCATACACAGTGTGTCTCCTCCTCCCTGTCGCCTACCTTGTGGGCCTCTTCTTCACCCTGAAGACTCACTCTCACATCTATGACATCCACATCAGTGACTACCTCTGTGAGTTGCTAGATGGTTTAAACCATCCTTCCCTTTGGCTTCCCTGTCCCTTTCTTCCTCCACCTGGACCAGAGATTAGCAAAGAAATTAACCAAGTTTCTCAGTTATGAAAGTGAGAGGAAGGGGGACAATTAATTTCACTGGGCAGAACCTGAGAGGGCTCTTGCACCTGGACTGTTGTGCCCCTCATAACCCAATTGTTCAAGTTGAGAATGAGTGGTGTTCTTGCCCATCCCGTACCCAAATCCTTGAAGCAGCACAAAGGTGAACTCTAGAGGGACAATGGAGTCCACAAAGTTGAAGAAAGGAATGGGTCTAGAGACTCCATGAGGGGTGATAACTGTCAGTCTTCTCTCTCCTTTCCTCTATTCTTCCCTACCAGTGCCCGGGTACCATCGTGGTGCTGTGGTTCACTGGCCCCAATGGCGTGCACTGCTCTTGCTGCTGCTGTGTACCCTCTGCATGTCTGCTTGTGCCGACCTGACCACAGAGCACATCAGCCCCATTCTGGAGAGTTCTGCTGTGTCCCTGGTGAGTTGGTGTATCCTATCACCTTCACTTTGGTGGCAGTAGCTCCATTCAGATAGAGAGCTAGTGTTGGGGGAGGGGGGTTCATAAGGAAAAAATTACTAGGCTGAGATAGAGACCTGGGTTCTAATCCTGACTCACTGGGAGTTTCAGGTCTTCAAATCACTCTCGTCCTTGGTTCCCTTTTCTCTCAGAGAGGAGTGATGATGCCTACCCTGATCATTCCATAGACTTGTTAGACCTGAGATGATTCTGAAAAAGAATAAGCCCTCTACCTATTCACAATGTCTACCATAAAATTCCATACACGGGGGTGACTATTGCTATCATGTTCCTAACCCTGTCAGGCTCAACCATTCAGAGCCAGGGTAAAGGATCTGATTTTGCTTTCACCCCAAATATTACTGTCTAGACTTGGGGCTCAGAATCTGCCTTTTCTCATCCCATCCCCCTGCCCTATGGGACTGCCTCAACTAGTAGTTTTGACAGGTGGAGGTTTCCCTGCTGCGACTAAAGGCACTACTGCCATTGCCCTCTGAATAGGTACATGTGGGCCTTGCTGCCTTGGCCTAGGGCTGCAGGGCACAATCTGCCAAAGTAGCCCATTTTCTTGGTCCAGTCCAGACACTAGTGCTCAGTTGCTATTTAGAGAGGGACTTTTCTGTGGATAGAAAAGTCTTGGTTAGTGCTTTCTGGGGTGATATGAGATGAGCTTAGCATTAGTTCCTAGAAAGTTGGGGCCCAAGTGATTTTCTTTTCCTTTTCCTTCTTCCAGTATTTTATAGGAGTAACTGTGCTTGCCATGGTGCCTGAATTGCCTGAGATTGTCAATGGGATTCAGTTTGCCTTGCAGAACCACCTGAGTCTCAGGTGAGGATGCTCACACCTGCAGGGGTGGAGGGACAGGGCAGAGGATAGTCAGAAGGGGGTGCTGACTCCTAGTGATAGCCTATTTCCCATAGCCCAAACACACATTGTTGGAAGCTTCCTGCAGAACATACTTCCCTAGTCCTCAGCTGGAGATCTTGTGATTGAAACTAGCATCAACATTCTAGTTAAAAATTTCTCAGTTTGAAGTTAGCAAAGTGTAGTAGGAAATCGTCAAATAGCTTTGAGGTCCATATTGTAAAACTGGCTAGAGAGGGAAAGCAGATTAGCCAAGGGAAGAGGTAGACTGAAATGAGAGGGGTGGTTCTCTCTGATTAAGCAATATGAACCCATAAAATTAAAGTAAGGCTCTGGGTTTTGATCCTTATTCTGCCGTTACCTAGCGATGTGACCTAGGGCAAGTTACTTAACAAGTCTGAGCAAGCCTCAGTTTCCTTATCTGTAAAATAGAATGGATGATTTCTAAAGTCCTTTCTAGCACTATGATTCTGAAAAATCTGTAGACAAGATCATGATGAATCACAGCTATTCCAGAAGGAAATGAGTTGTGGTTGTCACCTTAGGTGAATTCAAGCAACATTTGGGCTATACCCAGCAAGTAGATACTGTCTCCATGGAGAGGAGAAGGGAAGCCCTCAAGCAAACAGCCCTGTTTTGTTTTCAAGTGGGGAAGGCCCTCTGCTCTCAAGCTGTTTGCTTCTGCCCCCCCTTTGAAGAAGTAAGGGCTGGGAAAAGGCTGTTATAATAAGAATACTGTGAATGAAGGGTCAGGATATCTGAGTTTGAATCCTAGGGTGATTTTCTGGAGTGTCTTTTTATACCTTTGGACCTGGTTCGTGGTCTGTAAAAGCACTGGTTGATTTTTAAGGCCTCTTCTCCCTCAGATGTAGACGCCCTAACTGCACTTGCATCAGTGGCCCAGTGCACCTTGACAGGCACATCTTTCTTCCAGCTTCCTTTTTCCCCAGCTCACACTTAAGACGCTCTGTCTACTCTACAAGTGACTTGATTCCTTTTCTTCCCCTTTTTTTGACACACCAAAGAACATCTGCCACTTATAACCAGGCCTTTCTTTTTTTCTATTTCCCGTTCCAATTCTCTTTTAGCATTGAGATCGGCAGCTGCATTGCAGTACAAGTCTGTATGCTGCAGATACCCATCCTGGTGCTGTTCTCCGTCTTCTATGTAAGTCAACCTGGGAATGAAAAGGACTTTCAGAGGGTCACTGACTTCCTCACATTTAAGAGGTTTCCTTGAGCATTTTCTTACTCACTTCTGCTCTCAGAAGTCCAATGGGCCTCCTCCCTTGGGAGACAGGACACTTTAGTGTCTTCCATGGATGTTCATTAAACCCTCTGGGAACCTTTGCTTGTTAACAGATTAGGCTCAGTAGTTCTTGGTTATTTTTTATAGTTCACCTTGGACTTTTTCAGATTTACATGTTCACTAAGGAAAGCTATCAGAAGGCAGAGGCTGCCCCTCTGCCTCTGTCCATAAATGCGGATTGATTACTGAGACTTTTCTTGGATTGGGAGGGACCTATGTAACTCAATGTGCCTAGCCTATTTCTCCACCTACAAAATGAAAATGACATGTTACCATGAGAATAAAATGTGTGATGGCTGAGATGATTGGGGAGGGGGGGGGGTCAAAAGACTTAGATTTCAATTCTAGCTCTGTTCCTAAGTAAGTAAGTGCCTTTTATGATCCTAGGCAAACCAGAATGTTCATTTTTCTGGGTCTTGGTAAAATGTAAAATGAGGAAGGCTGAAGTAGACCTCCAGCATAACTGTAAAACACGAAAGCTCTCAGAAGATCAGTATTTTGAAAGTGCTGTTAAAAATGGGACCCCCCTGAGGTCGTAGGCCCTCTAATCTCCATTACAAAGTTATTATCACCAGAGGTCTAAGTTACTCCCTTTAGCCAACAGGATTTATGCTGTTCTTCAGTGACCTCCACGTCTATGCCGGCATGTTCAGCGTCATTCTCATGAATTATATCTTCATGGATGGCAAGTGTGACTACTTTCAAGGTAGGTTTGAAGGGGAAGGGAGGAAAGGGCATACATACAGGGTATGAGGTACATTTTTCAAAATCTCCTGTTTAATTCTAAGTAGTAGCCCAGAAACTCCAGGTGGAACAGAGGCATGCGTGTCCCAGGTAATCCTGGGTCGGGTGGCCTCTTGCACTGGTTGTTCACTTATGGTGGAGGGGAGTAGGCGGTGTTGAAGGCATATGTTAAGGAGTTCTACCTAAAACCACATAGCAAAGAAGACTCTTAACTAGTCTCAATTTCCAACAGAAAAGTGACTTTTCTAAAATGGTTGTTACCAAAACTTATTTGAAGTTTTAAGTCTGCTCCCAGGTAGCTGGACTACGGGCCCAAATGTGTCCCTCTCCTCCTCAGGTACTGTGCTGGTAATGGTCTACTTTCTCCTCCTTGCTGTCTACTTCTTTGCTCCTTCACCTGCTGGCTGCTGACATGTTTCCTCCTGGACCTAGCATTTGGCTGCATCAGAGATGACTTTCCTTTGAGGCTGAGGGACCTGTGTAGGTCTTAAGAATTTACTTCATCTGGTTTGAAATCTGCAGAACCACACTGGGAAACCAGAAGGAGTTAATCCAATGTCTCTCCAACCCTATACCTCTGTTTTCACATTGTGGGAACTATTAAAGAAACAAAAGCCATTGTACTAAAACTTCATTCCCCTTGATTTTGAGGGAGAGGGAGAGGACTTGGCTAACAAGATCCCATTTTCCCTCGGTCACTTTTGACTTGCCACATCCCAGGATGTCTCCAAAGGGACAGTGGTAAAATATGGCCCCATGTTTTTCAGTCTCAATGTGTTTATACTTTAGTAAGGAAGGAGAATAGTACAGTCACTTTACAGAAACTGCAGGCACCAAGATTTTGGCCTTGTCCTACAAGTGTAAAGGCAGATCAAAGGTGAGACAGGGATCTCTGACCATTGACCCTGCTGCTATGAAGTGAGAAGAGGGATGAGACCACTCTGACCTAAATCCTGGGAAAGCCAACAGCTTTTACATCTTCTTTTTAAGGAGATAAAACAGTAGAGAGGGTACAGTAATTCTCTCTAGATAGGAGGAGATCAGTTACACTGAATTCCCGGCTCTTACACACATCATAAACTCACATGCTGTGAGTCGGGGGGTGGGCGGGGGGGAAGACTGCTTATCTTCTTATTACCACTACTGCTAATTCGTTTGCTAGTCTTACAAGATGAGGATGCTACTTCAAAAAAAGATTCATTTCCACAGGACTCTATTACCACAAAATTGAGCAATCTATGAAGTTGCTTATGAAGCTGCTTTTTCACTGCTGAATCTGATGGAAATGATTTCTCTATACAGAGAGATGTAAGTAATTAATGTAAGGATAAGATAAAGGGGGTTTACACTGACCAAGAAAACCAAATGGAGGAAAAAGGAGGAAGAAGCTACCTGAATGTCCTTGGAGGCGGTGTTTAATGTGTTCTACAGAGATGAACACAATTAAGTCTGAAACGTGGATCTGCTTATGGAAAGCAGAACTTTGCCAAGGGTATCAAAAGCCTAGTTATTCTATGGCCCTGACCAAAAAACTTTGAGGCAGCACTATTTTGATGGTTCCAGATTACCTCAAGCAGATTAAGGGTGGCATGAGCTATGGACAAATATTAGTCGTCTTTCCAGCACCCAGAAACAATAATTCTGGTGGAGGGTGTGTCCTCTGGTACCATGTCTTATTAATACCTGCAATATACTCTATCACATGTATTCCCTTTCATGATCATAGAGAACCTTAAGATGAAGGGATCAGCTGGATGAGGTACAGGAGTATTAGAGGTAGCCCAGGTTAAAGGGGCAGGCTGGGACAGCTGGACTAGCTCATTAAAGTTTCTAGGCCTGGACTTTTTTCCTCTTTGTGACAAGGAAGGAGGGAACCATGCTAGGAATTCATTAGCAAATATTTGGGGCTAGTCTGTTCGTAAAAGCTGAAAGGAAAAAGGAAGACAAATTGAAGGAAAAAAAATTAAAGCTGCTTCTAGGTAGACAAAAGGGAATTGGAAACATTAGGATTGCTTTCCATATCTATTAGAATAAAAGCTTGAGTGTTAAGATGGGGGAGAGAGGTTCTTCGATGGGAAATCTATCAAAAGGAATAAATAGTCAATATACTCTTGACTTCCTGCCCCTTTACAGGGAAACTTCATGTTAATAATCACAGTTAGTAGAGCACCGGCCCTGGAGTCAGGAGGACCTGAGTTCAAATGCGGCCTCAGACACTCGACACACTTACTAGCTGTGTGACCTTTGGCATGTCACTTAACCCCAATTGCCCTGCCTTCCCCCTCCAACAAATACAAAAAAGAATCACAGTTATGTCAGGCTGCATCATCACAAAGGAATCTAACTTGGATCCCTGTGGGTGTAAACTGGCCAGGGACAGACAAGGCCTTGAAGAAAATACAGCCAAACCTTTGGGGGTAGTGCTTAGTGCTATATCAAGGTCCTTATAAATATGAACAAAGCTGAGTTGTGTACTCTGACCATGGACTGTACAGTGAGAAGCAAATCAAGCTGTACCAAATGCTGTTCCCCCTTAGGGTCCTGATGGCAGATGGGAGCAGGAAGAACTAATACTTCTCTACATCAGACCTGGATAACTGCTTAAGCCTCCATGTTTCTACTGAGAAAGTAGTGTCCTTTACCTTACAACCAGCTAACATAACTGAAATGTGGGGACCATGGGCAGCCTTCTCACAGTTCTTTTGTTTGTACTTAATTGTGATCTTAAGGTTCTTGCCCATAGCTGACAGTGAGGCCAATAAACTACAAAACAGAGAAAACTGAATGGCCAAGTCACTACTTCAATAGTTGCTTCTGGCTTAAAAAAAAAAAAAACTCCACAGACCCTTGGTCTCTTGCTTTACAAATCTATCTGTGCCCATCATCTGGTTAAGTGCATTGCATTCTGGCAATGGCCTGGGGTGGTATTAAAATCAGGTTCCTGACTCCTCTAAAACTCTTAGCATCTAATTCAACTCACCTCCTTCTACAGATGTGGCAACTGAGGCTCAAAGAAGGTGTGATTTCCTTCAAGGTCACACAGTTAGTGGCAGAGTCAGACCTAAAATAAATTAATAATGACAGCCAACTTTATAAGGTACTTCATATACGTTGTGTTATTCCATTCGTATCACCCTGTGAGTTGGGCACTCTCCAATTCCCATTTGATAAATGAGGAAACTGAGGCTTCACCATTACACTCTTTGTCCTGGGTCACACAGCTCATCTCAGCAGCAGAACTCAAAAACAAGAATCTCCTATCTCTATGTCCAGGCCCCTTTCCCCTCGACTACAGTGCCTCCCTCCCAGGTCTAGTTTATGTTTCTGATCCAATATTCTTTAAATTATGCCCACCAGTTTAGTTTTTATTTCACAGGATACCAGCTGAAATGCTAGAACTGGAATTGTCTAAACTTTACCAACTTTTAGAGGGGAGAAGTTTGTTGGTAAGGTGTGGAATCCTAAATTATGTGGCCCCCAACCCACCAGACTGCTTACATAACTACTCTAAGGAGACTAGGCTGGCCATTAAGCAACTGGATTTTGAACAGGTTTATTGAGTAGATCTCTTTAGAAAACAAACAGCGAAACAATGACAAGGTACATGAATACACAGTGGATATACTAGGGAAATGCCCCTATGTTCCCTACTGTACAGAGAAAGCCAGGCAGGATGGAAAAACTGTTCTAATTCTATTTCACGCACACCAGACTACAAAACGCCATCTGGAGCAGTCTAACGGCTGTACCACACAGCCGCAAGGGAACAGTGTATGGCCCCAAGCATACTATACTTCTGGTGAAGCGCCAAGCCTTGGTTCATTCTTCAGAACCTGCATCACAAAGTTTCTTGGCTAGTGTCTCCTGGTATATATTTTCAGTTATTTACCAGCACTCCCACATTTTGGAATAATGGATGTTAAAATGCTCTTTTGTGCCTTCCTTTGTATATTAAGTAGACAGCTGGACGAGATGCCAATCACTTCAAAAAGCCAAGTGGTGCCAGATGGACATTGCTATCTCTGGGTTTACATCCTGCCCTGACTACAAAGGGTCTAAGTTTGTGACTTTAAAAAAAGAGCCATGAGTATTTTTTGGAACTATAGACCTCAAAACTAGTTAGTTTTATTCTAATTGTCAGATAACTGAGGGAGCCATCTTCTTATCTTAAGCATGACGTTTCAGCATTGAGATTCCAATCCATAACTTGTCCAGCTCAGAGGCCCCTGCCCCTCCTGAATATCTGAGGAAGTAAGACAAGATAACCTGGCCAAGAGTTTGGCTTCTAGAATTCATAGTCCCAGGAATTCACACCTTTATCTCCTTACCCTGGCAAAAAATATTCAATACCAATATATTGAGAGAGGGAGATAGGAAGAGATAGAATGGGGTACATTATCTCGCATAAAAGTGGCAAGAAAAAGCAGTTCTGTAGGAAGAGAAGAGAAGGCAGATGAGGGGGAATGGGTCAATCTTGCCCTCATCAGATTTGACCTGAAGAGGGAATACCATACATACTCAGTTGT
>CM053623.1:94259011-94319817 GCA_028646595.1 Phalanger gymnotis
GGGGTGACGGAGGGGAGGGCAGACTGGGGAACAGGGCAACCAGAGTGTACTCCATCTTGCAGTGGGGGGGGGGTGGAAATGAGGAGAAAATCTGTAATTCAAACTCCTGTGAAAATCAATGCTGAAAACTAAAAATATTAAAAATAAATTTTAAAAAATATATTCAATACCAGAATTGTTAAGATGAAAAGAAGGCCTTTTGCATTAATTCGGGATGCTGATAGGGAGTAGCTTTTAATTCAATAAGCTATAGAACTCTAGCTTCTGTGAACATGGTAAAACAAGCCCATTGTGAAGAACTGAGGTTAATAATGCTCCTTGAGAAGAATTTCCTCTAACTTGTTTGCAGAACTGTGCAGCCAAATAAGTAAAATGTTCAAAAGAGTAAATGGGGGCTCCAACCTTAGTGATGACATAAGTAGTTGCAAAAATTCAAAGAAATGTCTTACCTGTTAAATAGTGTTTTCCTTTGCACCAACCTCCTTTTCCTTAGGTGCTGGGAATTCTTTGGTGGTTACAGGAGAGACAGAACATCTACAACAGAGTAGGGTCTGAAAGACCCTCTTAAATCTCTTCCTATCTGTGCAACATGAGGATCATAAAGAGTTCCTGAAGTTACAGAGGTGGGCAGAAAACCAAAATGAACACGACAGAGTGAATAACTCTGTTTGAAAGAGAACCAAGAAAAAAAAAAAAGAGAACCAAGGAAGGGCTACAGCAGGTCACACTAGAGAGGCTGACTTACCAATTACAAGCAGTCTGCTTATTCACAACTGTTTGTCCAATGGAACAGACACATCTGCTCATTCTTCCCGTACAATTAAATACTGAGCCCCTCTTCCAGAAAAATAGGGATAAGAGCCACTGACAAAACTGAAAATAGTTTTAGAGAATGCTAAAGTATTGATCAGAAACAGATTCAGCATTTCCTCCTGCTCCCACTCTATCCCACCCCCATTACCATTAGCCTTGCCTTCCAAACAGACACTGTTGACATTTCCTGAGCTCGAGAGAGCTCCATCCCGAGTACATGGTAACCAACAACACTTTCCTACTTTCTTTTTTTTTTCTAGTTATATTATCAATGCAAATTATTTAATACATATTTTGAATTTTAAGTCACTGGAAAAATTGACCTCCCAAAGAAAAAGGTTTCACTTTGGCCTTATGAAGAATGATTAAATGTTCCATTTCCAGTCTCATACAGGCTTATGATTTTTAAAGGATTTAGAAAATACTTCATTGGAAGAGTCATCTTTCTATTCACAGATAAACTATTTTGAGCATATTTTGGGAAAATGGCATCAAGAAGTAAATTTCAGATTACTCCAATGATAGGTAAATCCTTTGTTCCTAGGAAGAGAAGACTGATTTCCAAATGAGAAATAATTTTAAAGCATTCTGTAAATATTTGTCATTATTTTACTGCTAGGAGATGTGCAAATAGTAGGTGACACAAAGGAATTTTAAAGACATTCCAACTATCACATGCCACCAAAAACTAAGTCCCTAAAACCTGAAGTCAACACCCATACCACCACCACCCCCCAAGCCCCCCAATTCTAAAATCAGACTTGAAAATTCCAGGTTTGCCAAAAATTGGCCTAAACCAAGCAGTACAGCTAAAATTCTGAGTGAATATATGTGGTGAGATTATAAAATAATGGACTGATTTCCCAAAGCCATTCATGTAAATGTCATATTCTTCACATATTTATACATATTGATAACCTATGCCCGAGTCTTTCTCTGATGCCTCATAGCAGCACAGAGCCTTAGGCCTAGCTATAACAAGGTAAAAAGGCTTTTTGGGGATCACAGACTCTGTCACTTAAAGATCAACCTGGCTAAGTTTAGAGAAGCTCATCACCAAAAATGAGGCCACTGGGTGAATTTTTATGGCCTTAGAAATCCATGAAGACAGAGAGTTTTATCTGTAGCAAAAGGAGATGGTACTCAACAACGACAAAATCACAGATCTTTTGAAGTATGAAAGAATCATATATACGAATCATATATACACACGTGACCTGTCTATATGTGCGTATGTATTTATAAGCACATGTTATATGTATATAAACTTATGTATTATTGCACTTAAATTCGTAGATGGCAAATAAGAGATGGTCAAGGAGGTCTGAAAGAGGCAGAGAAGAAGCAGGCATATGCTTCCATGCAATAGGCACTAGAGTCAAGGTGAAATCATTTTGCTAGTAATAGAATGAAATTCTTTCCAAACTCTTAATTCCAACAAGATCACTTAAATATATACCACACACAAGGGTGCAGTGAATAGAACACCAGGCCTGGAGTCAGGAAGACCTGAGTTCAAATCTGGCCTCAGACACTTCATAGCTGCATCACGTGACCTTGGGCAATAACCCTGGTTGCCTCAGTTTCCTCATCTGTAAAATGATGTGGAGAAGGAAACAGCAAACCACTCCAGTATCTTCACCAAGAAAACCCTAAATCAGGTCACGATGAGTTAAGACAGGACTGAAAAACAACTCAACAACAAAACACCAATGGCACAGTAGAAAGAGTTTTCTGACATAAGAGTCAGAAAAGATGTGCTTGATTTGTGGCTCCTATCCTTTAGTAGCTGTGGGACTATTTAGCCAGTCACTTCAACTCAGCCTATTTCCATCTTTAAATAGGGATAATAATACTTAAAATCCTTTCACAGTGAAGAAAGCACTTTGTGTATCCTAAAGCATTAGATACATGTGAGTTATCATTCAGGAAGAATTGTGTGTGTTTAACTACGCAGCATTTGGAGATCTAGTTACACACATTCTTTCACTACTGTCAATCAGAACAAGATGGAGGGGATCCTTTTTACAAGGAAGACAGGCATACTGACTGCTGTGGTCAACAAGCCTCCTATGAGGCAAAGCTAGAGTGAGTGCTGCTCTTGTGTTTCTGGTACTTCCCAAGAGTCTGCTAACAGCAGGCTTACAGAGGAGAACAAGTCCAAATGGAACCAGAGCCCTCTGTCCACCTTTCAGAGCAGCTGTCAGTTAGTGCTACAGAATCAAAAGGTTGGAAGCTGAAGGATTCTTTGGCCTTAACAGAAATGCCTTCCCACCCACCCACCTGACACCTGGCTTGTAGGAGGCTCCTACCAAATACTCTTAGCTTGGGCTGGCAGCTTGCCACAGAGCTGTTTCCTCTGAACTAAAAATGGGCTTATCTAGACTAGCCATGACAGGGAAATAGTTCTCTTAATGAAGCAACTAGAACAATGAACTATAAAAGGCAACTGGTTAGCAAACTATGAATACTAAAGGACAGAAAAGGGCAAGACTTACCATATGGTTGCCTCTTTTCTTGTGTACCCCATATCAAAAGAGGAGCAAACCAAAATTTTCCAAGACCAAACAGTTATCCCAAGATATTACAGAACAAAAAAAAAACCTGTAAGTCTTCATGCCACACAGATGGGATGTTATGAAACGGCTTGGAAGATGGGTTGAAAAGTAGACAGTTCTATACTCCACACAGCTCTACCCTCCTTTTCCTAGATACTGGATGCTTTTAATTTAATTCAGAGACTATTTTAAAACATATACATCCTCAAGCAGTTTTTAAAGTGAAGGAAAGATAAAATTATCATTAAGAGTTAGCTGAAAAAAAAGGCACTTAAATGGAAAAACATGTTCCAAACCTACATTAGACCCAGTTGGAACAACCAGGTCTGCATTTCCTGTATTTCTTAAGCACCTTTACTATGTGTGTCCACTTGTCTGCCTATGATCTAATTATTATCTAAACAACTAGAGAAAAAGCAGATTAGAAATTCAAGTCACTTTCCCAAATTTAAAAAGCACAAGACTGAAAACTCCACACAAAAATGAAAATGACATTCAACTGCATTCTTCCCCCATGATGGTTTTTAAATGACACTTGGTTTCCCAGAATGGATAACATACTAATTTTGGCTTTTTCCAGCAACTAGGATCATATGACTCAGAGCACAATGCACGAAGAACAGGAAGAAAAGCACAGTTATTTAAGGGAACAACCAAGTGCCAATTGGCTTTCTAGAGGGAAAATCCCAATGCCTGAGAAAACAAGAGGCTTGTGGTCCAGAGCCTAAAAAGCAGCAGGTTACTTACTAAGAGCAAATGGCACCAATTCTGAGGACTGAAAGATGCTTTAAATGAAAGAAGGCCAAAGCTCATGTTTCAGATTAGAGACCAAGTCTGACGTTTCCAAAAAGGAAAAAGCTGCAGGTCACCCTTGTACACTTTGAACTACATGACCCTATAACCTCATGACCTACTTAGTCACCCATATTACACGACTTTTAAGCAGTTTGTTTAGACCTACATTTCACCCTGAGGTGAAAGAGAGGAGACACTTAGAAGAAAAAACACTGAGAAGGAATGCCAGTGTTTTTAAGTCATTCTGGCTTTGTTTGGCCCATAGTCCCTTTTTTATCTGGAATGTTCTTGGTGTTCTGGTCTTCAAGAACAATGATATAGAGCATACCCATAATGTACATACAAGTTTTAGGTAAGCCGGCATTTCCCTACCCCAAAAGGGATAAACAGGTTAACAAACTAGTTGTGTTACCCTTCCATCCAAAGCCAAAGTATGCATTTGGGCTGTCCACAGAGTAAGATGTCAAAGATTGCTGCAGTTAGGAAGATCTACTCAATTACATGCCTCTTTAGAAATAATATATTAAAATATGTGGCATTAAGGAAAACCAGCAAGGCTCTCAACAGGCACCCTTCCCATGTTTCCTGAACTATTGGGATTTGACGGTGGTGTTTTAAAGTACAAAGCACTAGCCAAAAGCTGCTGACTATATGTTCAGAACTTTCCTGAAAAAGTAGTCTATATTTTTATCTTGATTCATGATATCTTAAAGAGATTTTCAGAAAGCTAACTCCATCTCCCCGCCTTTTTCCCATCAAGAGTGAATTTAGGGAAAGTGGGGGGGAGGGAGAAGCAGCATAAGGGGAAATTCACACATTTCCATAAACTTAAAAACAAATTTACAGAAAGGCATCTGATGTATTTTCTGAGTAAGGCCTTGATCAGGGTACTCAATCCTCTTGGTAGCACACTTCACACTGCCCATAAATAGAGAAAGAAGTCTCTTTAAATTAATATTTCCATGATGAATGAACAGTCCAGAAACCCTCATTTCAACCGCTCAATGAGTCCCCGTGTGAGTCCAAGGTGCAGAAGTTGTGTCCGGGAGAGATTTGCTAAGTGAGGGAAGGCCCCAAGCAGTTTCTCCCATGACAGTTCCAGAAGGCTGGGTACCACCAGCCACATCTTAAATAATGACCCAGTCCGTTTATTTTCATGGATGTTCACCACTCCTCCATGAATGTACATGCAACCAGCCTGTAAACAAATAGGGCAAACAGAAAAGTACAAATTAAATGAGGAAGAAAGCCTATTGAAGATCTAGTGGAGGCTCTTTCTTGGAAAAGATTTTTATGAAGCAAGTGGAACCAAAATGAGATTAGCTATCAAATATGATAGGAACAAGTGGAACCAAAATGAGATTACCTATCAAGTAAGATATGAACAAATACAGGTGTCAAAAAAGGTGTGGCTGATGCCCATTAATAAAGAAAGCTATGGGTATTTAAAGTATCTCTCTTACAAGCTGACATTCAGGAGGATTATAGACTTGGAGCAAGAAGAGACCTTACAAACCATCATCTAGTCCAATTCCTCATTTTTCAGAGGCAGGATCTGAACCCAGTAATGGATCACTGGGTGAAAAACAGTATGGTGTTTTGTATGTATCGGTCTTATATTAAGGGTTTTGTTTCTCTCCTAAACCCAGGATATTAGCAAACCTTGGAGGCAAGCTTCAAAGCAGAGTCTTTTTATATATAAAAGTGCTTAAACTGCTTATGTTAGAATTTCTTTGCCAAATATCTACAAACAGAAATTACTTTACCATCCACTCACATGCAAGTAATAAAATAAAAACTCACTGGCGTAACAGCTGCACAGTGGAAATAAACTGGCTCAGGCATAACAGCTGGAAGCTTTACCCACTGGAAAGTTTGCAGACTCAATTTCCAGACATCTCCCAAAATCACTTCTCCATTATAACCACCACAAACAAATACATCTATAAAGGACAAAAATAAGAAGCAGATTATGTGAGCCAAATTAATTCAATATTTATGGCAGATTACAAGACTTGCTAAGGTAGGTTTTATTTCCATGACACCTGAAGACACCAGTTGTGTGGTATGAGGCTCCACGACGAAGGAAGGGAGTTGATGGAATAACTGGTAATATGAAAGCAAAATGGGGAAGACTAGGTATTATGCGATCTTTTAAAAATATCCTAATATCCTTACAGAAAACAGATTCTCTAATCTACACTTTAAGTGAGTAAGAACATTCTCACAGGGGAAAGCATAACTGCTTCGTTACTTGGCTTTTGGTCACAAAGAGACAATACCTGGCTTTCTTGCAGCCGGAGAGAAAAGGGTGGGACAAGGATCAGAAAGAAGCCCCAGCTCACTTGGGATGCTCAGTATCACTATGTTCTAACTTTTATAAGTGTGTTGAGAAAATAAACTAACCAGTTCCCATGGTCAAGGGTAGGAACAAAAGCCTATCAAAATGAAAAGGTGTTTTAGTTAAAAACTTGTAACTAAATTAAAAAGGTATTAAGGATATGTAGACATTCGAGTTCTGTACAACAATTTAGGAATTTGAGCTAGAACCTGAAGGCATAATTACCTTTGCAGCATCTCTGTAATATAAAGAACAGAAAATTTCTGACTCCCAAGAATAACCTATCTAAGGTTCACCAGTAATGAAGCCAAAATAGTTCACTCAGTTATAATCTGATAATGATGATGATGATATAATTTAGGTCACCCTTAGGAAAGTTGTTTGGTTTTGGTTTTTTTTTTTTTTATAATCTACTTTTTTAGTCTGAGTTCAAGAAAAACTTTAATATAATGGTTTGACTTCAGTCCTAATTAGGACAGAAATAAGACGTTAGAGTTTGTCCATCTTCCTGTTTTGAGGTGTTTTGTTTTTCTTTTTAAACTACCATTGTTTCAAACTGAACTTTATAAATCTTACCCCAAAGCAGAAGCAACTTATGAAGGGCTCTCCAACACTAAAAACAGTTCCTCAGTGGATAGTGCTCTTCTCAGTTCTGCTTTTCTATGACTAACAGGCTATCATATTGTTAATCACTTTAAAGGGGATTGTGGGGCAAATGAAATAGAATCTTCCAAGGAAAGGTTATTTATAAAACTTAAAGAACTTAGAAAAATAATACCTCCTACTTCCTGAATGACACAGTATCTTTTGAAGCTACCAGTTCTATCTGGCACTAGAGAACAGACTCCTTCACTCCTGCACATTACTGTTGTCTGTTGTACTCTCCTATTTTCAATTAGTCACTCACTCATTGAGCACAGAGCCAGAAGCTGTATTAAGTTTAATGTCCTTACCATTTTTTATTTGTACACAACTGTGACATCTTCTGGCTGCAGGGAAACCTGCCAAACAAACACATACAAGAGCTGTATTATTCACACAAAGCATACCACTAATATGACATAACAAAGGACATACTATAAACTGCTCAGACACACAAATTAATCCCTTTATTACATTAGGAAAAGTAGAATAACCTTGGTTTTATGAGAATGAGAAGAGACCATAAAGAATACCCAATAACCAGCACAACTCTGGTGTGATGAAGAGGTAGTGAGGGAACAGCGTAGGTATTCCTATTCTTTGGGGGCTCCCAAGGTTCTTTACCATAGAGGATCACTTCTGGGCTGAAACAGAATGTGGTAATCAAATATTGCAATGCCCTCATTTTATAGATGACGAAATGAAGGCCTAGATAAGTGAATGACTTGCCCACAGTTACAAAGGTGGCAAGAAGCAATGTTGGGATTTAAACCCAGGTTCTCCAACTCCAAATCTAATTGTCTATCCACTAGGAGGTTTTTACATATAAATTTTCTCAACTCTGCTCCTTCACTTCGGTCATGAAACTCAACAATTCTTGTTAAAAGTATATCTCTATATGATGGATGATGATGGAAACAACTTCCACCTGACTCTAGACTGTAACTGCTGTCTAACATCAATCCAAATTAAAATATCAAGCATCTCTACTTAAGGACCACAAATATCAATTAAATCATTTTCCCCCTCAAAAGCATTCAAAAGAGGAAATTACATTTACTCAAGGATGGAGAATCAGCATTTATGATTTACCTATTTTTTCATGGGGTCTTGTTGCAATTTCCTCCCATGTGTTCGTTTCAAGGTTGTAAGCGTGGATCTTGGGAAAAGGAAACATACACATATATACACATACATAAAAACACACTTAGTGGAAACAATGAAAATCACTTGTGACTCTGGATGTTCAACAAGGCATATTTTAATGCCTGCCTGCATAAACACCATGCATTCTGCTGAAAAGCTTTCCTGGGCCTTGCATCTCTCTAATCTGTCCTTATTCTTTAACAAAGACAGTCACTAAACTGAATCGTTTAAAACACAATTCATCTGCAAGATGTATAATAACAATACTCAATAGGATTGATATAATTTTCCAAATTTTCTCTGGATTAGAAGGAAGACTCTAATAGACTCCAAATCTTAAGAACCCTCTGTGGAAGAAGGATAACAAATATATCAACAAAGGATAAGGACTTGTACACAAAAACTCATTTGGACTCAGTTCTCTAAAAACTGCATACCCCTAGTAATTCCTAACATCATAATCTACTGGATTGTGCCTTCCTGATTCTATCCTCCAAGGAAAATAGACTGAGCCAAACCATACCACTATTGAATTCCTTCCTATATAATCCTCCATTAGAAAACTATTTTTTTCCTCTTATAACAATGGAAAAAGTACTGTAGTTGTGTGATATCAGGACACTGATCATCTCCACTCAGCAATGAGGTCACTGAAAAGTAGTTTCAAATAGCCCCTAAGGAATCAGTTTACAAACTCCAATGCAGAAGTTTAATTTTCATTTACTCCCTAATAACAAACAATCTGAGATACAGATGAAAGGAAAAAAAAATAAAGGAACAAATAAAAGGCAAAAATAAAGTGTTACAATATTCAGATCACATCATATTTCTATGCATGGTTAAATACTAAAAGATCATGGTTAAGCTCTTAAAAAATATCAAAGTTTGTGTTACTATATGGCTATCTTTCAGGTAGTGTCCGCAAAGGCCTTTAGAAACATGAATTTGTAGTTATACACAGTAGTGGGGCATGTAAATTTTTTCTATAGAAGCTATTACTACTCCAAATGACTTGCATCCTAGAGAACCCAGAAGGTACCAAAACTGATTTTATACCATGGATCCTAGCAAGAATGCAAGAACATGGAAATCCTAGTTCAAACTCCAACTCTGCTAAGAACTTACTGGAAGCTGCTTTCAATGCCTAAATCTTCACTTCAAGTCACTTTCCTCATCTTTTCTAAGGAAAATATATTTCATAAAGCATATTCAGAAGCATAGTAGAAGACGACTGTGTGATGTAATACTATTAAAGGGTATTCTGCAAAAAAAAATGGATGTTCAACACATGTTAGTGACTGACCCTCTAAAAACCACAGTAACTGAAGCTACATTTTTTGGTCTGAAATATACTTCTTTATATCCTTCTGTTCTAAAAAGCCTTTTTACCTTATTTAAGGGATAAGCTGTCCAGGAAGTCCCACCTCCCAAGATGTATATCCTCTGCCCATCATGTGCAATTTCATGTCTATACCTAAAAATATCAAACATATAATTAGAAGAAAAGTATTTTTGCCCAAATTTAATAAACAGACTTAGATTACAGATCATCCATCAGGTCAAATTACTTATTTAGAAAGTGAGAAATCTATTGCAAAAACAAAAAAAAAAACAAAAACCTGCTTCTTATACAAAGGAAATATATGAAACAACTTTAATACCTAATCCAAAAAGAAGATCAAAGTCATTTCCTAGGGAACCAGTTTCTCTCCCTTCCCCGAGGGATATGATACCGGTAAGACATCATTTCATAACTGCTTTCTCAATATGACAAAATACTTCTGCAGCAATAAAAATAAGATATAACAAAGAACAAGATCCTTAGTCTTCCCCTGTGCCATTTTGATTAAGTAAGGCACTTTAGGAGGAACTAGTAGAAGGAAAAGTTTGTTATTCAATTGAAAACATCTATTCCAGTTTACATGAGCTTAATCTTAAAAACAAGCAATTACTATAAGATAGTGTATCAGGAAGGAAGAAGGAAAAAAATGAGAGCTACTACCTAAAAGCAGAATAATGTGATGACTACTATTACAAAGCACTTAAACTCTTGTATCTCCCCCAGTATTCAGTAGCATATATTGTAGAAACTAAGTGCTTAGTAAATATTTGAAGAATGGAGAAATGAAAAATATATGAGAGAATTAGGGATAACTGAACTAACCGCGTTCCACTTATTTGGTTACTATTACTACTACTAACTTTTTCTTCAAGATTTTGGTTTTTTTTCTAGCACAGAAATTCCAAAGTATATTGAAAATTTAAATATCAAAGATGAATGAAACAAAAGAGATTCTCCCATTAAGGGAAATGTACCATTCCCACATCAGAAGACCACTACTGTCTAAACTGAGATCTATTGACCAGTTTACTATTCCAAATTCAGCTAAATTTTCTTCAAGTTACACATTGACATTTTAAACAAGTAAAATCTTAGCAGCAAATGCCAAGTGTATCTTAAAACTTTACCTCTCTTCTGGCAGATCACAAGACAGGTTGTTTGGTTTCAGCTGTATCCATTCCCGGGTATTCAGGTCTAACCGATGTAGGTCTGTACTGTAAACATAGCCAGTTGTTCCTCCAAAGACATAAAGGAAGCCATTTATAATAGCCATTGCCTAAAAAAGCAAATCAAAAAAGAACAAAATCAACATATTAATATCACTGACTCAAGTCATCTGAGTTACAGCATGGTTGTGCTACAAACAGACACCTGCTGAGAAGCTATGGTGATAAACTGTCTAGAGGACATGATGACTGCTAATGATGACTGGGGGGGGGGGGGGGGTAGGTAATTAGGTACTGTAACGAAGCCAAAGGGCAGAAGTGGTATAAAAATAAAAAGAAAAACCAAGTCAACTACCAGGGAGAAACAAGAAGAAATGGGTCTGGTAAAGAAAAGAACAGGGTATGTTAATGACAAATGCTTACCAATGTCTAGTCCGAGACTAAATCAGACATCAACTTAACACAGGAATTCTTAACCTTTTTATGTGAAGCCTATGGACTCTTTCTCAGAATGTCTTTAAATGGGTAAAATAAAATACATAGGATTACCCAGGAAACCAATTATACTGAAATATACTTATCAAAATTTTTAAAAGGCTCACAGATCTGAGGTTAAGAATTTTTCACTAAAATTTAAGAGTCAAACCAGAATAAGGAAAGACTAGAATTGAGGTCAAAATAAAAGGTAGTCTGAATACCTGTGGTATTGGCATAAGATTACAAAATGCATTAGGACCATAGTCAACAAGGTTAATTACTTGAACAAAGATGGCTCTAACTGCTTCCTCTTAAGTCCAATTCACTAGACTGGCTAGAATTTAAAAGGGTTTGGGAATTTGGCAGGCTCTGATGCTATCTCCCCACTTAGAAATATCTCTAAGTGGAAGGAGGCTTAGGCTCAGGGGGACAACGTTGGGGGAAAAAATCTGCCAAGAACAGTGGGATGTGAACAGAATGAAACATTTGGTTCTTTAGGAACATGACTTTCACAATCCAAGAAATAATTGGTAAGGCCTCCCTTTAGACAAATTTCAGAGGTATAGGTTATAGGGTTAATATAAAGTTAGGGGTGTCACACAAGGCAGAGTAAAAATAGGTGCATTTTAAACAGGGAAGGCAGCTGTAAGGGGAATTGGGAGGGGGGGGGGTCCCTAGGCCATGGGATTTAAAAAACTTGACTAACAAGGAATAACCCAATAAAACATGCCCCAGCATCCACAAAGGACACATTGATAAAGATAGGGAACTGACAGCTAAATGTGGTCTTCAATACAAAGGTGATATCATCAGGTTCAGTGTTTGCCTGGTCCTTGCAGATAGAATTGGATTGCTGCTGCTGAATATGGCAGGGTTAGTTAACATCCAGATGAAACCAATAATTATCACAAAGATGATATGTGACTATGACTATAGGAAAATCTGACTGTGGGGAAGAAAGATGTTCAACAATTCTGGTGGCAGGTGATACAGTAACATAAGTACTCTATTTGGTTTGGCTTTATTTTTGCTTTTTTAAACTTTGAGAGTATAAAGCAAAGGGTTCCCAAAGTATAATACAAACTAGGCCATCTGGTCTGAGATAACTAAGCTGAAAAAACCTATTAAGTAAGATATTCTGCAGAAAGATCTTGGCCATTTTGGTTGTGATAAAAATTCCTTGACAAAGACATGATATGGGCTACTAAGGCTACAGACATGGTTAACAATTACTAGCACTCGACTAGCAATTACAGGAGTCTGGTTTGTATATTCAGCCCATCCTTAGACTGTTGTGATTGTGGTACCCTACATCAGAGGTATCAAACACACACAGTGGCTGGCTGGAATCAGATTAAAATGTAATTGGTGAATATTTAACAAAATAAACAAATACAAAAAAACATAGATAATGTTAATACGTGGTTTTCTGTCAGTCTGTAGCGTTCAGGGGTCCTTACGTAATGCCTAGTGGCCCCAATTTCTATTTGAATTTGACTGTGTATCATCTTAGCTTCTCCACTACCAGTTTTGAGTTTGACTGTGTATCATCTTAGCTTCTCCACAACCAAAAACGAAAGTGATGGTGTGGTGTTTTGGATAAAGCAACAACAAATAATGAAAGTAAAAAGAAGAATGCCATGAGAGGCACAGAATCACTAAGATACACTAAGAGTGCTACAGTCTAACACAAAATATACTTGGAAGGACTCATATTTTGTTGAGAAAACTGTTTTCTATTTATCCCTTCTCACTGTAAGACCATAAACTAAGCTGTAGATGTCTTGGAGGTCCAGATTCATGTATATGGTGGCCATCAAAAATTCAAGTATGTCAGGCACCAATGAGAGGAAATACTAGTCAAAGACAGTAATGTTCTCAACAATAATTACACAAGCAAATTTCTTCACTTGCTTTTTTGAAAAAGAGTTTGCGATCACAGAGAGGCTAAAGAGTAGATGAAACTTTGTCACAAGTGGGTTTTCAAAAATGTCCATGTGCCTGTGCTGTGGGCTCTGTCAGAGAGTACATTCACCTTACCAGAATCTGTGCCTCCAAATATAATATGGTGGTGCAGTCACATAACTGCACTATCATATTATGTTGGAGAAGGGAAGGAGGATGTTAAGGAGAGGATCTCTGCCATTAAGAGGGGAAAAAAAAGCGGGGGGAGGCATTCTAAAACAACCAATATTTTGACTACCAGCCATGATCTTGGGCATCACCAATACTATTAGCTGACAGTAAAGGAAGGTTAAGGTCATTTCATGGGACTACCGGTATATAATGAGGTCATATTGGCTCAAACCATGCCTATTTATGATGACAACAAAGAAGCAAGAAGGGGCAACTAGGCAGTGCAGTGAGTAGAGCACTGGTCCTGGAGTCAGGAGGACCTGAGTTCAAATCTAGCCTCAGACACTTGACACATTTACTAGCTCTGTGACCTTGGGCAAGTCACTTAACTCCAATTGCTCTGCCTTCCCCCCTCAAAAAAAAAAAACAAACACAAAACAAAAAACCAAAGAAGATGAGGTAGGGTAGTATCTTAAATCTCATCATCAATGAGTGATAGAAAAAGAAACACAGCTAGAAACTGGAAGAGATAAGCAGCCAGAAACTGAATTTACAAATAAAACTGCTTAAGAGCATCCATTATTTGCATTAGGGTGTTGGCAAGAAACTGCTAAATTATATTGGCAAACAAATCTGGAAAAGCAAGGAAAAACCCACTAATGATAAAGCCTTGCTCAGGAGCTGCCAGAGACAGAGGCCCTGGGATGGGGAACAGATCTGACAAAAAAAAAAAGCAGGTTTGCTATAGCAATTAACTGTAAGAATTAGCTCCACCAAACTAGTGACAAGACTAAATTGGCTTTTTTTTTTAATCCCAAGAGCACAATGAATCTGGAAAGGTATAAGATTTTGGTTGTTTCTCCCACAGAAATGACTATGATGAAAGGGACAGGGTCAAAGGAGAAAAATGAATAAAGAAGGACAGGACAGGAGGGAGCAAAGTATAGTCAGTCTTTCACAACATGCGTATTGCGGAAGGGTTTTACATAATGATACATGTGTGGCCTATGTTGAATTGCTGGGAGGGTGGGTGGGGAGGGAAGAGGGGAGAGAACTTGGAACTTAAAGTTTTAAAAGCAGATGTCAAAAAAAAAAGGTGTTTTTGCATGAAACTGGGAAATAAGATATACAGGCAATGGGGCATAGAAATCTATCTTGCCCTGCAAGAAAGTAAGGGAAAAGGGGATGGGGGCGGGGTAGTGGGGTGACAGAAGGGAGGGCTGACTGGCAAACAGGGCAATCAGAATATATGCCATCTTGGAGTGAGGGGGAGGGTAGAAATGGGGAGAAAATTTGTAATTCAAAATCTTGTGGAAATCAATGCTGAAAACTAAAAATATTAAATAAATAAAAACAAAGGAAAAAATAAAATAGAAAGCTAAGAAATGACTATGATGAAAAGACAAAAGATACCAATAAAACATAATTTTAAAACGAGTAGTAAGAACAACAGAGAACTAAAGCTTCTAGTTCCAACAGGTGTATAGGACAAGGAGAATTTTTCAGTGAGCTGCAAAGGGTACACTATGTTTTTGCCAATGCCTACTGAGACAGATCTGCATAAGATACAGGTAATCTTCACACTATAAAGATGAAAGGGAAAGGGCAATGACTCTCTCCTCTCTCCCTTATCAGAGAGAAATGTTCCTTGAAAAAACGGAAATACATGAAAGACAAAACAGAGGAAAAAAAGGTTTTGAAAACATAGATACATCTTGTGTCAGAAGGTAAGAAGGTAGAAGGATCAATGAATCCTTACAGCTAAAATAATAGGTAAGAGGTTCTTCTCACAGTAGAGATAGGCTCTCTGAGAAAGAAATGTATTTTTCCATGCTCCAAGGAATGATGATAAAGAATTCACAGGCACCGCTAGGAGAGAGGCCAATCACTACAGGTCAAAGAAAAGAAGAAACAAAAGTAATGATGGCTGGTGAAATTTGACTAAATCGATACTGAAGCGCCCTCACATTAACCAAGAAAAAAATAGTGACCTATCCTGTTTTTCTAGCCCACACATCCAAAATATGACAGAGAGCTTCTTGAGACTTGATAAACTCAGCAGCCATTTCAAATAGAGGGAAAAAATGATACTGCCAAAGGGAACCCAGAAAGCATTGCTAGAGATGATGAAATTCTGGGCAAGAAATTGAAGAGGGGCATGGGTGGTGTTTTTATCTCTGCTGCCAAATGAAAGTAGAAAGGCAGATTTGTGAGTGAAACAACTGGTTAAGAAGATGACATGAGAACAGAAACGGTACTTCTAATTTAAGATATCACTCATAGGGTCACAGATTTAGAGCTGGAAAGTATTTTGAAAGTTATAAAGTAAAACTCCCTCATTTTACAAATGAGGAACCAGAGACCTAAGAGCTTACATGAGTTGTCCAAGGTTAGACAGGAAGTAAGTGGCAGGGTCAATATTCAAACTCCGGGTCCTCTGACTCCAAATGCAATGTTTATTCCGTGGCGCCACACTGCCTCAAGCTCTTTCTTGGCCAGAAATAGAATGGCTCTAAAGCTATTAAAAATAAATTTGCCTATAGATTCACAAATCTGATCCAAAAAACTTTAAAGTAAAAACAAGACCAGGGAATGGGAGAAACAGCTCATATATATCCATTAAACTAGAGAATACCAGGAATGACATAGGAAGAATAATATCAACCTATAAAGAAACACTGACCTCATGCATTTAAACATTTATTTACACAAGAATGAGAACTTAACAAGGTAAAGCGTAAATGTGTAAGATCAAGGTTCAACTGAATTCTAGGATGGGACCTGTCCACTGGGCTATCCACCAGGGAAATAATGGCCATTCCAGGGGACCAACCCGTTTCCCCAATCTAAGCCTGCTATGCACCCAGAATAGTGGCTATCTACCCAAAGCACAGACACAGATGGGATCTCACTCATTTTGATAAGGGTGAAGAAGTTTCATAGGCTCATGGTCAGGCCAGGATGTGACTGACATGGAATGTCTTAAGGGGAGGGTAGCCCAGTGGACAGGCCCCATGCTAGAATTCAGTTGAACCCTGATCTGGTGTCACTAGTTTATTAACTCAGGTAGTGTCAAACTCTAACCAGTTTATCCTTCATAAGATCACTCTGCTCTATGGAAGCCAAGTCAGCTTGATTCTATTCTAGGTCCTGAGAAAGAAAATAGAATGAACCAACATATTCCAATATGGAGTCCTGAGCCCCTCTCCTGTGAGAACTCCCAAAGGCTCTCTTAAGTTTCAGCACAAAGTCTTCATGCAAAGGGCTATTTTTCCTAACATACATGTTTGGAGCCACCCACTTGGTAAGGCAATTTGTGAAACAGTCTAAAGGAAAACCAACAGGCAAAAACGTTAGTAAGAATCAGAGCTGGACAAGACACCTGGTCAGTTAATACCAATATAGGAATCTATCTTGCTTGACTATGTAAATCTTGTTATAGGCATTTTGTGAGTTTTTTTTTTTTACCCCTCCAGTAAGGGTGCGAGGGGGAGAGGAAAGAGAATGATAGATTTTTTTTGTTCATTAAAAAAAAATTTAAAGAAAGAAAGAAACCTAGTCAAATATCCAAGTGTCCCCTTGAATTTCTCTGGTAGGCTAAGAGGGCACCCAGGGCAGAGGTTAGATTTGGCAAGTCATGGGGCTCTGAATATCACAAGAGTGCTGGTTCTCTTCTGTAAAGAGTTGATACCCAAGGAACTGCAATCTCCTTTACCATTGGCTAGATCTACACCCCTTTTGGGGTGTCCTCCTCTTAAAATGACCATAGGAAGGCTATAACCAGTGATATTATGACTCAAAGTACAGTAACTGGCTGGCTGAAGTAAGATATTGGCTCTAAGAAACTGTGGATAGCATTTTCAAAGCTAACTTACAGATGGAGGTAGTACTATAATCAATGATTTGGCCATCAATGCGAGGGATATGGAATAGATAAGTAACTAAGTGGCCCAGCCCACCACCACAAGGAAAGCTGAGTAAATTACCAAGGAAGATACCAAGAGGACTCCAAGAAGTAGAGTAGGTAAGGGAGAGGCAGGGCAGGTTAGCGAGCAATGCTCACCAATGTCCAGTCCGAGGCCAAATCATGGGGCCAAGCCAGAATCAGGAAGAGGCAGGGCTGGGATCAGAGCACAAGCTGAAGTTAAAAGACCTGTGGGGTCAACAGAGCATGACTAATGGTGAATGCCAATTATTTCCCAACAAGGAGGAGTACAACGCCATTTCCTTTTGAAACAGTCACTGGAGGCACTAGCTGTGATTTTAAAGGAGCCCTAATCTAAGGAACTAAGTAATCACTAATAAGACCTATGTCAAGAGTTATATCCTGAGGCCAGTTTTTAGATGATTCTCCTCCTACCTAAGCCACCTAAAATATAAATCCTTAGCAGCTTAAAGATTATGGAGATTATACCTATTATTCTTAGAGAATAAAACTCTTTCCAATCTAAAAGCAGGTCCCACATACAGAAGACAGATGAGGAGAAGCTAGATGATTGCTAGCCACAAAATTCTAATATCACAGACATGAGTGTTTGTACTAAATAATATCCCTTCTCTAAACAGCTTGAAGAAAAATGCTTTAAAAATGATAGAGAAGTTATGAAAATAAGAATCATCAAGAATTTTTGGCAACTGCTTAGCTTCTTCCCATGTTCCCCGTGGGTTCGTCTTTAAAATAGATTTTGCTATCAGATAGTAACTGTTCAGAGAATAAATACCCTATGACAGGATTAAAGAGTCACTCAGCACAGTGTAGAAGTCTCTTCAAATCTACTGTGATAGCTAGGTTATTTCAAGCTCATTATTTTCAAGCAATCTTTGGACTGTGGCTTTGAAGAGGCTATACTAGACTGCCCTCTATCACTGAATGGGGGCATTTAAAGGGTTTGAAGAGCTGAAACTTGAATCAGTCACTCTAAAAGCTTATGTTAAAGAGTATAATTGCTGCTCTTCAAAGTTAAAACATCCCTATATCAAGCACTGAAAGCATTTTTTCCTTGGTAGTTCAGTGCCCACTGGGGGTACCTCAGAAAGTTCCACTTCTTCAAATGCAGTATCTAACAGTAATATTGTTTTAAGGACAACTATGAGCAAATAAGTCATTTTGACTATTATAAATACCCAAATTAACTACAAAGGACCTATGAAGGAAGACTCAATCTGCATGCAGAGAAAGAACTGATAAACAGAAGTATAGAATGATTTTACATATATAGATAGTTACGTCTAATGGTAATCATCTCTGGGGCAGGGGAGAGGGAGACAAAAAAGGAAAAAAAATTTATATGATAACTATATTATATATTTAAGAGGAATAGCTAGTTGGGCATAATAGATTTGCAGATTCCTGTGCAATCATCTTTTTTTATTCTACTATGTTATGGAAATGTTTGTTTTATTTCATAAAGTAAAAATAATTTTTTTTAAATTCCACCTTTTCCAGGATAGTAGAGGGCTACAGCAGTATATCAAGGATAGCTTAGTCTAAACATGTAACCACCAGAAGAGTTTCCAAAAAAATTTAAATACTCCTTCCACAGAACTGGGCTATGATCCTTTATTTGATTAAGAACCAAAGAGAAAAGAAAAGCGGATGGGGGAAAAGAAGTAGAGAAAATATGACTGGGTTTCAGTTTTTGTTTTTCATCAGAGATAAAGAAATGAAATACCTGACATTCTGAATTAATTTTCCATTAGCCATCCATTAACCTAATTTTAGTGATAGAATATTTGTTCAATACCATACTCACAGCCACAAAAATGTGAACCAATTAACAAACATAAATTAGTACCTGCCCATAAATCCTATTGGGTTTCTTCCCTCTACAGCTGAGCAAGGCCCACCGTTTGTATTTCACATTGCAGACATGGACATCATTGCCATTACTCTCACCAAAGGGAATGCCAGTGCCTCCAAACACCAACAGGTTGTTTCCATGCAACACAACTAGAAAGGGACAAAAACAAAATTCTGTTCATGTTCTAAGTGTAGCATATGTACATGCATGCACAAAATTACTTAAAAGATTTTTTAAAAGTCTATACTTTAATAATCTCACAAAGTAGTTCAAATCAGTAGCTATATGGCACAAAGATTTGCTCCACTGCCTTAACTAAGCCCATATAACATGAAAGCTAGAGTGAACATATGACAGAAATCCAGAATAATTTTTGATGGTAATACATGTGAATAACAATACTGTACTTTAGTATAATGACTGTAACTTTAAAAAATGTAAATAGCTTCCAGGGCAGAAGACGGTGGAGCTTTTACCTACCTCTGGGCAAAGTCACGATAAAGCCCATAAGCACTTTATAGGAAAAAGGATCAACATGTTCTTCTGCTCCTCATAATGATCTTTTGCATTTAAAATTTTAGCTACTGCTTCATCCTCCTCTGTAGGAAGATGGTGGCCTGGGTCACTCAGTGTGCCAAAATAATAATAACTTTGACTAATCATTCCTCCTTCAGTTTATCTTCTCCCTCATGACTCAGTATCACTCATCTATCCTTTTATTTAATGGATAAACAACAAATGCTCTTGAATGTTCAACCTATTAATTGGTCATTTAGGGATTTAGACTGATATTTTAGAAAGAAGCAGAGGCTTTGGAGTCAGAAAATCGACTCTGCCAACTAACAGCTGTACAAACCTTGGTGATAAGCCTATCTTCTCATTTATAAAATGTACTATTTAACTCACAGAGTTCCACGAGGATCAAATGAGATCATGCTATCTTTGTAACCATGAAGCACTAAGGTTAAGTTGTCACTGATTCCTTCTTTATAATCCTGCATAACTGATGTGTTATGTAATGGATCAAGCACAGGCCTTGAAGCCAGGAAGATCTGGGCTCAAATCTCACTTTCAACACATACTGGCAGTGACTGGGACAAGTCACTTTAACCTCCTAGTCCTTTAGGCAACTCTCTAACACTATGAGTTGCAGAAGAGGTGCTGACCTGTATGTGTGGAGGGAATCCTTTTATCCAAGAAGTTTCTGGCATCAATGAAATCACAGGTCCCTATCCTAATATTCTAAATAAATTCGTTAACATTGACATAAATACACAGACTATCTGATATTAGTTAGTCTGCTCTCTCAGACAACTCTACATAGTCAGAAATTCAGGAATGGAAAACTACCACTGAACTCTTAAACTCACGTGACATAGATGCCAGCTCTCTGGGCATGTAACCCTCTGTGCCCATTTGATGCCATACTCCTGTAGCAAAGTGGTACCTCCAAAGCTCTCTGAAGAGAGGATAATCTTCATTGTCTGGCCCTCCTGACTCATCATAATCCGGGTTATAGCCTCCAAATACATACAGATTGGTATTATCTGCCACACATCGATGTCCACTTCGCGCCGGTGGAGCTCTGTGACCTAGGAGAGTAGAAGACATTGCAATCTACTGGTCCACCAACATAAAATTAATGCTATAAAGAAATCAAGCCAGCTTTCTCATCTTGGCTTTGAAAAAGAATCAGGGAAGATTTACAATATAGACAACTTCCCACTTGCTGGGAAGTTCATATAAACCACTAATTTTCTATAAATGTTTGGATTTAAGGATTCGGTATTTCCATTACACATGCATAACTCTCACGACTTTTTAACAAGACATAAAGATTTTGTCAGAAATCTCAAAACCTTGGATTATGAAATCTCTCAAAAAACTATTTCTGATGAACCCACAATTTGGAATCTACAGAAGGGGAAATTTAGTAATTATACTGAATTATAGTAATTATACTGAAAAGTCACAAGGCAAATTTTCTTTAGAAAAAAAAATGTACTACAATTAAAATGTGGATATTAGAAGCATACACACATAATCACAAATGTATAAGACATGTATATATAAATAGGCAGATGCTAGATACACTAAAGAGAATATATAATCTATGCTTTCGTAAAACCATAGTTTATAAACCATAATTATTTTTCTTGTTTCAGTAATGCTATGATAAAAATTAATATTCAACCACCAGTCCCAAAATTGTGGCACTTAACAGATATCAGTTCTTACATTCACCAAATAAATAATAGCTTCAGTTCTAAGAACTGCTATTTCCATAATCCAAATTTAACTAGAAATTATAACAATTACAAAATGCCCCCCCCAAGGAGGTCAAAGACAGAAAGGCCTCACATACACCAAAACATTCATAGCAGCACTTTCTGTGGGAGCCGAAGTAGAAACAAAATAAATGTGTGCTCACTGACTGGGGAACCATTGAACAAATTGTGATATATTAATGTAATAGATTATTATTGCCCATGCGAATGACAAATATGATGAATTCAGAGAAGCACTGGAAAACCTATATAAACTGAAAGAGTAAGCATAACTAGGAGAACAATATACACAGTGAAAAAAAGTAATGCAAACAACACTGAAAAGTGACCAATCTGATTAACTGTAATGACCCAATCTGGGCCCACAAACGATGAACTACATTTCTCTCAACAAAGAAAAGAATATAAAATGTTGGATATGCTGTTAGATAGTCATTCTACAGTTAGTTGGGTGTGCTTAAGTATTTTTTTCAACGTTAAAAGGAGGTCTAACTGGGTCAGGGGAAATAGATATAAAAACAAAAGGCATTGAAAACAGTTAAACTTTTTTAAAATGGATTTTTTAGAATAAACACAAGACAACATAATGCCCACAAGAAATATACCTAAGAAAGTCAATCAAGTTTAAAATGATTAGAGGCAAAAAGTGAGTAGTCTGTACTGGCTACTCTCTAAAAATCAGGAGCTAGAATTATGTTTTGTTTTGAAATAAGTTTTTAATGATATTTCCTGCTTCTTACATTTCCATAGTACGCAATGTGTCCTACTCCTCCACCTCTCCTTCCCTTCCTGAGAGTCTTCCCACTGACAAACATTATGTTTGGAGACAGGGTAGGAATAAAAATCAGCACAGCTGATCCATACATTGAAAAAATCCAAAAATTTTAATACCTGTGGACCTCTTACCTCCACAAAAAGGTGGGTTGGGGATATCTTCTCATAGCTCTTCACTGAAAATTCTTGTTGATCTTTATAATTTTGTTAAAATTAGTTTTTATTTGGGGGAGGGAGGTATCATTCTATCCACTTACATTGTTGCAGTTACTGTGTGTATCATTTTCTTGGCTTTGCTTATTTCACTCTGCATCAGTTCATATAGATCTTTCCATGCTTTTCTGTATTCATCACATGCATCATTTCTTGTAGCACAATAATATTCCATCACATTCATGCAACACAATTTGCTTATATATTCTTCAATTGACAACCATCTACTTTGTTTCCAATTATTAGCTATCACAAAGAATATTGCTATAGAATACTGTTTTATACTGTTTTGGAGTATATGGAAACTTTGTTTTTATCAATGGCTTCCTCTAAGTATATGTCCAATAACGGAGTCTCTGGTTCAAAGGATTTGGACATTTTAGTCACTTTATTTGCATCATTTCAAATTACTTTCCAAAATGATTGTACCGTTTCCCAGCTCCACCAACAACGTACTATTTGCATTTATCTTTCTATAATCCCTTTAACGTTGCCTGTTTCCATTTTTTGTTATTTTTGCCAATTTGCAAGGTGCAATGTGATCAGGTTAGAAAGCACTGTGAGAAAAAAAGCACAGAATCTGTAAGAATAAAGGAATCACTGACAGCTAAAACTAAAAGCACAGCAACTAAATTATTAAAGGAAAAATTTAACAAAGAGCAAATGACTAGCCAAGAAAAATATTAATGAGAAATTTCAGTATTCTTTCAAAATATGAAATATTCTGCAAAAAACTTCATGCAAACAAATAAGAAAAAAAGTTATAGTTAACAGAATCCTGTGAGCAGGGGAATTCTCTGAAAGATATGAGGAGAGAACTAAATCGGGTTACTAAAGTTTTTTTTTTAAGTCACTGTGTCTCACCCAAGTTAGAAGTACAGTAGTCATTCACCAGCCTGATCCCACCACTGATAATTATGCAGCTTTAACCTAATCTGTTTTCAGACAGGCATCCCACCACCAACCTCATGTTATTGCCATAGTTGGCATAGATACCTGATTGGCTTTAGCAGACTGCAGCTCAGAATTCCCCAGGTCAAGAGATCCACCTGCCTCGGCCTCCCAGGTAGTACAGATTTCAGGCATACCCAGAGAGAATTTACTTTTTATTCAAATGTAAGTAAAACATTCCCATCAGGGAAAGAGAGTGGGATGAATTGGCAAATGTAGGTGATATGAAAATAAAGGTATCAATAAAAATGTGGTCATATTCTAAGCCATAAAGAATGGCTGAACAGAAAAAAAAAGAAATTATAAATACTACTTTGATAGACAATAACTCAATTAAAATATAATCAATAAGAGATAAGTTTAAAAGAAGCAGACTGAAAGGAAAAACAAATATTAGGTTTAGAATGGTAGGGAGGAAGTTGGTAAGTAGTGATAGGAGTATAAAAGAAATAAAAGAACCTCCATGAAACATTCCAAAATACACAGAAACAAGCAGAAAGATCAAAAGGGTCTCATACTCAATCATTCACAAGCATTTGCTGAATGACTACTGCTATGTTCTGTCTAGGCATTATGCTATGGATTGAGGATTCAAGAACAGCCAATGAGGGAATCTCAACTTACAAGATTATATTCTGAAGGGGAAGACTACAAGTACATATATGAGTATATATACCCTACTACAAAGAGAATAAATAAAAATGGATACACAGTTAATAACAAGTGAATTTGAGAGAAAGGGCACTAGCAGTTTAAGGGCTCGTGAAGGGTTTCATGCAGAAGGTAGTGCCTGTGCAAAGTCTTAAAAGAAAAAGACATTCAAAGAGGCAAAGGTGAGGAAGAACACTCCAGGCATGACATAGCCTGTACATGGAAAGCCAGGAAATGGGAGTGTCATGTGAGAGAAATAGTGAAGCCAGTTTTGCTGGATGGATTACAGAGTGCAGGAGGGATCATAAAATACAAGGCTAGAAAGAAAGGCTGGGACCAGGCTGTATGAGACTTCTTAGGGACAAGAGGAAGATATTGGGAGTTACCTAAGTATCAGTCACATGGTCAAATCTGTTACAAACCTGGGAGACTGAAAGAATGTTGGAACATTTAATAGAAATAAGTTTGGAAGAGGGATGGGTTTTGGAAAAATGTAATGAGTGCTGTTTGGACATGCTGAGTTTGAGAAATCTCTGAGACCTCCAGTTTAAAATATCTAATAGGTAACCGCTGATATGGGATTGAAGCTCAAAGGAGAAACTGGGATTAGAAACATAGATTTCTCTGCATGCTCCCTGAGGGTAGGGACTGTCTTGCATGTTGGTATTTGATTTGAATGCACAGTGCCTGGCATATAAATAAGGCCTTAATAAATGCTTTTTTAAAAAATTGATTTATGTGGGAGTTACCCGCATAAAGACAATGAAATCATAGAGAAGACTATGGGGCCTAACATAGTCTTCGGGAACACCCACATTTAGAGGCATGATATGGATATTTAGAAGGAGAGGATAGGCAGTAAGGAAAAGAACCAGGACAGCATGTTCAGGAAAGGTTGTCAATAGTGTCAAAGGCAGCAGATAGATCAAGAAAGATGAAGGCTATAAAAAGGAAAATCTAATTTAGCAATCTATTTTAGTCAAGTGATAAGATTAGAAGCCAGATTACAAAGGGTGACAGAAGAGGAAGGGGTTATAAATAGGCATAAACAGCTTTTCCTAAGAGTTTGATTAAGGGAGATCTATAAGAGCAGAGCAGAGCTTAGTGAAGACTCTTTTTTTAAGGACAGAGGATACCTGGACATTTTTCAAGGCAGTACAGAAGAAACCAACAGATAGAGAAGTCAAAGGCGGGGGAGGGGAGCAGGGATAGAAACTAAGGAGAAGACAGGATCAAAGCCACATGTACAGGCGTTGGCCTTTGTCTTAGTATGTAATCTATGTGAGCTACATTTCAACACTGCAGATTCAACAATGAAAATGCTAAGTATGTCAACAATTCACACTTTTCCGATCAAGATAAACCAACTGTTAACACAATATAAGAACCCTTAGAGTTATGGTATTGGCCAAATTACTAATTACTTTACAAAGGGTATTTTCAAGGAAAAAGAAAAAAGGGAGTGAAAAAGAAAAAAGCTACTGTTAGAGGAAGTTCAAGTTAAAGAAGCTAATATGGTTATTTAAAAGAAACTTGATTTCAGGTAATTTTTGTTAATTTTAGCTTAATGACAAAAATAATCATTTAAAAATAATATTGTTTTTCAATACAATTACTGGGGGGGAACCTAAACATTATGATGCTAATGCAAATGGACATAATTCTCCAACAGAAAAATTCATAAAATGGATTTAAAAACAGAATCCACAGAGATGCTATTTATAGGAAACACTTAATCCATAGAATCTAGAATCTGCAAGGAACTTATACCTAATTAATATGCTTCCCCAATAGAGGAATAGAATATAATGTATTTCTTCCTTTAAAAGGTGTTAACAACCAGATCAAAAAATGATGCTCAGGTACTCTAGTGTTAAATATATATATATATATATATATGGAGAGTGAGAGAGATAGATTGAAACAGGCTTGAGATACTACCTAGCAGGTATTAAAATGGTAAGGAGAGAAAAATAGCAATGATCAGGTAAGGCAGCAGAAAAACGGCACTAAGATATCTCTTGGTGAGACTATTACCAAGTACAGTGAGTCAGTCAGTTAACTAGCATTTATTAATTGCCTATTCTGTGCCAAATACTGTGCTAAGCAACAGAAATACAAAGAAAAGGTAAAAAAAAAAATCAAAACTCAAAACCAGTCCCTACTCTCAAGGAACAACTATGTACAAACAAGAGAAATACAAGATAAATTAGATGTAGTCTCAGAGGGAAGTCACTAAGATAAGAGGAAAAGGTAAGGCTTCTTGCAGAAGGTAGGACTTGATTTGGGACTTCAATTAATTAATAAACATTTATTAAGCACCTACTATGTGCCAAGCACTGTGTTAAGATTTGGGGACATAAAAAGAGGCAAAAGACAGTCCCTATCCTCAAGGAATTCACAATCTAAAGGAAAGACTTAAAGGAAGTCAGAAAAGCGAAGAGGGAAAGTATCCTAGGTATGGGAAACATCCAGTGAAAATGCTCACTCAGAAGACAGAGCGTCAAGGAACAGCAAGGAGGACAGTATCACAGGATCCCAGAAAACTTGGAGGGGAGTAAGATGTATGAGTGATGGAAAGGTAGGAAGAGGCCAGGTTATGAAAGGCTTTAAATGCCAAATACAGAATTTTATATTTTATCCTAGAGGTGATGGGGAGTCACTGGAGTTTACTGGATAAGTTAGATGATACAGTCAGAAGAAGATGCCTTAAGATCAACTGGACAGCTGACTGGAGGATAGATAGGTATAAAGAGACTTGAGATAAGGAGACCAATTAGCAGACTATGGTAGTAGTCCAGGTGTGAAATGACAAGCTGATGAGCATCTATACCAGGATGGTAGCAGTGTCAAAGGAGAAAAAGGGTATATATAAGAAATGTTACCAAGGTGAAACTGACAGGCCTTGGCAACAAACTGGATGTGGGCGGTTAAAAATTGTGAAGTCAAGGATGACAGCTAAGTTTCAAGTTTTGGAGAATGGGAGGACACTAGTACCCTCCACAATAACAGGAAAAATAGGAAGAGAAGAGGGTTTGGGGGAAAGACCATGAGTTCAGTTAATACACATGTTGCATTTAAGATGTCTACGGGGACATTCGGCCCAAAATATCTGATAGCTAAAAATGTGAGACCAAAGGTTGGAAGGTTAAGTTTGGACAAGTAAATCTGAGCCATCTGCACAGATGATAACTAAAACCATGGGGAGCTGATATGATCAGTAAGTGAAATAGGATACGGGGAGAAAGGGCCCAGGACAGAACCTTAGGGAGACCCCAAAGTTATCAAGTATGACCTAAATGAAGATCCACCAAAGGAAACAGATGAAATAAAAACAGGTAGGAGAAGAATAAAGTATATAGACATTTTAGAAAGCAATATGCAAATACACAAAACATGACCAATTTGATTGTACCTTTTGACCTAACAATTCATTCCACTTTATTCTAAAAATGTCACTTAAGGAAAGCAACATTATGGGTATTTATAGCCGTTCTATCCACAGTAGCAGTATGAACAATCTATGCCCAGCAACTGAAGAATGACTGAAAAACTGTATGTTCATGTAGTGAAATATAAATGCAACATAATATTAAGGTGTCCCAACGAATGGTAAATAGAAAGCACACAGAGATATATGGAAGTGATGGCGTGAGGCAAAGTGATGCCAACAGAACCACAAATAGTATTCTTACTAACTACCATTCTCCTAAGAAAAAAAAGAAAAGAAAAAGCCAAAGTAACAATTTCCAATAGACTGGAAAGGGAAAGAAAGTAAATGCTTTTTTTTTTTTTGCTTGTTAATGTGTTTGGTTCTACTTTGTTAAATGCTATAGGTTTTATGTAAGATTTGGTTACCAGTTTCTCCCCTGAGTTTCAGCCATCAATTAATTGCCTGTTGGACATTTCAAATTGGATTATTCAAAGTCAAATTATTATTACTAAAGTCAAATGTCTAAAAGTAAATTTATTATCTTTCTCCCTAAACCCAACCCCATTCTTCCAAGCTTCCCTATTTCTAAGATAACAACATTCTTCCAGTCTCTTAGGCTCTTATTAGGATCATTCTCAAATCCTTACTCTTACCCCCCAGCCCAATCAGCTAGCAAATCTTGCCTTTTCTGCCTTGAAAACATCTCACGTCAGGCCTCTTCAATTCACTCACAAAGGTCCTCATCATTTCTCATCTAGGTATTTCAAAAGCCTCCTAACTGTTCTCAATGACTCAAGTCCTATCCATTCCAGACCATCCTACACATCGTTGCCAATGTAATCTTTCTTAAAGATATGACTACTTTGTGACTTTGCTATTCAACCAATTCCAATGGCTTCCTATTGCCTCTAGGATAAAATATAAACCCCTTGGTTTAATTTTTTATTTTAATTTCTTTCAGTTAACAAGCATTTCTTTTCTCTTACTCTCACCTCCCCTACCCCATTGAAGACAAAAGGAAAAGTAACAAAATCCTTATAAGAAATATGCAGGTCTTTGGTCTAAGAGAGATGGCCAAATGACCATCTTTTTGTTAAAATGCTGACATTAAGAGAATGATTAAATTGCACACCTCCCCCGCAAAAGAAATACGCATAGTCGGGCAAAAGCAAATTCCCATATTGATCTTGTCCAAAAATGTGTCTCATTTTGCATACTGAGTCTATCACATCTTTTGTCAAAAAGTGGGTGGCATTCTTCAGGAATCATGGCTGATCACTGCATTGATCAAAGTTCTTAAGTCTTTCAATTTGTCTTTACAATGTTGTTGCTTCTGTATTGTCTTCCTGATTCCACTTGCTTTACTCTGAATTAGTTCATTCAAATCTTCCCAGGTTTCTCTAAAACCATCCTTTCCTTCACTTGAAATGCTCCATCATATTCATACAATATAATTTCTTCAATCATTCCCCACACATGGACAAATCAGTAGTTTCTCATTCTCTGCCACTATAAAAAAGCAGCTTTAAATATTTTTTTGTTCAGACACATCCCTTTCCTCTTTGGTAAGTCTAATAGTAGTATTTCTGGTTTGTAGTTTGCTGAAGTTTTGGGGTATACTTTCCAGAATGGTCAAGTCAATTCTCAGCTAAGACAGTAGCTCAAACTAGTGGGTCTGTTTTTCCCAAAGCTCCTCAAACATTCATTATTTTCCTTTTCTATCATTTTAACCAAGCTCAGCTCCCTGCAGATTCACTGGATCTGGGCAGCCCACAAGAGATAGTGGAGACATTATAAGGGGTTAATATTACTTTATTCTCGGCAACAGAGGTCAAGACATGTAGGAAAAGCATCCGCCTTTATCACTTTATTCTCAGTGGTGTCTAGCCAAGATGGGGGGTGAAGGCATCCTCTCCTATAGCATCCGCACTTTATTCTCAATTCTCGAGGCGGCCGGCGAGATGGGAGGGAGGGTGTCCATCCACCTTTAGTACAGGAAAATTCACCTTTGTAGCATCCGCATTCACTCACCAGTGCTTACCTGATATATAGGGAAGCACATAAAGAAGGCATCATGCCAACGATAAGCTCCTAAGTTTACATTATCTATGGTTATATAATGAAGTGTCAGCATAGAGCAAGCACAGTATGAGTGTTTACGCTTGTATCAAAACAGATCCATGCCACCTCATACACACTCATCTTTATTGGTATGAGGAAGAACAACAAAGTTGCTTTAATTTGTATTTCTCTGATTATTAGTGACTTGAAGCATTTTTTCATATGGTTACTGACAGCTTGGATTTATTCCTTTGAAAATTGTTCATCTCCTTTGGCAATTTACCAATTGGGCACTGGCTCATGTTCTTATACATTTCAATCAGTTCCTCAGATCTTAGAAATGAGACTTTTATCAGAGAGAATTTGGAACTCAAAGTTTTAAAAACAGATGTTCAAAAACAAAAAAAAAAAGAGTTTTTCCATGCAACTAGAAAATAAGATACACAGGCAATGGGGTGTAGAAATTTATCTTGCCCTACAAGAAAGGAAAAGGGGATGGGAGGGGAGTGGGGTGACAGAAGCGGGGGCTGACTGGGGAACAGGGCAACCAGAATATACGCCATCTTGGAGTGGAGGGGAGGGTTGAAATGGAGAGAAAATCTGTAATTCAAACTCTTGTGAAAATCAATGCTGAAAACTAAATATATTAAATTAAAAAAAATAAAGAATGTAAATTGCAAAAAAAGAATCTGGAATTCAAAATCTGAAAAAAATGCTAAAATGGTTTTTACATGTAATTGGGAAAAAATAAAATATTAAATTAAAAAAAGAAATATGATACCTAGGCTCTTCTTTTTGGTCATAGCTTTCAGGTAGTCAATGATTCTTAAATTCTTCTTCTCTGATCCATTTTCGAGATCAGCTGTTTTTGATATGACATGCTTTACATTTTCTTTTTTTGTTCAGTCTTATCACTTTTTTTTTTTAACATTTTTTTTTGTTGTTGTTGTCCTGTGGAGTTATAACTTCTACTTGGTCCATTCTAACTATCCAGAAGTTTGTTACTTGAATAAGGTTTCATACTTCTTGTGCTAAGCTGTTAATTCTCTTCCTAATTCTTTCTTCTACAATTCCAAATTTTCCCCTGGAACAGTTATTTTTTTTCCTAATTGTTTCCTCTAGTTCTTTCATTTCATTTATAAAATCATTTTTTAGTTCCTTCTTCAACTCTTCCACAAATTTTAATTGAATTTGTGCTCAGGTTGTATAATTGAAACTTTGCTTGTAAGAATTATTATGGAGTTATTCTCTTCTGGTTTTGCATCTACTGTCTCTGTCACATTAACACCTTTTTTGCCAGGATTTTTCTTGTTTTTCTAGCCTTATTTCCCAAATTGGGACTTTGTGTTAAGATCAGGCCTTCCAGGCTTCCAGAGAGAATGTCTCAACCAAGCTTAGATATGTATATTCTTGGATCCTGCTACTACTTTTTCAGGGTACTGAGTATTGTGTTCTTCCAGAATTTCAGAAACAAGCTTGCAATACACCCACAGCAGTGTGATCTAGGGTAAGTCTGATGGATGCCCTCCTGCTCTGAGCTCTGCAAGTTCCTGACCAGGTTTCAGTCTAAACAACACAACAGTAGGCTTGCCTCTTGTTAAACTCCAGGACACTGTTGCTGAACTAAGCCACCATTATCCAGCTGGAAAGCTCTGAAGGTTCAGAGTGAGAGAACTGCAGGCTCCCCTTGGGTTTAGGTTTTCTACCCTGCTAACAGACTACAAATTGGGGTATAAGATAGATCCAAGATTCTGATCTGCTCCCAGTCAGAGCCTGCTGTATTTGCTCCTCACTCAGTACATAATCTAGGGCTTACGAATGAAATGTTCCTTCCCCTGAAGGGGCCCACAGCTAAGCACAGGTCTCCTCCTCGACCCACATTAGATCTGTGACCCAGCAGTGGGTAGTGAGCTACAGAACTTCTATTTAGCACCTGTTCCTGCTCTTTAACAAAGGTCATGTCCCTCTACACCAAATCTGAGATTTCTTCTTGCCCTGGTGCACTTGTTCATGTCTGTTTCAGACATGATGAGTCTGAATTACTAGCAAGACTGCTAGCTTAAAGGTACTGAGCAAGAAACTGGATGAGTGGAGGAGACAGATTTGGCCTAAATGTATAGATATGGAAATGATCTACATAAACATAACTGAACCCCATGGGAGGTGATGAGATCAACATGGAAGAGAATATTAGAGGGAAAAGAGAAAAAGGCCCAGGTCAAAGTTCTGAGAGACACCTACCCGTACTTAGAGTGTAGGAGAGGGAGGATTCAGCAAAACAGACCTAAGAGGAATTCAGAGATAGGAGAACCAGCAAAAAAGCAGAGTCACCAAAATGAAGTCACCAAAAGAAATAGAAAGTATCTTGGAGAAATGAGTGATCTACAGCAGGGCTGTCCAAAATGTGGCTGTGTTTTATGCAGCCAACCTACAAGCATAGAAATTTATATCAATGCTTTAGTAAATGAAGTCGAGCTACCGCAGAGCTCTCACTACAATGGCAAATCAAAATACGTTGTCTATTGTTTCAATAAAAACCTAAGGTTGGACAGCCCCGATATACAGTATCAAAAACTGCAAAAGGGTCAAGAAAGATGAAAACCAAAGAAAAGCCATTAAGATTTGGCAGTTAAGGGATCACCAGTTAGTTCTAAGAGGGCAGTTTCCAATAGAGGTATAGATCTGAGAACCAGACCGAAAGGGGTTGAATAATAAATGGAGAATAAGAAAATAAAAGGCAAAAGCATAGCTCTTCAGAGCAGTCTGGCAGTGGAAGGGAAAAAAGATATAGAGAACCGCTTTCAGAGTTGGCAGGGTCAGATGAGAGTTTTTAAGAATGAGGGAGACCCGGGCTAAGACTCAATAGGGAAAGAACCAACAAGAAAAGAATGAAAAGGATAAAGACAAATATACCAAAATACATATAGCAGCAGGGGTTTTTTTGTCATACAAAAGAATTGGAAATTAAGTCAAGCAGTTTCCACTTACTGAGGAATGGCTACACAAATTGTGGCACATGAAATATAATAGTACAGATTTAAGCAAACTGATGCAGAGTAAAGAGTTTATGTTACAAAATTACATATAACAAGTAAAGCTCCAAAGAAGATAAGAAGACAAGGGGAAGTCCACAGGTGGAAAATATATATTTTCAGATTTTAATATACTGAGCAAGGTTTTGTTGATTTTTTTCTCTTCCTATTTTTCTTCTTTCTTTAAAAAATAGCTTTTTGTTATATGGGATGGCTCTGGGAAGGGAGGAATACTGGAAGTAATTTCAGTGATAAGAAAACAAAAACTGTCACTTAAAATTAATTTTTTTAAAGAAGAAAGTAACATGAGAAAAGCTCCTAAAGGATAGAAGTGAACATGATCAAGGGTACAAATAGAAAGGGTTTAGCCTTGAAAGAAAAAGGGGCACCCTCTTCCCTCAGTGATTGGAACAAAGGAAGAGAGAAATGAAGATATAGAAAGGTCTTGAGGTATACAGAGGAGATGAAGACACTCAAAATGAATGCATGATATTCTCAATAAAATAGGGGGCAGGGTCTACCCGCTGAGATAGGGGGGTTGGTGTTGCTGTTGGGAGCTTAAGGAGGGAAGAAGTTTGAGATAGCTGCTGAGAGAAGCATGGTAAGAGTCAGTAAGGAAAGAATAAGATGATTGCCTTTTGGTAGAGGGTCTAGCTGATGCTAAATAATATTAAAATTTAGTAGATGGAGAAAGCTCAATTGCACGAAAGAGGAAATAGAAGCATGTGAGGGTGATGGTGAGGAAAAGGAAATCTGAAGGATTGGAACAAGTGGGCAAAAGAATCAAGGGAGGAAGACAGTGCAGAACTGAGTTGGTTTCTGTCAAGGGCACCACCACTCTTCCAGTCACTTGGGTTCCATACTTAGGAATTATCCTGGATTTCTCACTCTTCACTCCCCCACATTCAGTCTTGTTTGTTGTCTATAAACATGTTTCACATGCATCTTCTTCCTTCTACTCACACCACAAACACCCTAATCCAGATCTTCATCATCTCACCTATAGACTCCTAATAAATGCCTTTTCCTTCATTTATAGGTCACTTAACAAAGTTTCTCTCTTTTCCATTCATCCTCCACATAGCTGGCAAATTGATTTTCCTAAAACACAGATGCGATTATGTCACTCTCTTGCTCAAAAAAAAAAAAATCCAGTGAGACTATGCTGCCTTTAAGTTTAAATGGAAGAGGATTTTCTATTTTTAATGCCATTCACATTCCAATTCTAATTTAATTCTCCAGGCTGATTATACACTACTCCCTGTCTAACTTCACCAACTCACTCCAGAGAAAATTACCAGCTTTCACAGAGTACATGACATTCCATCCCTTGCCACTGTGCCTTTACACAGATTATCCCTCATTCCTGGAATGCTCTCTTCCATCTCCAGCTCTTGGAAGCCCTAACTCCCCCCAAGACTCCATTCATATGTAACTTCTTTTAATAGACATCCCCTAATTCCCTCAGTTACTACCCTTCAATCACTGTGCATTTTATCTGTCTATCCTATATTTACTCACTTGTGAATAAGATATCTCATTGTTTCTCTTCTGGCTTTTTATCCCCAGCCCCTGGCATTAGGAGGTGCTTAATAAACGCTCACTAAATTTTAAGTTAAATCTGTGAAGGTGTGCCAGTAAGGCAAAATGGGCTTAGTTTAACGGGTGCCCTTGAGGAGTTTGGCTTTTGTTTATGGTGAATACTTTCACCTGTTAAATGCTAAGCCCCAGGCCCAAAGCCCTATTAGGTGTGAAACCTGTGTGGGTGTAGATTAACCACTTAAGAGGGGCTAACTCGGGAACCAATGGGTCTCTGGACTCTGGTCTCTAGTCGTTGAGGCGGGACTTGAGAACGCCAGAGGCTTGGCTGCGAGGAGAGGCGAGAAACTACAGCTGGAAAAAAAATCCGAAGCAGAGCCAAACCCTGTGAGGACCCAGGAGTTCGAGCGAGGTCTGGAGGCCAGTGAATATGATTTATGCCATCTTATTTTTCTGTGGCCTCCTGGCTACTCTTGTGAGGCAGGCCTACTGGGCCTGGAGGCTTGTGTTCACAATACTGGAATGGGGAGGTTGGTTCACTAATTTGTTGCTCTGGGCCCTGAATAAATTTTTTGATGCCTTCTGCTTTGAGAATTCTGTATACCCAACGATTTCGAACCATTCAGATATTTATTTGATCCTTTTTGAGATCATAAATTCGGCCTTCCTACTACAGAAGGGAAAAAAGTAGCCAGAGAAAAGTTGATAGACAAAGAAGAGAATGGGAAAGGAGAAAGACTGGCAGTCCTAGGAGCACAAAGGGTGAGGAACGAGGCAAAGGGAATGATGTAACAACAGGATGTTAAGAAAAGTCATGGAGGTAATAAAGTTTGGGGTAATGGTGAGATTTAATGTATGACTGCTGCCTATAGGTAGATAAGGTAAAGTTGCAGAACAAAGGAATTGAAAAGGTTTATGAACTGGGCAGCTAAATGGGGCAGTGGATAGACTGAAGGCTGGAGTTAGGGAAGAATCTTCTTCCTGAGTTCAAATCCAGCCTCAGACACTTGCTAGCAGTGTGACCCTCGGTAAATTATTTACCTTTGCCTCAGTTTCCTCATCTGTAAAACAAACTGGAGAAGGAAAAAGCAAATCACTCCAGTATCTTTGTCAAGAAAACTCCAAAGGATGCATGAAAAGTTGGACATGACTGAAAAACTACTGAACAACATAACATGAACTGTGAACCCATGTTGTTTGAGTAGAAGGAAAGGAGAGTAGCCACGTATATCTAAGGCATTTTCTAACTCTGAACACAAGGAACCTGGAGTAGTGGTGAGTTTGGACCAAGTGTCTGTCTGCAAAGGGACTGAACTCAAATCACATACAATACTACATTCTCTTATAAGAAAGGCAGGTAGAGAAATAGGAGAATTTCTACAGAGGTTAATGGCAGTTAACAGGGTTGAGTGATAAAAGTCTCCTCTCATGCTGGACTATATGCACAAAAGGGTACTTTTTCTGGTCTACTTTCTACTTAAGCACATCACATCCTAGATGATATCTTTTATGTCACTTCCTGCACAATATCTTTGGGTCATTCGCTGTTTGATTTTGCAGATGGTACTGTTTCACATTCACGACTACTTGGAATTATGTTAAGGTTCTTTCAAAAGAATCTAGTATTTTTCTTAATGACTCATGATTATCATAATGAACATCAGTCAAAATGCTATACCATGTTCCATTACTGACTACTAAAATATTTAGAGCTGTGGTCCCACACTACTGTCTAGGGTTTCTTTAAGTTCTTGGGCCTGTTTTTTAAAGTCTTTCTGGTCTCCTCCACTCACTCTCAGGCCATCAAGTTCTATGCTAAGTGTGCTTACCTCCAGACACATAGAATCAGTTCAAAGAGACTTTACTTGATACACAGATCACCTACTCCAACTTCATCATTTTATGGAAGAGGAAATAGATGCCTGAAGCAATGACATGCTTTGATCAGTCTTCCAGTCAGCAGCAGAACTGGAATTCAAACCCAGCTCTTCTGACTCAAAATTCAAAGCTCTTTCTACTATTCAATGTATTACCCAATTCTTTGTACCTTAGGATTTCAAATCTATTGGAAGCTGAGGAATGTAACAACCAAGCTAGTTAGAACCTTGCATAAAAGAATAAAGAGAGAAAGTTTAAGGGTCACAGGGGTCTTGATGTTTAAAAGTCAAAATAAAAAACTATATAACAACTATTTTGGTAAATTAGGTTAGCCTTATGATGCAAAGGTACTTTTTATATGAGTGACAGTTGTTTTTATATGACCTACAGTTTTTATTTCTTTATAGTAAAATTAGCCAAGTAGAAAAATAAGTAACAATTACTTATATGTCAAAACAGAGAAGCTAGGAGGCACAGTGAATACAGAGCACTGGACCTGAATTTAAATCTGGCCTTAGACACTGTTTACTAGCTATGTGTCCCAGGGCAAATCACTTAAGCCTCTATCTGCCTCATTTTCCTTATCTTTAAAAATATGGCCAACCTTCCAGGGTTACTGTGAGGATAAAATGAGAGAATATGTTTAAAATGCACTTACTATTATTACAAAAAGAAACTCATATGACAATCAATTTCATACAATCTTTTTTTAGGTTCAGGGGGAAAAAATTTTAGCTCTTCTGAGATTTCTAATATGATTCAATGGAGAAAAAAAACCTACCACACTAGTGCCAATTGCATGTCCATTTACATTTGCTCCTCTTCTGAAAAGGAAGGGAGGAAGGAAAGAAGGAAGAGTAACAATACACAAAAAACCTATTCCATCTGCTTTCCTGTGACCATTATTTATCTTCTTTCAAATGCATTTTTGATCAGTTCAAAAAAGTAAAAAAGGTGCTAAGTGAACATAAGTTTTTCTTACATTCTAAAACATATTAAATCATTCTAACCCCCCTACCCAAAATATATTTTAATTATTACTTTCTGAAAATGAGAAAACATGAAATGCTACTTTGTAAACTGAAAAATCAAGTCAAATTCTAGACTCCACCCCACACACATACACACCTATTTTGGTTCTTAATATACCAGCAAGAAGAAGCAATCAGTTTGGGTTTACAAAATTCAAGAAAGATTCCCTTGAACCCACATGAAGTACAGATTTCTTGCTAATTATCACCCACCTCTCAAAAACCTTTTAGGGATCCTTAGGATGGGACAGGACTGAGTGAAGCATCTCCTAACAGCGTCCCATCGTATTTTCTTCTTACCTGTTACCACAATTATCAGCAATGAGTCATACATACAATGAATGATAAGTAATACAATTATTATAGTTATAAAAATAGAAAAGACAGGAAAACAAAAATGCTTCGATGCTGGAGGACATGGCAAACAATCAACACCGCACAAGTGAAAAGAAACTAACCCTTAACCAGTAATTAGTGTTTTCAACAATAACCCAATTGTGAGCCACTGACTACATTCTTATTTTTTCCAGTCCTATTTACTTGAACAACTTCTTCATGCTTCAGGACAACAGGTTGCCACCTTGTGGCAAAATTCACCAACAGCTTACAGTGTAGACTAAATACCATGTAAGCAAAACAGTTATAAAAACTGAAAATACTGTCTTGCTCAAAAAAAAAAGCATAATTCCAACTCCTACTCTCTACTCTACTTTATTCTTTGTGGCTTAAATGGCTATAAGGAAGAGATATCGCAAAAATTTTTAAAACTGATTTGCATAATCTGTATTTTAGGATACAGGTCAAATCAAATATTCACTATACACTTTTATATTTTCACACTGAAAAGTAAATATATCACTCTTTAAAACAAAAAAATTGGTTTTATATACAAAATTAAAAGGACTGTGTTTTGTTTTGTTTTTAAACAAGGTAGTGCCACAATACCTGTAACTACCTACTACTTATTAGTGGGGGTCAATTTTTCTCTTCCTAAAGTTCAAGGCTACGCCCACAGGTTTTTACCATATTTGCCATATTTCAATTTCTTAAGAATACACTCTGTTTTCAGCCTGATGAAACTACATTCAGAAATTCACCCATGGTTGTTGGCTTAAGCACATATATACACAGAAACTTCATGAGACGATATTACCTATACAGGTACACTACAAAATATTTTAAGACAAACAGAAACCCCTCAGACTGACCATAAAGATAAGTAGAATAGGACAGCTAGGTGATGCAGTGAGGTGAGCACTGACCCTGGAGTCAGGAGGGCCTCAGCCACTTGACACACTAGCTGTGTGACCTTGGGCAAGTCACTTAACCCCAACTGCCCTGCCTTCCCCCCTTCAAAAAAAAAAAGGGGAAAAAAAGATAAGTAGGGTAGAAGAATCAGAGTGTCCATTTAAGGGAGTTGGGTTTTTGTGTGTGTTTTTTTTAAACAAAGTCATAGTTTAAAAATCAATCATTACATTAATGAATACATTAGGAATTTATTATGTTCTTTCATTTTTGTTTTGGGTTTGTCAAACACTGGGTTATTATGTTCTAGTATTTCTGATTCTCCTTGTCGTATTCTGTTCCGTTAACTTACTTCTCTATTTTTTAACCAACACCAAATGGCTTTGATGACTGCTGCTTTAGAAATGCCATTCTCTCTTCATTCCTACCTTTGTCATTTTCTTCCCACCAGTCATATTTCCCTCAATAATCTAGAGCATTTTTTACTCAAAATTAATTTTATTAAGATTAATAAATTATCTCATTAATAGTCTGATGAATAAAGCATTAGAACTATAAATTAACTTTAGTACTACTGTCATTTTATATTAGCAGAGCACAGCCATGACCTCTGAATATTCCTCTAGTTCTTTAAGGAGCTCTTTTGTTATTGAACCTATGCTGTGTGTGCTTTGGTAGATTGATCTCCAAATATTTTGTGTATTTTATAATTATTTATCAATTAGCGTCTTCATTGATTCTCTAGGATTTTCTATATAAACCATCATGTCATCAGCAAATGGATAATTTTATCTCCTATTTATTTATCTTTGCACTTTTAGTTTCTTTGTCTTCTTTTATTGTTAGCATTTCTGGAAGTATATCAAATAATAAGGGAAAACTGGAGAATCTTGTTTTACTCCTGTATGTATCAGGAAAGTTTACAGTATATCCCTATTACATATGAGGCTTGCTTTAGGGTTTAGATTGATCTGTTTTGCAATTTTTAAAAGTCCTTCTATGCCTACACTTTTGAGGCTTTAAAAAAAAAAGCATGTAAGAATGTTGAACTTTGTGAAAGCTTTTCTGTTTATTTATTGAAATAATCACATGGTTTGGTATGTTTTTGTTTTTAATGTGATTATGTTGACTGTTTTTCTAACATTGAATCATCTTTGATTTCCTGTTATAAATCTAACTTTGTCATAGTGAATGATTTCCTGTGGTTAAGATTTCATTTAAAATTTTTGAATGAAGTCATTAGATACTGTTTAATAATTCTTTGCTTTATCTTGCCCTTGTTTTGGTATTAGGACCATATGTATCTCATAAAAGGAATATTGTAGAGTACTTTATCATTTTTTTAGAAGAACTGGTGTTAATTGTTCTTTTAATATTTAATAAAATTCTCCTGACTCCATTTTTGTTACGGTAACTCATAATGCAGTTGATTTTTCCTTTAGGAATTTAGATGCTTTGACATTTGGAGCACTTAAATTTAACAATGATATTGGTTTCTTGTCTACAGTTCCTATCAGAATAATGTAATTGTTTTGTTTATATCTATGAGATTCTGTTTTTACTTTGTCTAACAGCAAGACTGCAATTTCTGCTTTTTTGGATTCAGCTGATACATGATAAATTTTGTTACAGTTATCTATGTATGTCTTTGCTTTTGAGGTAGGTTTATTCTAAGTAACAAATTGTGGGATTTTGTTTTCTTATTCAATCTAATACTCTCTTTCATGTTACTGGATTGTTTAATCCAATCACATTTAGGTTCCCCCCCCCCTTATTTGTCACTAACATGACTTTTTTTCTGGTTTAGAATTTTTTATTCCATATTATCTATACAAGACTTTGTCTCTTTAAATATTTTTCCTTATTCTACTAAAAAGCAAACCTGTGCCTCCACGTTCTCTTCCTTAGCCTCTCCACATTCTTCAATTATGTTTGAAATAAAGTTAAGAAGAATAAAAAAGGTTCATAGAGCCCAGATTAAAAAGCCCTAGTTTAGACCAACATCTTACACCATATTCCATGATAAATTCAAAATGGATATATGACCTGAATATTAAAGACCAAACCATTAAAAAAAATCAGAGAAGCAACAGACCGTATACCTTTCACAGCTATGGGTAGGAAATATATTCTTCACCAAACAAGGGACAGAGGTCATTGCAAAAGATAAAACAGAAAATTTTGATAATATGAAATAGAAAAGCTCCTATACAAATAAAATTAGTGCATCTAAGAGAAGAAGGGAAGTGGTCAAATGTGGAAAAACTGTATCAAATTTCTCGGATGAGTTTTGGTTTCCAAGATACAGACAACTAAAAGATACTGGACTAAAAGAGACTTCCCCCATAGGTAGGTGGTCAATGGCTATGAAGAAACAGTTCTCAAAAGAAAAACACAAATCAAAACAGCTCTGAGATTTCACCTCATATCTAGGAAATTGGCAAAAATAATTTTTAAAAAATGGGAATGGTCAATATTGGAAAGGTTGGAGAAAGACAGGCAAAATAGTGTGTTGTTGATGGAGCACTGTCAGTAAAATCATCATGGAAAGCAATATGTAATTACTCAAATAAAATGACTAAACTGTCCATACCCTCTGACCTCGAGATTCCATTACTAGGCATATACCCTAAGGAGGTCAGATAAGGTCATATAAGAAAGTCCTCATTTACCCCAAAATATCTATAGCAGCACATTTTGTGGTTTTTTTTTTTTTTAAAAAAACACCTGGAAACAAATCAGTACCCATCAACTGGTGAATGACTACATAAATTGTGGAATAAACATGTAATAAACTGTTACTGGGCTGTAAGAAATGATGAATACAGACAAACAAGAAAAGACTTAAATGAACTGATACAGAGTATAGTAAACAGAAACAAGAAAACAACCTACACAATGTATGCAACCATGTAAAAGGAAAGAACTCTAAAAAAACTGAAAACGAATGCTGCGAAATTAAAAAGAATAAGTATAAAGCAAAGATATACGAGAAAACACTTTTCCTCCCACTCCTTTGCAGAAGTGGGAGATAACTGGTGTGAAACATTGCATATATTTTCAGATTTGTTAACTGCATCAGTCAGTTTTCCTGGGTTTTTTTTTTAAATATTCCATTACAAGGGATAACTCGTTGGGAGGGAGGAGGATACAGAGGGCAATTTAAGCAATGTAAAAAACAAAAGATATCAGTAGATATTCTTTTATTTTTTAATGCAGCATCTATCAAGACTAAGAAACATGCAATTTATATAAATACACCTAGAAAATAACTTTTTACAGAAATAAAGAACCTAAGTATATAGGAGATGTCTCATCAGAGTCTATGACTATACAAAAGTTAAGATGACAATATTTCTCCAATTGATTTATTTAGAGATGTATCAATAAAATTATCAAACAATTGGCTCATGGAATTAAGATAAAATTCATTTGAGAAATTAAAGAAAAAGGATATCGAGGGATTTTTAAAAGTAGAATGAATAGATTAGAGTAGGGAGATGTTTATGCTACCTTGTCAGACTATACTATAAAGCAGCAATTCTAAAATTTGATATTGGATATAAAATCAAAAAGTGTTAACAGCTGAATAAACTACATAAGCAAGAAATACAAATAAATGCACAAAGCAATCTAATGTTGAAGAACGCAAACTACTTAAGGAAAGGCACTCTAACTAACGAGAATTGCTGGAAAAACTAAAAAGCAGTCTGATGAAAAACAGCATCTTACACTTTTTATCCCAATAAATTCCAAACTGATAAATGACTTACCTGTGAAAAATCAACCCATGACAAGATTAGAGAAGTGAAAAATGCTTTTCATTATTGTGAATATGGGGAAAAGTAATAACTGAACAGGAATTAAAGACAATAAAAAGCAAAATTGACATGCTTACCTATATAAAAATTTCCAATTTTGGCCCCCAAAATCAATGCAGCGAGAACCAGAAGATGCTGCTTGAAAAGAAATCTACATTAAATATCTCTGATAAGTCTAACATCCAAAATCTTTGAGGGTACAAGGGCAAAAATCTAAGATTAAAAGTCATTTTCCAAAGGGCTCAAAAATATGAATTTTTTTGTGGTGAAAAAAATTATTTCACAATAGCCTTGAAAATCATAAGGAAAATGCTTTCTTCCTCTAAAAACAGTAGAGCTCATATCTTACAATTTCTAGAAAACTCTCCTCAGCAATCATCAACAAGGATACATTCTACAACTCTGCATCTGGTTCAAGGCACAGATAGGGGGTTATGGAATGTTCCTTACATATTTGCTAATATATTCATGGAATGGCTCATGCAAATTGATATTCAGTTGATCTACTAGACTTACTGCAGATTCACCAGCAGGTTAAGAAGTATACTTTTCTCTGCAATCTCTTTTAAAACCTTTCAGAAATGGAGAAATACATCATCATCTTTAGATAATAAACTTCAAGGCTCTGCCAACGACTTCAATGGAAGTATTGTGGAGTTTCAGGTATTATTCTGCAGGAAGTTTCTCTCTTAAAGCATGTTAGCCATGTTCAATTAGCTAATTCAACTTTTGTTAATGAATTCAGCAGTGCTTCTTTCCAAGTAAATATGGTCTAGAAGTGAACAGGTTCCAATGAACATAGCTCTACAGTCAAAATATTTAAAAGATGATATATAGCATAACTAGCAATAAGCAGTTCTATACCATATGTTGTCTGACTGTAACATTTTGATAGTACCTGGGTCTTGCTTCCAATGAGAGCTACAATTAACAAGACTGGTATCTAGGCAAATTTAGTTGAGCAAAAGTAGGGGAAATAGGGGGAAGAAATTGGGGGACAATTGTGATCGTATTGTCAGAGGAAGGCAGGGCAGGTCCAGCTAGGAAGGAGCCATCTGGGAGCACAGAAAGACCCCAAAACCCCTCCTCAGTTAGCAACTCCACATGGCTTTTGTGCATCTGCTACACGTTAAGATGGGTCCAAAGGGAAGCAGAAATTCCACCCAAGTTGAATATAGTTGAACTGGGAGAAAGGTATACTCTCCTCTGGTCTCATACCCCCTTCAAAGTTTACAACCCCACTTCAACACCAGGAAACAGCAGGTAAGGGACATAGTAGTATAGGAAGACAGGCAGGACTATACGGTGAAGGTACAAACCCAGAGGGAAAAACCTTGCTTCCCAGATGTCTGCTACCCCATCCATCCTGAAGTAAATCACTGTATACCACACACATCCTTTAGCCCATTTTCCAATTACGGTGACAATCAGAAGGAAACAGCAGAAAAAGAAATCCTATTCAAACTAACTATAAATTGTATTAATATCTGGGAGTCAATGTACCAAGAAACTCAAGACTTTTACAATCATAAGACATTCTTTAAGAAAATAATTAAATAATTGGAGGGACAATCATTGCTTATGTTCAAGCCACACCAATTATAACAAAAATGATGACATTAACTCATAGGTTTAGTGTGACACCAATCAAACCAGTGAGGTATTAGAGAGCTAGACAAAACAGCAACAAAATTCATTTGAAGGAACTAACACTCTAGATTCTCAAGAGAAATAATAAAACTAGTAGGAGTGACAGAGAAATACTGCTTCCGGATCTCCCATTATAACATAGTACTCATCAAACTATTTGATAATTTTTTTAAACAATAAACGTAGACCAGTGAAGCAAACTCAATAAGCAAGAATCACAAACAATTTAAGCCCAATATTCAATAAATATAAACTACTTGAGGAAGAGCTCCCTATTTGACAAGAACTACTGGAAAACTAGAAAACAATGTCAGAAATTATATTCAAACTAACCTTTTATACCATGTACCACAATAAGCTGAAGATGGCTATGCAATCAGAATATAAAGGGTCACACCATAAAAAAAAAATTAAAGGAAGGAGAGATCTTGTACTTAGATCACGAAAGATAAAACAGGCAATTTCTATTACATTTGCAAAAACAAAACTCAACAGAGCTAGTATAAGAAGGAAATTAACTGGAAAAAATCTTTGCATCAAATATTTCTGTTAAGAGCCTGATATTTAAGACATATAGTGAATTAACAAAAAATGTAATACCAAGAACCATCTCCCAATGGATAAAGCAGTCAAATATGAATTATTCTCAAAAAATTTTGCTATTACTAACCATATGAAAGACTGCTCCAAAACAATAACTTTTTTAAAAATTAAAATTAAAACAGCTGTGCTTTTACTTCACACCCAACAAATTGGCAAAAATGATGAAAAATATAAAAAGTCACAGTTGGAATAGCTGCAACAAAACAGGAATATTGGTATGCTGATGACAGAAATACAAACTGCTCTAGTCTAACCATTCTAGAAAGCAATTTGGGAGTATGTGAAAAAAAGTGACTAAAACCTTTTCATCTAGAGATGTCACTGTTAGGCATATATCCCAAAGTCAAAGACAAAAATAAAAATCCCATAGTAGCCAAAATATTCACAGCAGCACTGTTTTGTGGTAGTAAAGAACTGGAGACAAAGTATATGCCTAATGACTGGAGAATGACTAAGATGTGGTACACTAATATAACAAATGTCTGTCATTATACCATAAGAAACGTTAAAGATGAGGAATTCAGAAGAATGTGGGAAGATGCATGAATTGATGCCAATGAAGCATAAATGGGAAAATCAACCTATACAATAACTATAACAATGTAAAAAAAAAAAGAAAATAAACTGATTCTATAACTGGAATCATAGTGACTAAACACAGCTCAATGAAAGAAATGTAAAAATCCACTTCACTCCTGTCCTTGACAATGTGAAAGAAATCTAAACAGGAACTGTTGCACAGCCTGTCAAATGTGATTAAGGTGTTGAGTTTTGTTAAAATGGCTTTTTAAAAAATGTTTGCTACAAGTGAAGGCTCATTGAGGGGGGAGGGTATATTCAGAAAGAAATAATATAAAAGGCATCAATAACACCAAAAAAAAGTTTGTTTTAACAACAGACTACTTTCAAAGAATTTCCAAGTTGGAACACTAAAGCTAGAGGTGTAGCAACAACTCAAGAGTGCAACCACACTGCTGATTAGCGTGGACGTTTTGACCTGCTCTAGTTAGCTCCTCCTCAGGCAGCTTGGTGGTGCCTTGTTTCAGAAGGCTCACCATGCTGGTGCCAGTGTGGTAGGGTGGGACACCCTAAGGAAGAGTAAGAAGGCAGTTTTGTGCCAGATAGAACAAACCACCACTACCCTACCACTGTCTCCATGCAGACCCCGATGAAGACAGCCCAGGAATTTTGAAAATATGATTCCCAAACCACCAGACCTGCTTCAGATCAGCCCCACCACAGTCATAATCGAGGGGAGAGACCACAGTAGGGAAGGGGCCCACCTTCCTCATCACTACCAGCAACAACTGCAGACCAACAAGCCTATGAGCAGAAAAGTCCTAGAAGTGGCAGCTCCAAACAACCTGCCTTCTCTTCACCTCAACCAGCACTAGAGCCTTCATCACCAGAAGCAAATCCTGTGGAGAAGGAATCAACCATCCCCAAGTACTGTGAACCAACTGCCAATCATAGGGCAGGCTGAAGTAACGGTAAGGCAGAGAGACAGAAGGTAGCATGTACCAACCAAATTGAACCATCACCACCATTCTGATCACCATCTTCCCTCATACTCTGATGAAGACATATAAGACCCTGAACCCAAGAGACTTGGGAATAGCAATGCTTCCAGCCTAGGGCCTTCAGTCATCATGCTGAGAAGCGATTCCTCCAGAGATGCAGCCCAGGAACCACTGCTGCAGGTGCTACAGCTACAGAAGACCCAGAGAAAAAAGTTCCTGTCACTAAAGCCTTTGGCATTATCAAACGGTTCAACATCAGAAACACAATTTTTATCAGTCAAAATGACATTAAAGACAAGGGTGCTTTGCCAATGAATCCTAAGAACTATGGAACCTTTCCATTTAACTTGCAACTGAAACATTCCAGTGTTGTCTACCCCATTAGACTGTGAGTCCCTGAAAGTAAGGACTATCTTACTTTTCTGTTTCTATCCTGTCATTTAGCACAGTGCTTTGCACAAAGTAAGGAGCTTAATAAATGCTTCGTTCATCCACAAGAGAGACAACACACATAAAAGGTTTCAGTTGCAAGTCAGGAAGACAAGTGGGACACAAGGAAAGCATAGTATGAAGTAATCTTTTAAAATAAGCTTTATTGATAGCTTTTGGTTTTTTATCAGTTATTTCTGATACACTTTACTCCCACCACAACCAACGAGTTTTCTATTGTAACAAAAGCTAAACCTACACATATGTCCAACAGTGCATGAATCATCACATGCTTATTAGTCTTCCTCCCACCTCTCTAAGTAAATTATCTGTTGAATTGAAACACTAAAAGTCAAAGGGCAATTTTCCCAATGATTAAGTAGTCAAAAGATATGAATGAACAGTTCTCAAAAAGAGAATTGCAAAGCTGACACAAGATGGGAATAATCCATGTTGGAGAGGATGTAGAAAGAATGGCACCCTGAGAATTCCCTTTCAAAGGGAAAGAAGCAATATCTACACAAATATTATAGCAGCTCTTCTTGTAGTGACCAAGAACTGGAAACTAAGGAGGTGTCTGTCAAGTGCTGAATAATATACTATATTCATTTTCTGGTTACTCTGTATCTCCCAGACTAAAAGTACAGCAGCAACTCAAAGGCTCTACCTCGCTGCTGATTAGCACAAAAACTTTGACATACTCCAGTTTCCCTTCTTCAGGCAACCTAGAAACCCCCTACTTCCAGAGGCTCAATATATTGATTCCAGACTTAATTTGGATGCCCAAACATTTTTAGCCCCACCGAAGCTCAGCCCTACAGCAAACTCAAGCAATCCACCAGCCTCAGCATCCCCAGTAGCTGGAATTATAGGTGTGCATCACCAAATCCAGGATGATATATGAGTATTATTGTACTGTAAGAAATCACATTAGTGTCAGTTTCATAGAAACCCTAAAATTTGTATAAACTGATGTGAAGTGAACAGAACCCAGAGATTAACTTATACAATAACAACACATAAAGACAAGCAACTTTGAAAGACTTAAGAACTCTGATCAATGCAATGACCAAACAATTCCAAAAGACTGGGGATAAACTCACCTATTGAAAGGTATTGAATTCAAGATGCAGAATGAAACTTATTTTGGGACACTGTCAAAATAGGAATTTGTTTTGCTTGACTATGCAACTTAGAAAAAAAAGGTTTAGACTGAGAATAACTCCCTAGCTAGGGATTTTTAGTTTTCACTCCTCAAACACAAAACTGTGACTTTCTACAAGCTTTGTTTTGGATTAAAGTGACCCTTACCTTGCTCCAAATGCTTTGCATAATGCGTTTTAGCAAAGAGAGGGTAAAGGGTTGCTAGTAATCGGTTGATAATAGTACAAATTCCTGGTTTAAATTTTTCTTTAAAAACCCAACGATATTATTGTACCTGCCTCACCTGCCAGGCACATAATCTTGAGAAAGACAGAGACAGCTAAGTGACACAGTAGATAGAATGTTGGACTTGGGAGTCAGGAAGACCTAAATTCAAATACTCACACAGGAGCTACAACCTTGGTTTCTTCTTTTGTGAAATATGGATAATTGTAGTATCTACTTCATAGCTGTGAGCAAAAGGAATATCGAAACCCCTTCTCTCATGCAGGTTAAGCTAGTTTTTTCCTTAAATGTTACTGAGACCTTCCTTAAGAAGGGCTTAGACTGAGTACAAAGCAGCCTCATAGAACAAGATGAGTAATGCATATAAGGGAGCTTCACTTGGCTGAATTGATCTGAGGTGTCCTCAATGTCTATTTTTGTTGAAATCCTTCTGCTATGGTTGAGTAAACATCCTTTGGTTACCTATCGAATGACCTACAAATGTCATATTCTGTTTCATTTTTGAGCCTAAACTGCCAGGGAACTGATCTGAGTCAAGTCCAACTCTAAACAACTGGCACAATCTTGCAAGGCTGGAAAATGAGTTCACTGAAGTAGGGTATGGGCAGGGCAGACAAAGAAAGATGAGCCTGGATTGGTCTTGATGCTTCTAGTGATGCTTCTGGTGATGCCTTTAGTGGTTCTTCACTGTGAGGCACTCCTTACTCCCAGAACATTAGAGAGTAAACTACCTGTGGCCACACAGCAAAAAAAAGAACAATGTAAGTATGTTCTATGTCCTGAAGAAATGTACGTTCTAGTCTGTATTTTAGGTCATGTAGATTTGCTGAACTTTCAAGTCTGATAACTTAAGTCTTTTCCAAATTCTACTAGATGTCTTCACAGCCTGTTTTGACATGGAGAAAGAACTGTTCCACTCAATAAAAAAAGACAATTTCAAAAGACAAATTCAGAAGTACTAGTTGTGCTCAGCCTTTTTCAGGCTGGAAATGGATACCTTTGTATTTCAATTTATTATGCAATTGAAAAAAGGCACCTCCCAGCTTTGAGACTTACATGTGTATAAACTGGCTTTGAATGGCTTTTTGGAAGCCAGACGATGCAGTTGAATCAGCAGTCCTCAGTCCTGTATATGGACGTGGCCAGTCACTGAGGTTACGTCCAAATGCCCAACAGTGAGAGAACGCATGCCAAGGCAGGTCTCTGGAATTTTAGGATTGTCTTAGTAACTGTGATGAATTAGTCATTTGAGTTTTGTTCATGTTTTTGTTTTTTAATTTGAAATTTGAGAGACCAACAACTATAATTTTGTCCCAGAGATTTTGTTGTGATTCTCTGGTGGTGCAAGACACGTTGGGGAAAGTGCTTAGGACAATGCTGGGGCAGGTAAGCAGCAAGTCCATACAGCACAGGCCATGGAGTCAGTATTTCATTTAATTAGCTGAGAACAGGCAGGAGTGATGCATTATTTGCTTGTTTGAAGAGGGACCTCAAAGACCAAAAGGACCAAAAGAATACCAACTAAAACTTCTTAACGACCTCCAATGAGAAGGAACTCACTAATTGCCAAGTAAGCTGGTTCCACTGTTAGATCTAATAATTAGAAAAGTTGTCCTTTAAGCAAACTTAAATCTGATTATTTGCCACTTCAAGCCCCTGCTCATAGTAGTGCCCTTTAAAGTCAAGCATAAATCTAACATCTCTTCCCCAAAGCTCTTTTCCTAAGATTGAAGCCAAGAAAATTTACATAATCAAAACTCTTAGAATTAGGAAAGGCCTTAGACATCTAACCCAATCCTTTCATTTTAGAGATGAGGTTCTCCCACTCCAGTCTATCATCCCTTCAGCTCCCAGTGACATTCCTAAAGCAGTTCTGATCATATCTCACACAAACACATACACACACAACCACCCACCATCACCCCCAATAAATTTATTTCAATGGTTCCCTATTACCTTCAGGATCAAATATAAAATTCTGTTTGGCTTTTATTTAAAGTCTTTCATAAACTGGCTCCTTCCTATCTTTCTAGTCTCACTGTTCCTTGCACGAGACATTCTATCTCCTGAGTCTGTACATTTTCGCTGACTGTCCCTCATGCCTGGAATTCTTTCCTTCTTCATCTCTGCCTCCTGGCTTCTGGAGTCTCATCTAAAATCCCACCCTCTGCAAGGAATCTTTCCCAGTCCCCTTATTGCTAGTACCCCCCCCCCCAGGATCTATTCCAATTGACCCTGTATATATCTTACATATATATAGCTGTTTCCATGTTGAAACTCCCATTAGAATAGGAGTTCCTGAAGGGAAGAACTGTTTTTGTCTTTCTTTGAATCTCCAGTGCTTAGCATAGTGCCTGCCACACTGTAAGAGTTTGTTGACTGAGACTTGTCAAAGACCACACAGCTAATTAGTGTCAAAAACCAGGCATGGAACCCAGGTAGCAAGACTCCTAGATTCGGATGTTTTTCAACAGACTAAAGATCCAAGTCTTGGGATCTTGGTTTTGTATCTTTGTATCTTCTTCTTCTTTTACAACCTCTCTCTCTCCTGTAGCTAATAAAGAATTTTTTTAAAACCAAAAACTTGGAAAACCTAAAAAAATGTTCATGATTACTGAAGAGTAAGGAAAAGATTAGTGAACTGAATTTTATTTCAGACACACAATACAGGTGAGGAAGTTATGACAACAACTGTGCTATAAGACAACAAAGGGGAAATTGTAGTGTATTGGAAAGAACACTGGATTTAAATCCCAGTTCTGCCATTTACTACCTTGAGAAAGTCACAGAACTACCTGGACTTCCATTTCCTCATCTTTAAAATGAGGGGGGTACATTGAATGACCTCTAATATCCCTTCCAGCACTAAATCTAGGAATCTGTGAACCCTAAGCATACTTATTTATGGCTGAACTCGAATAAAACAATGTTTATCTAAGATGTTTACTGATAACATTTCCTGAATCTTGATGATACATGGTATTTATATGTAAAAGATAAAGTGACCAGTTAATGTTACTTTTACAAAGCTAAACAAAATTTAGTGTTTGTTTTCACTTTATTAGTTCTTCACTATCTAAAAATCAATGTCAATTCCACAGCCAAATATCATAGATCTTATTTACCAATCACCCAAATACTAGAGTCCCCAATCCTTCCCCCAAAATCAAGGGCTGAAACACCATTCCAGTCTTCTACTTTGCACCATCAAATACCCCCAAAAGGTTCTTGAATCTTGAATTCTATTATCACAACTCCTAGTGCCATGTGTCCTGGGTGCCAGAGGGCATAAGACGGAAATTTCAGACCATAATTGGAAAAAAGGTTGATGCAGCTTTTAGATTCCCAGTTTTTTGGAGTCTTGGGGAAGAGGAATATGGTAGCACAGCAGAGGGGCTAAGTCAGAGACCCTACTTCCTAGATACTCTTAAAAATGATTAAAAGCAAATTTAACTTAAGGGCCAACATTGGTCTTATTTCTGTGAAAAACAAAAACACCAGGCTGTACTCCATTCAACAGCACATACATTAAAACTGAATATAGATTAGCATGGCCCATGTGTAAAACCAATATACAAATTCATGAAATCTTCCATATTTCTATAATAAAAGTAACATTAATACCTAAATTTACTTATTCAGTGCCATGCCAAACTACCAAAGGATTACTTTACAGAAAAAACAAAAATTAAATTCACCTAGAGGAGTAAAATATCAAGAATCTCAGGGGAAATAATGAAAAAAGGGGGAAGGAAAGTAGTCTAGATCTCAAAATAGATCTAGATCTCAAAAAATACTTTCTACAAATAGTTCTCAAAATAATTTGGTACTGCTTAAAAAATAAAGCAATTAGTGAGAGAGATGAGGCACAAAACATACAGAAGCAAATAAATCTAATAAGCTAGCATTTAATTAAATCCAAAGACTCCAGCTACTGGGGTAAGGTCTCACTATTTGGGAACTCATTGCTAGGAAAACAGCAGTCTGGTTAGAAATTAGGTTTAAACCAACACCTCATACCATATATCAAGGTTAGCTTCAAATAAATACATGACAGACATAGAAGGTCACATCATAAAATATCAGAGGAACAAGGAAGAAATTATCTTTCAAATATATGACTGGGAAAGAGTTTATAACCAAACAAGGGATAGAGAAGATCACAGAAGACAAAATGGATAATTTTTATTACATAAAACTAAAAAGCTTTTTGCACAAACAAGTTACAAATAGATAAAATTAGAAGGGAACCAGTCAACTGGGGGGAAAAAATCTGCAGCAAATTTCTCTGATAAGGGTCTCATTTCCTAGATGATTAGATTTATAATAAGAGCCAATTTATAAGACTACAGGCCCAACTGATAAATGGTTCAGGGATATCAACGAGCAGCTCTCGAGGAAAGAAATACAAAGTATCTATAACCATATGAAAAAATGCTCCAAATCCCTAATAATTTGAGAAATGAAAATTTCTCTAAGCAACTCTAAGGTTCTATCTTCACAACCCTCAGATAGGCAAAAGTGACAAAAAAAGAACATGACAAAAGTCAGAGAGGTAGCTGAGAAAAAAGAAGGCACACTGATACACTGCTGGTGGGGCTATTAAGTGGTCCAGTCATTATGGAAAACAATTTGAAATTATGTCCCCAAAACTTACTAAATAGTGCATTCCCTTTGACCCAGTGATATCACTATTATGCCTATCCCCCAAAGAGATCAAAGAAAGAGGAAAAAATCCTTCATATAGAAAAACATGTATAGCAGCTCTTTTGGTAATGGCAGAGTTGGAAACAAAGGAAGTGCCTATAGAATGGGGAATAGCTGAACACACTATGGTGTATTAATGTAATAGAACAACAGTATGGTATGAAGAAATGACAAAAAGGATGGTTTCAGAGATACCTGAGAAAACTCGTTTGAACTGATACAGAGAGAAGTAAGCAGAACCAGGAGAACAAGTTACACTATAGTATCAATGCTGCAAAAATAAACAATTCCGAAAAGACTTAAGAACTCTTATTAATACAATGACAGCCATGATTCTAAACATCTGATAATAAAGAATGCTTTACACCTCAAATATGCAGAAAGAGAAACATATTTTTGGATGTGGCCAAGGTGGAAATTTGTTTTGACTAAGCTTATATGATACAAGGGTTTTATATTTTTTTTTTGAAAGGAGAAAAGGGAAAGGAAAAGAATAAATGCTTGATAATTTAAATTTTTTTTTTAAAATTTTAAAGCAAGTCCTCAATTTCTCCCCAACACCACCATCTCCCCCCACCCTATACCTCCCCAAAAAAATCCTCTCCTTTTTTTCATGAGATCAAAGGCTTGAAATACAAATACCTAAATGAATGGTAACAGTATATATAATATTTAGTGTAATAATCAGTGTAAATAATAGCTAACATTTATATCAGTGTAAGTAATAGCTAATATTTATATAACACCTATTATGTAACAAGTACTGTGCTAAGCACTTTTCAAATATTATCTCATTTGCCATTTATCATCCCCATTTTACAGATGAGGAAACTAAGGTAAATAGAGGCTAAGTGACTTGCCCAAGATCATAAAGCTGGTAAGTATATATGAGGAGGGATATGTTAGATCTTTCTGGCCCAGCATTCTATCCACTGTGCAACCCATATGTCTCAGTGCTTCTGGGACTGTTTCCTCATTTGCAAAATAAGGAGTTTAATAAAATGATATCTGAGGTCTTTTACAAATCTAAATGTATGGTTTGAGGCTGAATTTGAACTTGAGTCTTTCTGACTCTAAGCCCAGTTCTCTATCCACTGACTCACCTACCTGCTTCCTTAATTAGTTCAAAGTACAAAAATCAGATCCCTCTCTTTTGAATGGATAGATGCTAAAGATCCAAAGTGCCAGAAAAAATGCCTAGTGGAGAGCCTAAAGAGGGAAGATAAAGGTAAAAAGTGAAGTGCAAGGACTGAAGAGAATCAAGGAAGACTCGGAAATATTCACTTTTTTAAAATTTTTCCCCTGTCCCTACCTTCATCTTTGGGGAACAATTAGAAGTTATGCCAAAGGTACTTCACATCCTGCAAGCCTCACCACCTGGAACCTCTCAGGGAATTACTGCTGAAATTATCTAGCAATAGCAAAAAAGCAGAACTGGCTAGACCAGAGGTGGGGAACCTTTGAAAGAAAGCCCTGATGCCACATGTGGCCCTTTAAGTCCTCGAGGTCAGCCCTAGGAAAATGAATCCCAATTTGTAGCCTCGAGGTGGCAGGTTCCCCACCCCTGGGAGAGACAGAAGAGTACAAGAAGGGGAGTTACATAATAAGGCTGGCAAAGTAGGCTGGGCCTTACTAAAAAGAGCAGCTTTATGTGTGACCCTAGTAGCAGCAAGGACTTTACTGAGTAGAGGACTAACATGATCAGATTTGCACTTTAGGAAAAATCACTCTGGTGTGTTGAGGATGGATTGAAATGGGAAGAGACTTGAGGCAGAGGAATGTTAGGAAGTTACTGTAAATAGTCCTGGCAGGAAGGCATGAACTACAGTGGTGACTATGTGAGTAAAGGAGATGGATGCAACAAAGTAAAAGTAAAAATGACAACATATGAAAACTGGGGTGAGGAAAAGTGAGAAATCAAGGATTACTGCTAGGTGAACCTGAGTGACTGAAAGGACGGTAGTGCCCTTAACAGAACTGGGGATGTTAGAGAGGGAGAAGGGCTTTTGGGGGAAAGATAACACTAACAGTTTTGGATATGTTGAGTTGGAAATCCAATTTGATATACACAATATGTAACCAGAAATGCAGGAGTTCAGGAGAAAGACTAGGGCTGGATATACAGGAAGGCAGTACGATTCTATCCCAATCTCCAAATCCTACGATATATCCCTTTACAATTAATTATCCAGGCTTAAAATTTAAACAAAAGATTTAGGATACTTTCCCAAATTTCCTGTATTGTAATTAGTTATTAAACTTGTAAAATACTAGTCATTACATTTGTAAAATACACAATGCTGCATTTCAAGGCACTATGCATCCTTCAAAATCAACTTGTCCTGTTAACTTAAAAAAACTTAAAACACCTTCAGACTTTACTCCTACCTACTTTTGACTCAATTCAACTAGAACCTTGTGATTATTGCTATTATTACAGGTTATCCTGTAACAGTTTAAAAGTGTTGTGCAATATAATATTTGATAACAAATATCTTCTAAATCTTTGACAGTATTTCCTATCTGGTATCTTTATTGAAGCAGATGTTCCACTGAATCACACCATCGTAGGTCGTGTGCACAAAAACCACCTGATTTAATTCAGTCTAAAAATCAGAAAGATAAATTCAAGTAACAAAGATTTGTTTGGGTTTTTTTGGGGGGGAGGGGGGAGGACAAGGAAGGAAGTTTATACTGAATGTGAACTACTTTTGACTAAATCTTTAAAGTGCGTCTCTAAGTGAAAACCCAAAGAAAAAAAACCCAAAGCTTCCTTTGCGTCCTCCAAAATCTAATATCACGACTGACCCTCCGAACCCTTTCCAGAGTGCCATTGGTGCTTGATCACGCTGAAATGCCAATTACCGTCATGGCCCTTTTCTAGGCCCTTTACGTAAGGAAGAGAAGGTTTCCCGGAACTTCTGAATCCTTTCTGTGCCTGGTCCTTTCTTCCGTCTCAAAGCACCTTATCTTCGTAAACACAAGCCCATCTGGAAGAGCCACTCCTTAGCGCGCTCTTCCCTATCCCTAATGCAGCGCCCTTCACGGAGGGGCTTCCCCCCACTACGGCGCCACTGTCTTCTTCTCCCAAGACCACCCTGCGGGGAGGGGAAGTTGATAAAGAAAAAAGAAAAGTCAGAGTTCTCGAGGACGCCAAGGCCTCCGCTACGCGACAAAACGCCAGCCCCGCGCAGAGCGCCCGCCGATCCGAAAACTCTGGGCTCTGTGGACGCGGCCCTCCCGGAGCCCGGTCCGAGGCTCACCTGGCAGGTGCGGCGGCCCGCAGAGCTTCACGAAGCGGTTGAGTAGCCCCGCTCCGCGGCCCCCACCCCCACCACCGCCGCCGCCACCGCCGCCGCCGCCGCCGCCGGCCCCCGCGGTGCCCCCTCCTCGCCGGCGGTTTCCGTCCCAACCTTGGGCTGCCGACATGACTCGTTGTTTCCCACCGCGAACGGCCCAGCTCCGTCCCGACAGCTCCTCAGCCGGCAGAGCCGGTGAGGAGTAATCCTTCCTGGGCTCCTTCTCCGGGGACTGGGAAAGAACGCAAAGGGAAAGGATGGGGACTGACGAATCTCACCGATGACCAATAGCCGAATGTCCCGGCGAGGGCAACCAATAGAAAGCCGCGTTCTTGGCAGGCGGCAAGGGGAGACGTGGTAACCATAGCTATGGCAAGAAAGAAAAAAAAAAAGTAGAAGTGGGAGCGGGGAGAGGGGAAGGCAAAGACAAGAGCAACCGCACTATAATCTCATCCACCCGATTCAGGTCGCCAGCGCGGCTGCGGCTCAGAGAAATCGATCCCAAGCCTAGAGGGCTGGCCCTGGCACAGCTAGGGAGGACGCGCTGAGCGCACACTCCTTACAGTGGTTATTGTTCGGTGTTGTTCAGTCGCATCCAACCCATGTGGCGTTTTATTGGCAGAGATACTGCAGTGGTTTGCCATTTCCTTCTCCAGCTCATTTTGTAGACGAGGAACTGAGGCAAACAGGGTAAAGTTACTTACCCAGGGTCACACAGCTAGTGAATGTCTAAGCTGGGATTTGAATTCAGGAAGATGAGTCTTCCTGACTCCAGGACTAGGGCTCTATCCACTGCCCTACTTAACTGTCCCATACAATCACAATCAAAATCAGAAGCTGTTACTGCAAGGAAACATTAGTCTCGCCTGTTAATCCACTGTATTTTCCTTGGCTTGCTGTCAGTGGTGGTGGTGTTCCCTGATTGGCAGCCAGAAAGCATCATTGGAAGGTGATTGGTGTTTAAAACATAAAAAATGGGGCTTATGGTTGAGGTACAAAGAACTGTGGGAAGCAGCACAGTTTCATAGTTAAAATATATACGTGCCATGGGGTGCTCCCAGATTCCCACTCCACCACCAGCTAGCTCTTCATTAGGCCTTTCTACAATTCAATATAAGCCGCTTAGACAAAATAGTTTGCCGTTATGAATAGCTCAAAACTTAGAACACAATGTCTCAAGTGAGCTTTATCTGATTAAAATAATAACAGCTCTTTGGGAGGGCAAAGAATTGAAATTGAAGTGATGCTATTAAGTGGGGAATGGCTGAACAAGTTGGGGTATGTGACTGTGATGGAATACTATTGTACTCTAAGAAATGATGAGCAGGATGGTTTCAGAAAAACCTGGAAAGACCCACATGAACTGATGCTGTTAGAAATATGCTTGACACTGAAATTCAGGTATCAGGGGCAATTTCTTATTATTAAGGAATTCAAAGGAATTGGTAAACATTCCTGGCTAGGAGCAGACTCCACCCTTCTTTAGGAAGAGGGAGTGGAGTGTACAGGAGTGAGACCAACTTTATTCTGTTAGACTGACATAAATTAATACACCATCAGCTCAGTAGCTCCCTTCAGAGAACAGATTGGTCTGCTCCCTTCTAGGTGACAATCTTCCCTATGTGCCCCCAACATGCAACTCCTTGGCATGTTCCCCCCTCCTCAACATATGTCCCATGTTCAAAAATGGCTGAAAACTCCTCCTGTGGCTGTATGAAGTAATATTCAATTAGGCAATTAAGCATGCATGGTAGGCATTTGACCCAGCTCTCTCTGCAACCCTAACTGTCATCTGGCCAATTTATATTTTTTTAATAATTAAGATTTTTTATTTTTAATTTACAACGCTCAGTTCTACATAATTTTGAGTTCCAGATTTTCTCCCCCACCCTCCTTCCCCAAGACAGCATGGAATTCGATATATCTTCTACATATAACTTCACATTGAACTTATTTACACAATAGTCAAGTTGTAAAGAAGAATTATGACTGATGGAATGGATCAGGAGAAAGAAGAAACAAAACCAACCCCCCCCCCAAAAAAAAACAAAGGGAAAAAAAAAGGATAGCAAACAGTGTGCCTCAATCTGCATTCATACTTCATAGTTCTTTCTCTGGATGTAGATAGCTGTCTCCATCACCAGTTCTTTGGAGTTGTACTTGCACCTTGTATTACTGAGAAGAGCAAAGTCTATTACAGTTGGTCATCACAGAATCCATATATATGTGGTTGTATGTAATGTTCTCCTGTTTCTGCTCCGCTCACTCTATCTGGCCAATTTAGGCCAGTTCTCCTACATCCTGGGTCTGAGGCATCCACCAAAACCACAAAGTTGATTCAGATTGGTTGAGGACTCTCATCCTGGTTAATTTTTACTCCTTCTTTGTTCCAGCTGACACTTCATTACTTATTCTGTGGAACTTAATTAACTCTTCCATGGAAACCTAACTTTCCATAACTTTTACCGGTCTCTCACAATGCAAAGTGAAATAAGCAGAATCAGAAAAACCATTGTATGTAGTACCAACAATACTGTATGATGACCAACTGTGAATGACTTAGCTATCCTAAGCAATACAGTGATCTAAGACAGTTCCAAAGGACTTATGATGAAAAAACTATCCACCTCCAGAGAAAAAACTGATGGCATCTGAATACAAACTGAAGCACATTTTTTTAACTTTATTATTCATGGTTTTTTGATCTTCATTTTCTTTTGCAACATGGCTAATATATAAATGTTTTACATGACTGCACGTAATCTATGTCAAATTGCTTGCCTTCTCAAGGAAGGGGGTTGAGGAAACTGTGGCAGATGGAGAGTGACTTACCCAGAGTCACATTGCTAGTGTGTGAGACCAAGTTTGAACCCATGTCTTCCCAATTCAGGCTCATCACTATATCCATTTTACCTTCACCTAATTAACTGGTAAAGGGATCACCCAGGTATTGGAGTGTGAGATAATTGATTCACAAGAATTTTTGAGCTGGAACGAACTTTACAATCTTTTCCCAGCCCTTCATTTTCCAGATGAAACAACTGAAGTCCAGGAAAGTTGAAGGTCATAAAATAACAAAACCAGGAGTAGAAACCCCGTCTCCTGATTTCTCGTCTTCTTTCCACTACGTCGTGTACTATGCTATGCATCAAGTTAAGTGTCCTTTCTGGACATGGGCTAAAAATTCCACATCTTATACTATTGTACCTGGATGATCCCTGGTCATTGTCAGTTAAGGGTTAAGTAAACTAGCTGGTGAATGGATATAGTGCTGAACCTGGAGTCAGGACAGATCTGAGTTTGAATCCAGCCTCAGACACTTCCACACAAACTTCCCATCTCCCATGAGGGACTTCTCTTATCTCTATTTTGTGGTCTTGCTTGTTCTTTGTGATTTTGCACTTTTGTTTTGTGGTGGTGGTTCTTCCATTTTGTTATAATCACTGTGTAGATTTTTTTCTTGGCTCTGCTTACTTCGCCTTTTTCATATAATTCTTCCCATATGTCTTTATGTTCATTATATTATATGTTGATTGTGACCTTCTCTATGGAATATTGAAGTTTGGAGGACAGGAAAGATGTGAGGAGGGTGGGGAAGACAGTAAAGTTTTGTTTTGGACTTGTTTGGTTTGAGATGCCAATGGGACATTCAACTGGAGGTGTTTTGAAGGCAGTTGCTGATGTGGGTCTAGAGCCCAGAAGAAAGATTTGAACTAGATATATAGATTTTGGACTCATCTGAATAGAGAGGATTATAGAACCCATGAAAGCTGACGAAATCACAAAGGGAAGATACAGAAGGATAAAGGAAAAAAAAGGGGTTCTCAGGACAGAGCCCTGGGGGTTCACCCACAGTGTGACATGGATGTCTATGATACAAAGAGACAGAGAAAGGAATTGGCAGATACACATGAGAGGAACCAGAAGAGAGAAGGGCCAAGATGGCCAAGGAGGAAGAGATTTGTTCAGGAGGGGATGGCACACAGTGTCACAATACACATAGAGGTCAAGAAGGAAAGGTCATAATAAGGAATGAAAAATATGAAGAATTTAAAATACAAAATTTCTTTAAAATAGAGCAACATGAATAATTCAGACCGAAAAGAACAATATACGTAGCCACTATAATTAAATTCAGATCGAAAAGAACAATATACATAGCCACTATAATTACCTAACTAAAGGCAAACAACTGGCAAACTTCAACCTTGGTACTGCCTTGTTCAAATTAAAACCCCGATTGTTCTCTTCTTCTGAAACAAGCAGGAAATTACAAAACTGTGAGGTTACATATACAGTCCTATTAGGGTAAACACTGACATCACTGTGCTTAACCTTGGGAAGTCCATGTTTTTCCAGTGTTTGTTTATGTTGATCTGCTCTGTTAAAGCTAGTCTATCAATAAGGACAAAAGAGGTAAATTCTAGGTAGGGGAGCAAGTGGAAGGATTTATCCAAAGATATGTCAATTATCAAATATTTTTGGCTTGGAAGTACTTACTATCCTTGACTGTCAATGTGTTGAGTGAGAAAACAATTGCTAGCTTTCATCAGCCGTGATAGACGTGTTCATTCCACCCATAGGACACTGACCAGAGCAAGCACATGCAGTGCTTTAGAGCAACATATAAATCAATAAAAACCGCTGAAATTCAGCCAGTTCTAAGACTGAAAACAGACTGTAAGACAAGAGGTCTGAAGACGGTGTTATATACAATTGAAACAGCCTGGAAAATTTTGCAAATGTGATTTCCTTTGCTGGAATTTGGCCCAGTTTATCAAATTATAGATATCAACCAGCAAGTTAAAAAGGTCAGGACCCCAGGTTTAAATGTCAGCTTTACCTGAAATTGTTTCCCCAGGCAAAGCATACTATAGATGTCTAATTTCCCCACATAAAAGGTACAGGTTTTTTAATTTTTTTATTATTTATTATATTTAGTTTTTTATTATTTTTAGTTTTTCAGCATTCAACGTTTCAGCGTTTTCAGCGTTCACAGGAGTTTGAATTACAAATTTTCTCCCCATTTCTACCCTCTCCCCCACTCCAAGATGGCATATATTCTGATTGCCCCGTTCCCCAGTCAGCCCTCCCTTCTGTCACCCCACTCCCCTCCCATCCCCTTTTCCCTTTCT
>CM053623.1:94320317-94362899 GCA_028646595.1 Phalanger gymnotis
ATTTTTAAGGTAGTATTTTCTTCAGTGGTCTTTTGGACCTCCTTTTCCATTTGGCTAATTCTGCCTTTCAAGGCATTCTTCTCCTCATTGGCTTTTTGGAGCTCTTTTGCCATTTGAGTTAGTCTATTTTTTAAGGTGCTGTTTTCTTCAGTATATTTTTCAGTATATTTTTGGGTCTCCTTTAGCAAGTCATTGACTTGTTTTTCATGGTTTTCTTGCATCCTTCTCATTTCTCTTCCCAATTTTTCCTCTACTTCTCTAACTTGCTTTTCTAAATCCTTTTCAAGTTCTTCCACGGCCTGAGACCAGTTCATGTTTTTCTCGGAAGCTTTTGTTGTAGGCTCTTTGACTTTGTTAACTTCTTCTGGCTGTAAGTTTTGGTCTTCTTTGTCACCAAAGAAGGATTCCAGAGTCTGAGACTGAATCTGGGTGCGTTTTCGCTGTCCCAGCCAACTCACTTGACCCTTGAGTTTTTCAGCGGGTTATGACTGCTTGTAGACTAAAGAGTTCTATGTTCCATGCTTGGAGGAATGCACCAGCTCTGCCTCACCAGCACTCCTCCTTCCCCAAGCACCCCCAACTTAGACTTACATCTTCAGCAGGCTCTTCACTCCTGCTCTGATCTGCCACTTAATTCCTCACACCTGGTGGGCCTGGGGCCAGAAGCAACTACAGCTGTAGTTCTGAAGCTGCCCCACCTCCGCTGCCCCCAGGGCGGTGGCCGAACAACAAATTCTGGCAGTTACTTAAGATAATAGCTTTAGAGCTGGGTAAGAATAGAGAGGTTAAGTGACTTGTCATTTTCAGATTCAGTTGTTTTACTTATAAAATAACAGTGAACTAAATGGAACAACTAGCACTTTGGAAATCTAACATTTAGTTAAAATAAGCTCTAAAATTCTATTAATTATTCATTTTTTTGTATGTGTTCATTCCCTCATTCATTACTTATATGTGTTCTCTGTGATCAAGATCAGTCTGAGAATGAGGCTAGGGGACCAGCACTGCAGGGCATCTAGTCCAACCCCCTCCCCACCTATTTTAAAGAGAATGAAACTGAGGCTTAAGATGATGAAAGCGAGATTAAGAGACTTGTCCAAAGTCACAGAGTTACCAAGTTATAAAGCTATGACAGGTGCTATAGAAAATACTATAGAAAAGTGCCATGGACCAGAATGTTTTGTTTCCTTCAAACAGGACCATATCTCTATTACCATCAACCGAATTGAGCTTAAGGAAGTAGGGATAGGAGAAAAGGAGGAGGAAAGGAGGTATGAAGGGTATGCTGGAGGTTTACAATCCAGCTCCAAAATAGGGGAGACACCAAAACAGCAACAACAGGATTCTACTCATCCTCTCCTCTGAGTTCTGATGAGACACACATTATTTGATTATTTTGATGGACCTAAGAGCTCAATGGGGTCAGCGAGGTGGCACAATGGGTTAGAGTGCTGGAGACCCCAAAATACCCACAGGTCTCATCCTGCTGGAATGAATTCCACTCAAGCCTTCTCACCTAGCCTAGCCTTCTATTGTCCAGCTACTTCCCACCCTTGATCTTAGCAAAATATCTATGACCAAATATGTTACCCTTAAACTAGCCTAACCCTACATAGTCCTTACCTCCAGATTGCCTCAGGCAACTTCCCACCCTTAATCCCATTCCTGGAGTCTGACCTCACCCCAGTTACCCCAGTTCCATCCTTACATTCATTCATACTCCTCGAGGCTGTCCCTAAACCTCTTCTCCCATCACCCCAGAACCACCCCTGGACCCCTCCCAGTCTTTCTGTATATAAAATCCATCTTGCCTCCATGAAGGTGCTCAGATTCAATCTAGCTTAGATTGAAGACAAGCATCGCAAATGGTGAGATTTCTTAAGACTCAACCCAATATGGCAAATCTTTAATAAACTTTTTTCTCTTTGGCTAAAAGAAGGCTTCAGTAGAATTCATTTCGCAGGACTCAATGTGTTGGTATTTTGGGGCCCCCTAAACCTCAACACTTGCTTCTGGGATAAAATACAAACTCTTCTGAAGTTTGCCATTTTAATGCCCTTTTTACAATCTGGCTTCAAGCAATCTTTCTAGGATGATTTCACATTTCTCTTTCTCTCTCTCTCTCTCTCTCTCTCTCTCTCTCCTCTGCATTCTTTGTTCCAGCCACACTGGCCTACTTGCTGTTCCCACCTATCCCATTCCTTCTCTTAACTCTTTGCTTTTGCCAGGTTGTCTTTCATGCCTGGAATGTTCTCCTTCCTTCCCTCTTTATCCTACAATTCTGACCTTCCTTCAAAGCAGAGCTCACCTGATTCCAGCACTTGTTGCTGGTCTCTTTCTTTAACCAAATATGCTATCTTTCTTGAGTCCTTTCATCATTCCTGGTTCTTGACATTCCTTCTCTGGACATCCTTGTTGATCACTATCTCTATCTATCTATCTATGTATCTATTTATTATTTGTGTGAGGTAGTGAGAAAATAAAATGTGAAGACTTCACAGTGAATATGTATAAATATATATCTATGTCTATTCATATCTGTACTTAGAAATGTTTAAAAATCAAGAAATAGGGAAATAGGGAAGTGGAAAATTCTGCTGAGGCTGTGAGAGTCTGATTGCTCAGCCTCTGGGAAAGTTTCTTTTTCTTACCTTGAAACTTTTTGTTCTTTCTTCTGGTTCTGGTTTAAGGCTTTGCTAAGTAAGAACAGGGTCATTGTGACCTGCTTTCCTTTACTGTAAAAGTACTGTAGAAGAGTGGAGAGGGTCTCCCCCTCCCCTTATCCTGTTCTCCTTCTTTAGATTTATAGATGTCTCCTCAGTTGTAATCATTAACTAAGGGAATGGGAACTGGAATTTCTGTGCCTTGATTTCCAGGTTCTTTGTCTAGCTTTTCATGCTCAGATTGTAACCTCCCAGCCAATGGTGAGAAGGGTCAGAGGTGTGCGGGAATTCTCTTGCATTAGGTATAATTATTGGAGCTTTGCCCCTTGTACGGGGCGTCCCTTGCTAGATCTGTTCTGACAGAAGATGCCCTATTCTGTCGAGAATTGAATAAAATTTTATTTCTGTTCCAACTCTGAGATGGCTCCATTAACATTTTTTAATTGGCGAGGGTTTTTCATCCCATACAATATTTTTAGTTTTCAGCATTGATTTCAACAAGATTTTGAATTACAAATTTTCTCCCCATTTCTCCCCTCCCCCCCCACTCCAAGATGGCATATATTCTGATTGCCCTGTTCCCCAGTCAGTCTTCCCTTCTGTCACCCCACTCTCCCCCATCCCCTTTTCCCTTACTTTCTTGTAGGGCAAGATAGATTTCTATGCCCCATTGCCTGTATATCTTATTTCCTACTTGCATGCGAAAAGTTTTTTTGAACATCTGCTTTTAAAACTTTTGAGTTCCAAATTCTCTCCCTCCTTCCCTCCCCACCCACCCTCCCTAAGAAGGCAAGCAATTCAACACAGGCCACATATGTATCATTATGCAAAACCCTTCCACAATACTCATGTTGTAAAAGACTATGTTTTGTTCCTTCCTATCGTATCACCCTTATTTGATCACTATCACTCTTAAAAAGATTGCCTCTAGGGTCAAATATAAATTATGCTGCTTGGCATTGAAAGATGTTGGCTCTTTTTGGACTATTTCACATATACTCCCCTTAGCACACTATAAACTGATTTGATGAGGTTAGGGAACCATGTTTTTAGAGGTGCTCAAGACCCCAAAATACCAACACACCAGGTCCTACTCGAATGAATTCGACTCAAACCTTCTCTCAGTCAAAAAGAAAAACAAAGTTTATTACAGATTTGCCATAATGAATGGTCTTAAGAAATCTCACCATTTGTGATGATCATTTTCACAAGGGGGCCAGATTTAATCTACTGAGTCGGATTGAATCTGATCACCTTCATAGAGGCAAGATGAAACTTATATACAGAAAAGATTGTGGGAGGGATCTAGGAGTGGATCTGGGGTGATGGGAGGAGGGGTTTAGGGAGGGTCTTGAGGAGGAGTCTAAGGAGGAGCTTGATGGGATTGGAGTGAGGTCAGACTCCAGGAACCAAGAGAATGGGATTAAGGATGGGAAGTAGCTGAAGGCTACCTGGAGATAACTGACAATGTAAGGCTAGACTAGTTTAAGGCCAACAGATTTTGGCATAGGCACTTTGATGATAGGATCATGGGTTGGGAAGTAGCTGGGACAATGGAGGGCTAGGCTAGGTTTACCTAGAGATTTGTGCCTAGGGATAATGAAAGGCTTATGGCCTCTAATGGGAAGATTCAAGGAGAGTTCAAGGGGGCTCCCCTAGTCTAAACCCCATCAAGTCCCTACTGGGCTGTTCTTTATGCACAGCATTCCACTTTCTCCTTTTCCTTTCTACAAGCTGTCCCCCTATACCTAGAATATACATTCTCCTTAATCTCAATTTCTTAGAATCCCTAATTTTCTTCGAGACTTGAGAGACACCCACTATATGAAGCTTATCCTGATCTCCCTAAATGCTAGTGGTATTAATGAGGTTTGGGGTTGAGGGGTGCTCGAGACCCCAAAATACCAACACGCCGGGTCCTGCCGAAAGAATTTGACCCAAGCCTTCTCAGCCAAGGAAAAAGACAAAGTTTAAGGGTTTGCCATAATAGGTTGTCTTAAGAAATCCCACCCTTCATGATGCCTTTTTTCCACAAGTGGTCCAGATTCTGATCTGAGCACCTTCATGGAGACAGGATGAGACTTATATATACAAAGATTGTAGGAGGGATCTAGGGTGGTCCTGGGGTGATGGGAGGAGGGGTTTAGGGGGAGGGTCTTGAGGAGGAGTTTAAGGAGGACTGGGATGAGGTTAGACTCCAGGAACCAAGCAAATGGGATTAAGGGTGGGAAGTAGCTGAAGGCTACCAGGAGATAACAAGACAATGTAGGACTAGGCTAGTTTAAGGGTAACAGCTCTGGGTAGACACTTTGACAAAATCAAGGGTGGAAACTAGCCCGATCAAGTGGGAAGATTCAAGGAGAGTTCAAGGGGGTTTCCAGAGACTGTACTCCAGGTTCAAAGGGGTTCCCAGAGACTCTAGCCTCATCATTATCCCCTTTTTTGTATTTACTGATCCTATGTATAGTTTCTTCCTTATATCACCTCAAATAGAATTAAAACTTCTTAAGGCTAGGGATTATTTAATTTTTGGCTTTGTATGCCCAGCACTTAAAACATTTCCTAGCACATTAGGCAGTTAGGTGGCATAGTGGATAGAGTCCTGGATAGAGATCAAATTCAGGTTCACACACAAGCTATGTGACTTTGGGTGAGTCACTAAACTTTTGGCAGCCTCAGGAAAAGCACTGTTCCGTTTCAAAGATAGAATCTTGTTCACTCTCTTCCTTCTATTCAATTCTGCTTTTTAATCAAGAAACACCTATTAAAAGCACCTACTATTGTACCAGACCTGGGGGATACAAGACAAAAGACAGTTCCTGTTCACAAGGGAGCTCACCATCTAATGGGAAACAACATTCGGAACAATTATATACAAAGTAGATATACGCAAGCCAAAGTGGATAGGTGAAGAGATAGGAAATTAAGCCAAAATGAAAATCTCCTCAACCACAACCCAAGAACTCAAGGGTGTGCTGGTAAATGTTTTACAACTCTGTCTCTCTATCTCTTTCTGTCTCTCTCTATACACACACACACACACACACACACACACACACACACATATTCCCCCCCCACACACACACCTCACACCCACATAGGCTTAGCACCTAGTAGATAGGGGTTTGGAACCTAGTAAGGCTCAATCAAAGACAATCTATCATTCTAAAACAGTAAGGAAGTCCCACTTTCGTTACCAATGCATAAGCTTTCAAGTTTAATTTGAATTATTCCTATTTTCACCATCACTTTCTCAAATCTCTAGACACTCAACAAAACAATAGATTAAGCCCCGGTTTGTAGCAAGTCACTTGGCCTGCTGGGGCCTCAGTTTCCTCATCTGTAAAAGGAGGCGGTTGGACCAGAAGACGTCTGAGGTGCGCTTCTGGTTCTTTATGTGAAATACGAAACATGTCCACATGTGAAATATGACCCAGACCTTTATGAACGAGGGCCCCTGGGCAGCTGTCATAGAGGCGTAGGAGACACCCAACAGGGACCCCTTCATCTCCAGGTCCAGACAGGGGCATGCAGCCAAGAAGGGGCCGCCCTCGGCCTCCCCACGCGCCAGCCCCAGCCCCAGCCCCAGCATCCGCACCCTTTGACATCTAACAGTTCCCCAGGCGGCGTTATCTGCCCGGAACGGAAGTACTTGAGCTTTTAGGACCCGGAGGGGAAACTTTGAGGAAGGACCAAGATGGAGGCGCCCAATCCTGCGCCGGCGGTTGCTGCCGGAGGCGAAAAAACTCGGGGTTCCGCGGTGCGCTCCTCGGAGGTGACCCCCCAGAAAATCCGGCAGTTGATAGACGAAGGAATCGCTCCCGAGGATGGAGGGTTGGACGCGTGAGTCCGTCAGGGCCATTTTGGAAGGGGTCAGGCTCCGGGGGTCCAGCTCAGGACGGGGGCGGGGCTGGGTGAACGCGGGCCCGGGAGGCCGCTCGTCGGCTTCTTCTTCCTCGTCCTCCAGCCGTCTGAGGGTTAGGTTGGGGGGAGCGGGGGAGGAAGGCCGCGATTTCTGCCCGGGGGAAAGGAGGGTACCGGAGACTGGCTCCGCTCCGAGCCGCTCCCTCGGAGCCGTTAACGTTAACGGAACGTGCCGGCCGCCCTCCCCGCTGCGCAGGCTCGTGAGGCCCAGCGAGAGTACCGGGCTGCGGCCTGGCGGGAAGGGAAAGCCGGCGTCAGCAACCTGGCCCGGGGGGCCGAGGGGACGGAAAGTTCCGAGATCCGGGAACTGGGGACGGGGGAAGAATGTGTGTGTATGCCTGTGTGTATATGTGTATGCCCGTGTGCATGTATGCATGTATGTATATACACACGTATACATATATACGCGTGTATGTGTGTCTATATTTGTATATATATACATATACATATGTATATACATGCATGCGCGCGCACACACATGCACACTCCTTTATTGTTACCAATCCCTAACCGAAACATAGCGTGGCCTCCAACCATTGAAACAGGAAGGCACGAAGCTCTTCCTAAAGGACTGGGACCTATTTCACAGGTTCATAGACTTAGAGCTGCAAGGAGACCTTAGAAACCGCGCAATCCAACCTCGTTTTACAGATGAGGAAACTGAGGCCCCAGCAGGCTAAGGGACTTTTCCAGGGTAGCACAAATCGTTGAGAACATCAGAAGTAGGATTGGAAGCTGAGACCTCTCAAGGCAGAACCAGAAGATCACAATCCAGGTTCAGAGAATTGCAAAAAAATAAATAAATAAAAAAGGAAAGAAGGAAACGAGCATAATCAAGTGTCTACTATGTGCAAGGCCTAGTCATACAAACATTCTTTCATTTGCTCCTCAAGACAACCCTGGGAGGTAGGTAGGTGACGTGATTCTAAGAAAAGGGCTTCCCCAGACTGCTGCAGAAAAGGTTCTGAACCCCTGATTTTGTTTTTTAAATAAGAGCCCAGGTAGAGTCCTGGTTTTCCTGCATCAACCAATTTGAGCTCCATGGGCTTTCCTGGATTGTGAAGGATATTCAATTTCAGTTCAGTGCAATATGTGCCTATTCGTATGTGCAAAGAAACCATGCTAGGTCCTGAGGAGATTGAGACAAGGGTTCCAGCCCTCTAGGAGTTTGATATTGGACTGTGGGGAATATGATACTGTGAGGTACACAGATAAGCACAATACAGGATAGAAAACCAGGGGGCAAAGAAGAGATCTAAGCGGTCCAGAAAGAATGAGGGAGGTCAGTGCTGGAAGGAACTTTAGAACCCATCTAATACAACCCCCCTGGTTTTAGAGATGAGGAAATTGAGGCCCAGAGAGTTATAGAGGACTCGCCAAATTCACACAAGGTAAACAGCATAGTCAGGATTCAGACAAGTTTTTCCAGTGTTTGTTCCACTCCACACTCACACAGTGCCTTTTATTTCCTCCTCTGTAAAATGAAGGTAATAATGCTCTGGCCTCACGAGCCCACAGTGGTGGTTATGAGGAAAGTGCCACGTAAACTAGAAAGCACTATATAATTGTGAATTGTTTTTAGGCAAAGACTCTCGGAAAGAATGACATGTATGAGTCCTCCTGGCTCCACTACCTTATTCACTGTCTTATTCCACTGAATTGTCCTTATTTTGCTGTGATCAGATACTAGAAGAGTTTTTCTCAACTTCTAATCATCAGCGTAGGGACACCAGCCATCTCGTTTCCTTTTCAAGAGTGATAGTGAAATACCTATGCCCTTTCACACCCTCTTAGACTTAGGTACTTGCTTTAATGTTTTCTCCTATTATTTTTCGTGGAATCTCTTAAGGCTCCGTAGCTTTGGAGGTAGGTGGTTTGGGAGGTCAGTTATAAAATAAAATCTGCCATTGCGTGCCACGGCCTGGGCTAATCTGGACTGCTGTAGGATTTTGTAGTCCTATTATTTAAAAACTTATTTTAATATATTTTTTATTACTGAACTGTAGAGTGTTTAATTGACCAGAGCACAAGATTCATTTATTCAATATATTCTATTTTATTAAGTATCTGCTGTGTGTGAAGTATTGTAAAAAAAAAAACTACATGAAATGTTTAATGAAGTTATCTGAGAATAGATTTTGGATTTCTGGACCATTGCTTAAAAAAAATCTGGTAGCAATAAGCTCTTGTCTAAGGATGGAATGTACCTATTAAGGGCTAGTAAAAACATATTTGCCTAGAGTCTTGCAAGTCTAATCATAAGGGCTTTAAATAGAAAAGGAAAGTGGAGGAGAAAGACTATCTTTACCAAGCTAGTTTCCATAGAGAGAAGCTATACTTTGTTGTGTTTGTTCTTTGTTCTCAAAGAGGACCATGACGTCAGGGAAATGATGACATGACTTGCAGTTGACTTTGATTTGAGTGAGGGAGGGCTGTGCAAGGTCCCCAGCTTCACTTTCTCCTTCAGAACTATCTGTGTCTAGTGGCCTGATATTCCCCAGTGCAACTGGAGATGGCCCAGGATACATTGGGAGACCCTGGCCCTTTCAGGCTGTCTTTTCAGGTGTCTTTTCTTTGAGTGAGGTAACGCCCATTCAGTGAATAGGCCTCTTTAAGAAATTAATCAAGGGATGGCCCCTTCAATTAGAACTCAAAAAAAAAAATCAAACTGAGAGGGGAAGACCTTCAGGGTCTTTAGGAGTAATAGAAAGCCCATAAATACCCTGGATACAAAAATCCCAGAAAGTACAAAGCAATAAAACCCTTAACCCCATACACAGAATGCACAAAGTATGGGCATTAAGCAAGAGACTGGGTGCCATCATGGAATGGAAGAGGGCTTAGAGTCAGGAAGACCTGGGTTCACGTGTTGCCTCTATTCTAGGTATGTGACCAGGACAAGTCACTTATCCTTTGGGTACCTCCAGGCAGCTCCCGAAGACTACAAGTTACAGACAAGTTGCTAGTCTTCTGTAGTGTAGAGAAGTTACTTCCATTGATGAAATCAAAGTCTGGACCCTTTCAAAAGATAGGTGGGGAGTAAATAAGCAAGGTAAACTAGAGATCCTAATACAAAGAGGCAATTTGACCTCTTAAGTATCACTGAGACTTGGTGGGAAAGACACTAAATTAGACTAGAGTGTGGATCTGGAAAGGTTCTGGAAGGATACTCCATTCAAAAGGAATAGGATAGATTTGGATGGAGTAGCAGCTTATATTAAGGTATACTCAGATGAGGAAATTCAAGAACCAGAGAGAGGAAGCACAGTGGAAAAAACTTGAGTGAAGAATAATAAAGGCAGGAACAGAATTATCATCATAGATTTAGAGCTTGAAGAAACTTTAAGGGTCATCTAGTTCAGCTTCATTTAAGTGTTCTACAGATGAGCTGGGCAAAAGAAAGAAATTAGAAAAGAGATTACAAGCCTGGCAGAGCTTATTTCATGATATTATTACATGATGATGTAATAATGATAGAGGACTTCAGTCATCCACATATAGGATCATAGATCAAAGGTCAGAAGTTGTTGGTCATTTAGCCTAATCTCTTTATTTTATAGATAAGGAAACTAGGTCACACCAAGCCTGAGTGGTCTGCTGGCGCCAAAAGCAGGGCAGCTAATGATTTCTTGACTTGCCTTAATGAGAACTTTAATAAGGTGGAAGAAAGGGAACTGTTTGTCAGTATTTTATTCTTACCAGAAAGAAGAAACTGGTTGCTTGGAGAGAAATGATGGGAACCTTGGTGGGACAGTGACGACTCCATCTCAGAATTTGTGATAGAGTAGAGGAAGGCCATGCATCATTTGACACATACCCTAGATAGCAAGCTTTACAGGGTTCAGAGTAAATAGGTAAGATTTTATGGCCCAAAATTGTACAGGGAAAATCAACCCAAGAGAGATAGGAAATTCTCAGGAATACAGTTATAAAAATGGTGAAATAATTCCACTGAAGAAAAAAGGGGAGTTGTCTTGAAGAACAATATTGAATATACAAAGAACTCATTTACCAACTTAGATTTTTAAAAAGCTGTACGTAAGATGAAAGCCAAGGTAGACAACAGCGATGATACAAGATTGTGGCAGGACCCTTTACATTAGTGTTAAGAATGCTAAAATTCAGAATGAGCTGCATCTTGTTAGGCACGCTAAAAAAAAAACTAGAATGGAGGAACAAAGAAGGGAAAAGACTACTGGGTGGGGTGGCTAGGACAGTAAAAATGGCTAATATTTAGATAGTACATGAACGGGTGACAAAGTGCTTTACAGATGTTTCATTTGATCCTTACAACCTCACAAGGTAGGCACTGTTATATTATTATCCCCGTTCTTTACCACCCCCTATATTATAGATGAGGAAACAGGCATTAGAAATATTGAGTAACTTACCCAAGGTCACACAGCTAATAAGTTAGTAAGTATTGAAGCAGGCTTCAAATATAGGTGTCCTGACTTAAGGCTTATCAGTCTTTCCACTCTACTATGCTGAGGGAATGCTGGACCACTTTGGTTTTATTTTGCTTCTCTTTTCTTTGTCAGGGAACATTACCTTTGGACTAGGAGGGACAAAGAAATGTCTAATAGAAAATTTGAAACCCCAAAGAAGGAGGGATATGGTAAAAGAGCACCTAACTGGTCATGATTAGTTCATGTTACTTAAGACCAAATGAACTGCATCCCAGGGTACTAAAAGCACAGATGGAATGATTGCTGAACTGCTATCAGTTCAACTTTGAAAAATCACGGACACTAGGGGCAGCTAGGTAGTATGGTGGATAGGGCACTGGCCCTGAAGTCAAGAGGACCTGAGTTCAAATCCTTTCTCAGACACTTACTAGCTGTGTGACCCTGGGCAAGTCCCTTAAACCCAATTGCCTTCAAAAAGAAAAATCATGGAGAATGAAAACTATTGCATTTGAGAAGAGCAAATGTCCTAATTTTCGCAAAAGTTAAGAGAATAGAATCTGCAAATAGTTGGTCAATAAGTTTGACTTTTATTCCTGGCAAAATTCTAAAATGTATTATTAAGGGGAGGGTTAGTGAATATCCAGGAAAAGAAGCAGCAATTGCAGATCTAACATGGTTTCCTCAAGAGTAAGTCATGTTAGACCAAGCTAATTTCTTTTTTTGATAGTGGCAGTAGACTTGTAGATCAGGAGAATGCTGTACATATAGGTTACCTAGATTTTAGCAAAGCATTTGGCAGAGGAACTGTTTATCTCCTCTGTTTCAAATGTGTACCTTTTCCCATTTCCCCAGGGACAATATTTCTCATGCTATTCTTGTGGAAAAGATGGGGAAATTTAGTGTTAGACCAGACAGTAATACAGGAAGGTAGATTTGGAACTGGTTGGATAGCCAGATCCAGAAAGTAGTTATTAATAGTTCAATGTCATCTTGGAAGGAGGACGCTGGGCTTGGTTATGTGCTGTTTAACATTTTATCAGTATCTTGGCTAAAACCTAGAAGGCTTGCTTGTCAAATTCACAGATGGTACAAAGCTATGACATTCAACGCGTATTCATTTATTTAAAAAATTTTATTATGAACTTTAAAATGTATTTATGAACTTAAGAAATGTAAACATAAAAAGAACAGAAAAGAGAATTGTGTGTTAAGATGAACTTCTAATTTTAAACAGTTTAAACAAGCATTGATCGAGCACCTGCTATATGCCAGGCAATACGCTAGATTCTAGAGATAAAAAGATAAAAATGAAACAGACTCCAGTTTAAGGAGCTGCATTCTTTTGGGGAGAAAACAACATGTACGTACTTATTTAAATACATATCAAACATCTTCTACAGTGAGGGCACAAGCGTAATATAAAGGGTGGTTTATTGACATGTTAAAACAGGGTTTCCAGAGAGCACAGTAGAAAAATAGGCAAGAGTAGGATAAGGATATCAGAGATTGGGACCTGCAAGGATGGGTTTGAGGGAGGAGGGAATCAATCAGTAAACATTTATTAAGTGCCTACTATATGTCAAGCACTGTTCTGAGTGCTGGAGATACAAAGAAAGGCAGAAGATAGTCCCTCCTTTCCAGGCACTGACAGTCTAGTGGGGGAGATGACATGCAAACAACTATATACAAAGAAGCTGTATACAGCATAAACTGGAAATAATTAATAGAGGGAAGACGCTAGAATTACGGGGAATTAGGAAAGGCTTCCTGTTGAAGATAGGAGTTTTGAGGGGATTTAATTGCAGCTGGGGCAGTCAGGAGGTAGAAGTGAGGAGGGAAAGCGTTCTGGATATGGGAGACAGTCAGTAAAAATGACTGAAGTCAGGAGATGGAGTGTCTTGTTCTAGGAGCAGCAAGGAGGCCAGGGTCACTGGACTGAAGAGTACATGGAGTGGAGTATAAAATATAGCAAGGTGGAGGGGGGTCAGGTTATCAAGAGTTTAGAAGGCCAAAGGATTTTATATTTGAACTGAGAGGTAATAGGTAGTGACTGAAATTTGCCAAATTAAGATGATGACGTGGTCAGACCTGCACTTTAGGAGATCGCTTTGACCGCTGAAAGGAGGAGTATGTGGGGAGTGGGGAGAGACTTGTAGAAGGGAGACCAGCCAGCAGGCCTTCACAATAGTCTGTGTATAAACCTGAATCAGGGTAGTAGCAGTGTCCAGATAGAGAAGGGAGAATATGTGAGATGTTAACAGAGATTAAATCAGAGTCCTTGGCAACAGGTTGGATATGGCGGGGGGGGGGGGGGGGGGGGGGGGGGGGGGGGGGGGGGGGGGGGGGGGGGGGGGGGGGGGGGGGGGGGGGGGGGGGGGGGGGGGGGGGGGGGGGGAGTGAGGATGACACTAGGTTGTTAGCTTGGGTGACTGGGTAGATGGTGCCCTCCATAGTAACAAGAAAGCCAGGTAGAGGAGAAAGAGGCTTTGGGGAGGGAGTTAACAACTTTAGTTTTTGACAGGACCAAGGAATAGAAATCTATTCAGTAGCTCCTCTCATTCCACGCTAGCCTGAACGAAGTCCAAGAACAAATGCCTCTCCTTCCCTCTCCTCTCCTTTCCTCCCTTCTGCATCTCTTGAAGGAAGGAGAAGAGGTAATTTGTTTATGGTGGTCATGGAATGCCTCATGAAAGAGATGAGATTTCTTTCAAATCCTTGAAATATGAATATTTTTTTGACAAGGAGAAATGAAGGGACATTCTCTGTGAGGAATTTATATAATAAGTTAGGAAAACATTGAGAGAAAGCAAGTAAAGCACTCTGAATTGTAGTAGAAAAGGCTGTCAGGTGAGGAGTGGATTTGAAGGTGAGTTGGAGCCTGTTTATGGAGGGTCTTAAAGAGGTCTAGAAGGACACACTACAGAGCAGGATGGTGTAGTGGGAACAGTGCTGGACTTGGACTAGGGGATTCTCCTTGTTTTGGGGCAGATCCTGTCACCTCTTGGAGCCTGTTTCTTTAGTGGTCAAATTAAGGTATTGGAGTAAAGTAATCTGTAAGGTACCTTTCAGCTCTAAATTCTGTGAGCCTCGAAGTCCCAGTTCTAACAAGCTGTGTAATCCTGGGCATGAATAATGAACAAACGAATTAACCAGAGAACAAATGAATGAATGAACATCCAAAAATCTCTTGCTGTTTCCCAAGCACTGTTGTGAGCACTGAGGATGCATATAGAAAAAAATTAGGCAGTCTCTGCTGTCAGGGAGCTCATATTTTAATTAGTAGAGACAGCACATGAAACTAAATTCAATTGGAGGATGTATGAGAAGCTTGTCTTAAGGGTGCTGGGGTGGGGGAGTGGAGTTGACAAGGCTTTACATTATGTCAGTAGGTCAGATAACAGTGCTGGGGTCTGAAGAAGGTATAGAGGCAATTCAGATAGTAAGATTTAGAACAGTGGTTTCAAACAAATAGAAACATGGGCCACTAATCCATATATAAATGTCCCTGCAGGTTGCATGTTGACTTAGTTTTGAAATGTAATGTTTTCTATGTTTTATTGTATTTTTTTTATTTTGTTAAGTATTTCCCAATTACATTTTAATATGGTTTCAGCAGCACTGGGAGTATTATAGGCTGTGTTTAACAACTCTGGTTTAAAAGACCATAAGATATAATGGCAAGGAACACAGTAAAACCTGGTAGTCTTCTGTCTCATCAGGATTAGAGTTGGTGACTCCTATCTCATCCAAGCAGTAATCTAGATAAGTTCTGGGCAGTCTGGGATGGGGGGATGGAGCAACAGCAGAAAGGCACCCCTTGGGGTGGCAGCCATGTCCCTTAACCTCTGTGAACCTCAGTTTTCTCATCTGTAAAGTGAGACTGACAATAACTGTTCTATATTCCTCATTAGATTGTTGTGAGAAAGAACTCCAACCATAAAATGTATAATTGTGAGTTATAAAAAATATGGCCTGGAGACTTTTATCTTTCTTGTGCATCTGAGACCCCTTTGGCAAGCAGTCTGGTGTAGCCTATGGATTTCTCTAAGAAAAAAGTTGTTAAATGTGTAAACTAAAATATGTAGGTTTACAAAAGAAATTAATTATATTGAAATACAGTTATCAAAGAAAGCTTTTTTAAGTTCATAGACTCTAGGTTAAGACCCCCTGTAGATAGTAAGGAACTCAAAGGTTTTCGAGTAGGAGTAACATTATGAAAACTGTGTTTTTGGAAAATCACTCTGGTTTGGGGATAGATTGAACATTACAGAATTTGGAGACAGGAAAGAGGAATATGTTTACAGATATTTCACTTTGTTTTTTAGGAAGGATACATCTGCCTTGTCCCAGTCAATTAATGGATCACCTCAAGCAGAAGAACCTCCTTTGGAATCTACAAGCAAAGAAGCCTTCTTTAACAGAGTAGAAACATTTACTATATCCTTTTAAGGCTAAATATTCGGTGTGAGCTTTGGTGTTAGAATTCTTCAGAAGCACCATATTCCTATCCCCACCTCAATTTTATCTTGTTATACTTAGAACAAAATCCACTGAAAATTGCCAAATAGGCTTTTCTAGAAGTCTTGTATTTGCAGTGTCAGTTTTACTTTACCTAGTCCAGAGACAGCCTTCTTCAGTAGCTTCTTCTGGTGCTTTTACAACACTTACCCCCTTTAACACTCCTCTTTATGGCTAAGTTTTGCGACATAGAATTTAAACCCATTTACTGTTTTTTTCTTTCCTCAATAGAAATGAGGGGAGGGGAATACCTTTGTATGATTTGAATCAGTTTTAAGTATCCATAGTTGTTTTCTTTTTTCTGACTGAATAGTCCCAGTTTCTTTAACCTTTATGTCTAAATTCTGTTTTCAAGCCTTTCAGTCAGTTTTCCTGGTCTTAGGATGCTTTTTGGTCTTCTCATATCCCTCTTAAATATATAGAAGCTACTTATTCTGTTAAGAGTTAACCAGTTTTGGGGCAGCTAGGTGGCGCAGTCAGTAGAGCACCAGCCCTGGAGTCAGGAGGACTTGAGTTCAAATCTGGCCTCAGACACTTGACACATGTACTAGCTGTGTGACCTTGGGCAAGTCACTTAACCCCAATTGCCTTGCCAAAAAGCAAAAAAAAAAGAGTTAACCAGTTTTTTCCCTTTTGTTCTAATTCTTCTATCACAACATGACTAATGTGGAAATATGTTTAATGTGATTGCACATGTTTAACCTGTATCAGATAGTTTGCTGTCTTGGGGAGAGGGAAGGGAGGGAGGAAGAAAAATTTGGAACTCAAAATTTTACAAAAATGAATGTTGAAAACTATCTTTATATGTAATTGGAAAAAAATTAAAATATTAAGGAAAAAATAATACTGCTTATCACCAGAAAAAAAAAGAGAGTCAACCAGTGCCCAGGATAGTGTGAAGATTTATTCCCCACAGAATGGGGAAGCATGTATTAAAGGGCATGTATTAAAAGGGTCTCTGAACAATCAATGGCAATAGGGATTCAGTGTTCATTTTTTTTCATCTTTATCTGAGTAAAAGCATCTGTAGATCTATTATTTTTTTTAAAGATTTATTTACAGGGTGTCCCAAAAGTCTTAGTGCAGTTTTAAGCTTTAGTAACTTTAATAAATTGTGCTAAGATTTATTGGACACCCTGCATATCTTTTATTATCATTACTAGTATTACTATTATTTATTATTAGTAGTATTTATTAATTTACTTATATTTAATAAATAATATATAAATAAATAAATATTTATAAATTATATTATTATATTATATATTATAAATATAAATAAATATAAAAATAAATGAATGAATAAATTATATAAATAAATATATTTATTAATAGCTTACAATTACACTATGACTTTTATGACACCCTCTGTGTCTTTTTTAATGGCTCTACAGGTGCTGTTATTCAGATAGATACAAAAAATGAATGCTGAATCCTTATTGCTGTTTATTGTTTTAGAATCTTTTTACTACAAATTCATGGATTTTCTCCAGGTATTTGGTCCCAGGACATAGCAAATAGAGAGTGTGATGGCCAGAGGTTTGAAAACAACACTCTTGTTTGTTATCATTTACCAGAAGCTCTTTTGAGACTTCACAGTAGCAGATGCAGCTTCATCAATTATAAAATAAATATACGTGCCATTAATATCACTGTTACTTTCCAGTACCTGTCCACCCCCTACTTTGACCCTTCCTTAAAACAAAGAAGCCAAACAAACCAACACATTGATCTTATCTGACAGAGGAGGTCTTATTCTGTACTTATAATCTACCATTTTTCTCCAGAGAAGAGGAGGGCATTTTTCATCAGTCATCTGGAGTTAAGTTTGGTCATTGCACTGATTTGAGTTCTCTTGTCTTAGCTATGTGTACCTTTACAAAGTTGTGGTCATTGTATATATTCTTCTGGTTCTCTTTATTTCATTCTGGGTCACTTTTAAAGCACAGTATCATTCCCCAATTGATGGGCACCAACTTTGTTTACAGCTTTTTGCATTCTTCAGTACATGAGAATTTTACTTTTGTCTTTAACTTCCTTTGGCATTCATTGCTTTATCTCCAACATTGACTATTCCCATCTTGTGTCATCTTTATCAGTTTTAGATTTTTAGCAAACCTTGGATTTATTTTTATTTTTTTTATTATTAGTAATTTAGAACAGTCTTCCATATGGTTATTGATAGGCAAGCCTTCTTTTAAAAACTATTCATATCCTATGATCATTTATTTAGGGAATGATTGACTCTTGGTCTTATATTTTTGTCGATTCCATATGTATCTTGGATATCAGATTTTTATTAGAGATATTTAACGTGAATTTTAGCTTTTTTAAAAAAATGAATCTTTTACATTTAGACTGCTTTCTAGTTTTTCCAGCAGTTCTTGTCAAATAGTAAGTCCTTATTCCAGTAGTTGGATTTTGTTTTTAATTCTTCACCTTATTAACTTATTTGTAGTACTCCACTAAAGTCTTAAGCCAGTGTCTTATAGCTTGGATATCATCTTCGATGCTGGGGAGAATATGACAGTAGAGCATAAACTCTGGCAGGTTCTTCCAAGGTGGAAAGACTTGGTGGCAATTACAGACTTAATGATAGACTGTATATCTGTTGTCTAAGAACCAGCTTAAGGAAAGAATTGGAAATTAAGCGGATGCCCATCAATGGGGAATGGCTGAACAAGTTATGGTATATGAATGTAATGGAATACTACTGTTCTATAAGAAATGATGAGCAGGCTGATCTCAGAAAAACCTGGAAAGACTTGCATGAACTGATGCAGAGTGAAGTGAACAGAACCAGGGGAACATTGTACATGGTAACACCAACAATGTGTGATAACCAACTTTGATAGACTTACTTAGCTCTTCTCAGCAATACAGTGATCTAAGACAATTCCAAAAGACTCACGATGGAAAATGCTATCCACATCCAGAGAAAAAACTGATGGGATCTGAATGCAGATTGAAGCGTACTATTTTCACTTTTTTTTTTTGTTTTTTCTTTCTTGTGTTTTTTTTTCCCCTTTTTTTCCTGTTCCTGCTTTCACAACATGACTACTGTGGAAATATGTTTTACATGATTACATGTGTATAATCTGTATCAGATTGTTTGTCCTCTTAGGGAGGGGGGAGAGGAGGGAGAAGAATTTTTCAGAAAATGAATGTTGAAAATTATCTTTACGTGTAATTGGAAAAAATACTATTAAATTTTTAAAAAAGAGTGAATAAACTATGAAAAAAACCCAGCCTAGCTGAGTTTATAGAGGCTCGTCACAAGCTTGGATAAAGAGTGATTTTTTTTAGCCACACCACAGGAAACTTTCAAAGACTTTGCAGATCTGAATCAATAGGGGAAGTACAAACAATGACAAAATCACAGGTCATTAAAATATTGAAGCGTGAAATAATGTATTCCCAGTGTTTTCCTTAACGTGAAAACTCTTTGAAATGGGCAGGCAAACCCCATGAGCTGTCTCCCCTGGTGTGTGCAAAATATGGGTGGGTCACAGTTGAGTGTGACATGCTCAAGTGTTCGAGCTGTCAGGCTTTCCTGTGTGCCAGTCTGCAGCCAGCATTTGACTTTGACAGATGTAAGTATAAAGTGGGCAGATGGCATTACTGTCTTCCATTTCTATTCACGGTGAGAGCTGGTACTTTCTTGGTATAGTATATAAACTTTTTTGTAATGTTTGAAAAGATCTGTCACTTCTCTCGATTCTTGAATAGATGCACTGATTATATCTTATTGTATTTAAGTCTGTAGTTGCCACATTTTCATTTGTAACCTTTTCATCCCTATTGGCCACACTCTTCTTTGAATTTTTGGGGTGTTTGTATTCAAAGTACTTGAAGATAGATTGTATATTTTTGCTTATGGTTCTAAGGATTTATTCTTCTGGAATTTTAATATGTTTTCTTTAGCACTCCTCTACTGATGATACTCTGACAAAGTCCTCCTTTGTCTACCCTATTAATACGGGATCAGTGTAATCTGGAATATACTTGGGAGTGAGAAATGTGTTTTGAGTTTTTTTCTTTGAATTATTTGTAATTTACTTGTATATACTTTCAAGGGCTCTTGAGCATTGGATGCATATTTAAAGGTCCACAAGTATATTAAAATGCTAATAAGGATTACACGTATCTTTGTAATGTTTTTAAATACATTGCTTTCGATGTTGGTTTCAGATAATGAAAGATGTGCCGAGCTGAAGAAAGCTTTGTGTACAGCTCATGAGAAGTTCTGTTTCTGGCCAGACAGCCCTTGCCCAGGTACTTGTTCCTGAGACCAGCCGCCTGCCATTTAGTTTGGGTCAGCATCTTCCTCATGTCATCACTTTTTCCTTATAAAAGATTTATTTATTGAGTATTGCTTTAAATAGAAAGCATGGATGGAGAATCCTTTGACCCAGGCCTCCTTTGGAGGCTTCTGCATGTCTAGGCAGTTGTGCCTGCACATTCCAGTCCCCCCACATTGGGAGAAAAGAGAGAGTGGGGGAGTGACCAAAAAATTCCATCTAATTTGGGGTGAGGAAGTAGGAGTTCAGTATCACACACACACAAAGCAAAAGGAAGAACAAGAAGCAGAGGTAACACGCTATAGGTAAAATACATACAGTGTTAATTGCTTTATAATGAAGATTTCTGCCTGATGGGTTTGACTACTTAAGAAAATAGTTAATGCAACAGAATTGTAGTAAAGTAAGTACTTGAATGATTTTCTGTTCAGTGCCTTCAGTCTAATCTTCTGGTATTAATTTGGGGACTAAGAAAAGATAACTAATACAGAAGGAACTCTTATTTAGAAAGTTAAATGGTCATTTAGGTGTATGGAGTTTTTACATTCTGTTGACCTCCAAGTATAGGAAATATTCCATTGAGCCAGTTTCTAGAGTCCAGCAAAATTCAAAGCATACATTGCAGGGAGCTATAACAGTTCTCTTATCATCACTAGGGTTGTATTTGTAACTTTCAGTGTCCTGGCTTGCCAAGAAAAAAATCTCTGTGGGAACTGTCATTTTAACTCTTTTTTTATTATCTCTTCTTTCTGGAATCTTCAAATTCTGCATCCTTGTCTCCAAATGTATTTTCATTCCTTGCTCTAATTGATAAGGCAGTGTGGATTCTATTCTATTACTTCCTGGTTTGGTGACTCTTCTGTGGGGAGGGATCATAGTAACCCACTAAGGCCTGTCAATATTTCTGCACATTTTGTATAGCATATCAGTGGACATGAATACTTGTTTTATGAATCAGTTTAAATGCCAGAATATCTGTAATGGGTAAGAAATGAATTTTCAAGGAACATATTATTTCTTTCCAAATTTATGAGTAGTCTTACTGGTTTTTTGGGAGGTGGACGATTGGTCTGGAGCACTGATATCATTTGTGAGTGAAACTTCTGGTGAGCATGTTCCCTTTACTAACGCAGATAAGATAAGTGTCCTGCAACTTAGAGTCTTAAAGAGTTACCTGACGCACTGAGAGGCTAAATCACCAGCTCATTGTCACAGTCTGTGTCTATCGGGGTGGAACTTGAACCCAGGTCTTCCTGACCCCAGGATCCACTGTTTATTACATAACTGACTCTTTTGTTTCTTATGATCAATTAATGCGTTTTTATTAAGTGCCTACTATGCACTAGGTGCTGAGAATACAAAGAAAAAATTGACATTCTCTGCCCTCAAGGAGTTTACATTTTAAGGAGAATAGGGGAGAAAGACAACATGAATCTATGTCCAAACTGCATAAAAAGCAAATACAAGGTAACCCTGGTGGGTTGGAGGCCTAGTAGTTGGGAAGACCAGGAAAAGCCTGATGCAGAAAGTGGTACTTGACTTGAGGCTTGAAGGATGCTAAGAATTTAAGAAGGAGAGGGGAAAAATTGAGTAAATGCCAGGCCTGGGAGGCAGCTAGTATAAAGAGAGATGGAGGGTAAACAATAAGGCCAGTATGGCCAAACTGCAGACTTTGTGGAGAGGAGAATATGAAATATGTAATAAGGCTAGAAAGGTAAGATGGGGCCAGGATATAAAGAGTTCTAAGTGCCATATGGAGGAATTTATATTCATTCTTAGAGGTGATAAGAGGGTAAGAGTTTATCACCTGGAGGAGTATGATATGGTCAGACCTGGGCTTTAGGAAAATCATGTTGTCTGTGTTTACAGTAGATTGGATTGGAGAGAGGCCATAATTAGTCCAGGGAAGAGACAATAAGGACTTAAACTAGGGTGGTGGCTGTGTAAGTGGAGAGAAGGGTGCATTTACAAAAGATGTCGAAATAGAAAAAGCAAAATATGGCACCTGATTAGATATGTGGGATAAGGAGTTAAAGGTGATGCTAAGGATGGCAGAAAAGAGAAGATAGGATAGGAGTGGGTTTAGTGGGGATGGTAATGAGTTATTTTGGACATGTCGAGTTTGAGGTACTTATAGGACTTGGGCTTGTATTTGAAATGTTTAATAGACAGTTGGTGGTAGGGGGTGAATTTAGAAGAGAAATGAGGCCTGGATGTAGAGATGTGGGAGTTACCCACTTAGAGATGAGTTCATCTAGGCTAATAAGATCACCAAATGAGACAGTGGTGGAAAAAAAAAAAAGGGTAAGGAAGGCCTAGGACAGAGCCTTGGGAGAGCACAGCCATAGCTAGGGGGCGTGACAAGAGTATGGGTTCAGTAGTGACACGGTCAAAAGCCACGCAGCAGAGGCTATTTTACCCTCTTAGGTTCCATCCCACATTGTAGTCTATTTACACTGTTAATCTGGTTTCCCCATCAGGAACACGTCTCTACATAGCACTTGATTAGTATACAGGTATCTTTTGCATGTTGACCTGTGGATCATACTAACCCATTCACAATTTTAGTTACTATTTTCATTTAGGCCCTCTAGACAGTTTCCTTCCTTTCCTACCCCTTAACAGTCCTGTTATGTTCTAGATGTCATATGAAAAAAAGTTCATAGCGAGCTCAAGAATGTGCTAGCTATGAAAATTTGGTATAAATTTTAGATGTCCTGGGAAACCTCATTTAGACACTGACTGGAAGAGTTGTTGATGAACTAAGAGATTTTAACAGCTCTTTTAGCCAGGCTTTCTTAACTGATTTTCCATTCCTTGAAATTGTAACCCCTGGAGCCAACAAAATAGCCAATGGCATGTATTAATGGGTGGAACTCCAAAGCCGTAACAGACACAGTTTGGGCTCACTTTCACTTTGACCGCTACCCAGGAAATGCTTTTAAGTGGCAGAATTGAAAAGATGCATCTGCCCAAGAAAACAAAATCATCTCTAGCCGAGGTCTAAGGATAGTATTGCATTGTTGGTTGTGGAAACACACAACTAATAAGCAGCTAGGTGGTGCAGCAGTTAGAGCGCTGGGCCTGCAGCCAGAAGACCTGAGATCACATCCAGACTCAGAGGTTTACTATCTGAGTGACCCTGGGCCAGTCATTTAACCTCTTTTGCCTTAATTACCTTGCCTGTAAAATGGGGAATAATGAGAGTACCTACCTCCCAGGGTTATTGAGAGGATCAAATGAGATAATGTTTGTAAAGCACTTAACCTAGTGCCTTGCACATAGTAGGTGCTGTATGAATGTTAGCTTTGATTATTAAGCTTTATCCACTTATTAAATTTGTAAAGTTTAGCCCAAGTTAATGAGAAGGGACTAATGACTTTCAGACATTAAAAAAAAAACAAACAAACCACCCAGAACCCTTGGGGATGGGGGGAAGAGTGAGGAAGGAGAAAGTAGAAATACAGTAAAAGCCAATGGAACATTCCTAATCATCTGCCCCTTAGATCGCTTTGGAATTTTGCTATTGGATGAACCTGTTGCCCTTCTTAATGAGTTCTTAGATCGTTTTCAAAGCCTCTGTCACCTGGACCTCCAGCTGCCTTCCCTGAAACCTGATGACTTGAAAAATATGGTAAGTTTTCCTTGGATGTTATACATTGTACCCAGTTATTGCAACCACTCATGCATAATACATACTGCTTTGAGTTTTCTTTTTAGTTTAATGTATTTCGGTGAACAGCTATCTGTTTTGTCTCCCCTCATCACCATTTCTGGAAAAGAATAAGAAAAAACCCGTGTAACAAATGTACATAGTTCAGTCAAACATTATCCCAATGATCATGTACAAAAAATGTGTCTCATCTTGCACCTGGGTCCATGGTCTCTCTTTCAGGAGGTGAGTATATTGTGTGCTTCACCATCGATCCTCTGGAACTGAAGTTGGTCCTTGTGCGGACCAGAGTTCTTTAAGTAGAAAGAGACATTTCATATTGTCATGGGAAGGCCAACCCACCTTTTTGTTGTCAGTCAAGATGGCTTTTTCAATGGAATAACCTGCAAGAGGCTAGTCAAACATTTAATAAATTGGTACCAATTTTGTACCATTGGGAAATATTTCATATTAAATAAAATAATGCAGTCATTTCTTGATTACAAACTAAAACTACTTGGCACTACTCAACGCCTTGTTCTCTAGGACTGTGATTTAGACTATACTTTCCTTGTAAGCCTGCGAGGTAGTAGTACAGAGTATTATTTTCTCCATTTTACAGGTGAAGAAACTGAGATTTAGAGACATAAAATGACTTTCTGGTAACTTTTTGAGCCAAGACTTGAATCTAGGTCTTATAATTCAAAGTCCAGTGTGTTGTCCCCTGTATTACATTGCCTCTCCAGCTTACCTGACTTTAGAATAATCCATTTCCTACCTTTCTCCCTTGACCCTCTAAGTGCAAATCTAAAAGAGAAGTGAGAACCTCCTTCTTGATAGGAGATCTTGAAATATTTTGACCCCTTTTAGTCCATTTTGCCCCTGTGTACTTCCTGTCCCTTCTTGTGATGATGCTGTGTGAAGGTTCATTCCTGATCACCTGATGCACCAAACTGTTAACCTCTGCAATTGGTATGGATTAGGAATGTCCTCCTGTCCCTACCAGGGGAATATTCATAATAAAAATTTAACATATGGTGGAGTCTGTTCTTGTGGCAAAAACAAACCTGTTGCCCATTCTAGGACATGACTGATTATTGATATTTGACGTTGAGCTTTTAGAGGTTTCAGAGAGAAGGCTATAATCAGTGATTTGAAAATAACACTGAAGAACAAAGATATTTATTGTCATATTTTTTTAAAAAAAAGCTCTGCAAAACTAACTGCACATTAACTATATCTGACTATGTATGTAGCATTCTACTCCTGTAGAAGGGAATAAAGTGCATTTTTTCAGCTCTTCTCTGGGGTTGTCATGTTGGTTAATCAGCAGTGCCACAAGCAACTTGGAAAATTATCTCCTTGCTGATTGCCTCAGCCTCAATTTTTTTTTTTCACTCTGGTTCCTTTGCAGTGCCTGACTGAGGACAAGATCAGCCTTCTTTTACACCTGATTGAAGATGAACTCGAACACAGAAATGATGGGGAAAAAGCTCCAGCCAAACTGGGCTCTGACATCCAAGTCCACGTCACTGCCTGTATTCTGGCTCTCTGCGGCTGGTCGTGTAGGTTAGTGTGTGAAATCTAACTAGGATGTGAGTGGTGAGACATGAATGCACATTCCTCATTTGGAGAGTCAATGATGGGGACAGAGCAGTGTGACTTGGTAGAATCAAAGAATACTAGAGTTAGAAGGGACCTGAGGGGTCATCTCATCTAGCTACCTTCCCGCCGAGTACATACACCTCTCTAAGTGATCATCCTGCCTCTGCCTGAACATCTTCAGTGGTGAGGAGGTCACTTAACCCCGTTAGGTAGTCTACTCTCTCCTCACAATATTCTGTAATTCTTAGACCACTGCTCTGAAATCTGATTCTCTGTAGCATAAGAGGATAATCTATGATTATTGAGCAAAGCAGTTTGGTAAACTGCCCGCAAGGTAATTCAGTTATATGTATGTTGAATCATTAGTACCAACACAGACATAAAAAAGACACGTCCCCTGTACTCAAGGAGCCATGGCCCAGTACAGGAGATGACATGAACACAGATATCTGTAATGTAAAATGTGATAATTGCAGCACAGAAGAGAGAACAGGGAAGATTTCATTGAACACAAAGCAACCCATTACCACTTATAGTGAATTTACCTGAAGTAAATTGATCTCAGGAAATGTTTGACTGACATAAATTCAGTAAATGCTGTATTTATTTGGGATCATGCAGGTAGCATGATGGGGAGAAATCAGAACAAAGACAGAAAGCAGTTTAGGGCCAAGTCGAATTTGGTTATGTTTCTATTATGTAAATTGGTTATGTTTCTATTATATAAAAGATAAGGATGATAGGTAGTGTTTCTATAGCTCTTTGGGTTTTGCAAAATGCTTTAAAAACATTGTCGTCTTTGATCCTCATTACAACCCTATGAGGGAGGTTCTCTTATCACCATTTCACAAGTGAGGAACTGTGGCTGATAGGGCTTAAAGGCTGTACAGCTAGTGGCTGTGGCAGGTTTTGAACTTGGGTCTTCCTGACAGCAGGTTCAGTACTCTCTATCTAATATGACACCTAGCTTCCATTTCAGAGTGTGTACAGTGCCCAACACCACACTCAGGAGCCTGGGCTTGATTCTGGAGTGATTCCGTAGTGCTTCTTGTGAACACACTGAAAGAGGGTGCTGGCAATTCAGCTAAAAACTAAAGCACAGAGAGCCTAAATAGAAGAGCCAGAATTCAGGAGCCAGACCAGAGTGAGGACCAGTCCTGGCTTCCACACTTTCATTTTGCTGCACACACAGTAGCCAGCTGGCAGTCTGTGTGCCCACAAATGTAACATTCACCGGAGTCCCTTGTCTAATCTTAGTAAGGAACAAAATTAGTTTAATTGATAAAAAGACCCCAAAAAATGCCAGCTGGAGTGCTCTGGGCTCCCGGGTTGCTCTTTCCATTCCAGCTGCTTAGTTTGGCACAAACTCCCTCAGAGATGGGGAGATTGTCAGATCCAGTCTTGACTTATTTAAAACATATTTTCTTTTGACTCCAAGGTTTTAAGGAATGCTTTTAAATTTGAAAGAAAAAAGTTTTATGAGAGGCCAAAGAAATATATAAATTGCAAGACCTCCTTGAAAATAGAATACAATAATGCTTCTCAAACTTTGTTTCAGAGACTCCTTGTGGCATCTGGCAAAATTCTGAGGCCCTCATTTCTGAATAGCTAACTTCTTTTATGCTCAGCATTCAGTGGTGTCCTTATCCCCACGATAGCATCAACTGTCCTCTCCATTCTCTCAGAATAATCCTAAACTCTTCTTTTCCTTCAGAATAGTCCTCTTGTTTTTCCATTATTCATTCTAATCATATATTCATCTATCTGTTTATATGTGTATGTATATACACATGTGTGTATATATGTATATATACATACACACGTACATGCATACATGCACGTGTGTGTGTGTGTGTGTGTATGCACTTTAGATGCTAGGGATCCTTACTTCAACTAAAGTGATCACTCAGGTATCTCTGGGTATCACTATTGAAAATATATGATCCTAATATAAAATTTAATGTCTTAGTGTTAGGGGTAGTCGAGATTATCCTTTTTGAGATCTCTGTGAGCTGAACAAAGAGAACTCAGTTCTCAGCCATTCTAGAGATTTTTATTGGTTTTTGGTACAATTTAATAAACATTTTGAACAGACACCCTCTCTTTCCCCCCGCCCCCCAGATTGGTAGATTACTGGATTGTAGGTGTTAATCTTTCATACAATTTTCTTTCCTTTTCCTATATTCAGTTCTTCCTTGGAGCCCGTGCAACTTTCTCTAATCACGTGTTCACACTGTATGAGAAAGGTGGGGCTTTGGGGCTTCCAGCAGATTGAGTCTGCCTTGGCTGACCTGGATGCTTCCTTTGGCCTGACAAGCACACCTGTTGCTGTCTCTGATGGGCGACCGGAGCGCTTTCCTTTGGCTTTAGTGTCTCCACGGAGAATGATGACACGTAGCCAGGATGCCACATTTTCCCCAGGCTCTGAACAAGTATGACCTTTAATTGTTTTGTTAACTCTTAATCTTAAGGGATATTTCAGAGAATTCAGTCTTTTCAATATTAGAGCTTTTCAGGGTGGAGGAGAAGACTTAAAGTCTCCCAAAATGTGTGGGCTTCTCTTCAAAATACCATGTGGAATTCTTGTCTATTATTGTTAAAAAGATGCCAAATTCATAATTTTGTTTTGCAAATCTAATGTTTCTTTGAAAAAGTTAGTAGGTCTGACACAGTGCTGAAAGAAATAAGAAATAGTAATGAACGTGGTCCCATTTCTTTTGGGAAGATGAGCCATTCCCTATATTAGGGAGTCTTAATTTTTTTGTGTGTCATGGATCCCTCAGGCAATCTGGTGAAGCATATGGATCCCTTTTCAGAATAATGTTTTTAAATGCATAAAATATAAAAATCATGGGACTATAATAAGGAAACAATATTGAAATATGGTTAACAAAAATTTTTAAAAATACAAGTTCATAGACCCCAAGGTAAAAACCCTGCCCTAGACTAAGCCTGCTTTGTCATGTTTGAAGATGTTTTCTTCCTGTCCTGCCTTCAGTTGGAAAAGAGTCCAGGTCTCATCATCTCCCGAACACGGAGCTGGGACTGCTCTAGTCCTATTGATCGCCTTGAGCCAGAGGCTGCCAGCCCCACCACCAGAAGCCGCCCAGTGACCCGAAGTATGGGGCAGGGAGATAGCACTGGTTTGGAGGTGCCATCTAGCCCTCACCGAAGAGCCAAGCGGGCACGCCTTTGTTCTTCTAGCAGTTCAGTAGGTCTATCAAAATTATTTGACGGTCATAGTGTATAAATTGCTGAAGGTCCTGTACAGCTCTTAGAATTAAACTTGAATCCATACAGGAGACTTAGGGTCAGAACATAAACACAGTATAATTAGGTAAGCTAGTAAGTATACATTTTAGGATGGATTCTGCGGAAGGCTTCAAGGAAGGGACTAATTTGGAAGTTCAGTTGGAAGGGAGGGATCAAATATTTCAGGCATATGTGTCAGAAAAAAATGTAGATTGAAAGGAGAGGAGGGAAAAGGACAAATGAAAAATAGACCTAGTTTTTATCCAGCATAAAGAGTAGGAGGGTAGGGCAGATGAGGAAGGAGGTATCGGCAAAATGTGGAGGAAACAAAGGGGAAAACTACATTATGGCAGATAGGTGACTCAGAGTGTGAGTGCCAACAGCTGCCATCTTCTCTTGAAACTTTAGCAATGCCTCTTTTTATTGATGTAGCATTCCCAGTCTCTGATATTGTTTCTTCTTTTTTTTCTCCTCCTTTCCTAGGACACATCTGCCAGAAGCATTTTTGACCCTGTTTCCCAGCACCGAGACTGGTGCCCCTGGGTCAATAGCACACAGATGGAAATAGCCAGAGAGGATAATGAGAAGGAGTTAGATCTGTGCACACCAGCAGAACCAGGCTGGAAGGCCGTGCTACACATCCTCTTGGCTCACAGACAGTCTAACTCGCCATCTGATACAGACTCAACGGTGAGAAACGTGGTTCTTGTCTATGTGTGCATGTGCATATATGGGAGGAGAATGGCAGAAATGGGGCCTATAAATAGCCCCAGTGGGCCTGTAGCTTTCTTAAGCCAGAGCTGTGCAGTATCTAGTTTCATCATGGAAAGAGAAGAAACTGATTGCATCTCTGTAATTTATTGAGTAGTCATCCATCAGGTTCCAGTTAATTCTCTGTGTTCCCAACTGGAATTGCTAGGGGTTCGAAAAGAAGTACAGAAACAGATGAGCATCCAGCTGCCCAGGCCTCGTGTTGCAGAACAGCTGCTCCTTCCATTATTTGCTGTCACTTGCAATTGAGAACCAGGCAGATTAGCTTAGTTGTTTAGAGCTATGCTATGATGTCAGGGTCATGAGTTCATTCCTCATATGGGACAGTTAACTTCTCCCTGTTCCATGGTCACAGATTGTACCCTTATCCCCAGGAAACAAGTGTGAATAATTGAGTGCAAATCCATCAGAACTTCTGGTGGGGGGAGGGGACTCAAAATGTATACAAGCTTTGTGTGTATATAGAAATTGAGAATTTTAGAATTTACAATAATAGCAGTTAAGAGACCTGGTTTCTCCTATTTTCATCCAGCTCACTAATTTTCTAAAAAGTAAATGATTATCCTGGAGCAAATAATTTCTGACCTTCTTCCAAAGATCTGTCTCTGTAGAAAGGGCAAAATAATACTTATAAGCAGGTAATATTTCCAGGGAGTGTTATAGGGAGACAAAACAATGCCATTAACACCCCAAACCAGAATTTATTGTGAGGTTATATGCATGTAGAGAGAGGTGATGATACCAAAAGCTCAAGAATTATCATAGTCCTTAATAAATCTATGAACAGTGTTCCTCTAGACTGAAATTGCATTGAGTTTTCTCCAGAAATTTCTTTACAAAAATATTGCTATTTGTCTTTTTGGTCTGTACTTGGGTTGGAGGTCTTAAATATTTATTCCAAATATTAAGTCATAGAAATAAAGCCAAGCCATGTCAGCTTACTCCATACCACTGTCTGCTATTTTATCCCCCAGAAAAATGGCCTACATTTTCAGTGAAGGGTTCTGTTGGAAATTTTTATTAAAACTCCCCTCTGTTATCCTCTGTGATTGGAACTGGCCTTGCAATGAGTGGCAGTTACAGAAAGGTAGATTTAAACCGTAAATACAGAAAATGTTCTAACAATGAGAGCTGTATGAGAGAGGAACAGACACTTTAAAGGTACTTGGTACTCTCACAAAAGGGCTTCCACAGAGGTTAGGAGATCACTTGTCACTAGGGTTGTAGGAGTTGGATGAAATAAATGGCCTCCCTGAGGGCACTCCCTCTTCTAAGATTCGATTTTGTTATTGGACAACCATAGGATTTTGAGTTGAAAAGGATATAGAAATATTCATTTTACAGATGAGGAAAATGAAACCTAGAGAGGTTAGTGACCTACCCAGGATTACACAGGTGGCAAGTGGCAGAGCCAGGATTTGGACACATCTTCTGACTAATTCCATTGTCCATTCCACTATACCCCACTGCATTCCATTGTTTTAGTCTGTGTTCCTCCTTACTAGCACCTGATGGACTAATTATTATGGATAGCTTAAAGTCTTATTTTATAAATTGAATTAGGTTGACCACAAGGGTCTGTAGCTTGTCAGATACTGCATATTGCTTGTATTCTCCCTGAAGATCCCACAACATGGAATGTAAGTGCTTTTCTTAATTTTCTGGATGACCACTTGTTGGCAATGTTGTAGAGGGGATTCTTTTTCAGGTAGGGATTGCACTAGATGGCTTTTGAGGTCCTTTCTAAGTCTAAAACATTGTGATTTTCAAGTGCAGAAAAGGCCAAATCTTATGAATCATTGACAGTATCCTTTTTAGTGGCATTGTTCTGTCTCCCTGTAACACTGTTTCTGGACATTTCAAACCATTTTGTTGGTATGATCCAGGAACAATGGGATTCTTCCTATTATTAGCTCTGTTGACCTAAACATGATGCTCATAAAGATACAGCCATAGACATGACTCTAATAAAGGTCAATTCACTTTACTCCCTGGCCATGGATTATATAGAACTAACCTTGGCCAGCCATTTTGTGTAATGGCATGCCCTTGTCCATGAGGAAGACTTGATCACTGTGTGTCTGTCACTACTATTAGAGAAGAACAACTTAAAGCGTATGCTTTACCAGTGGCTGGTGTCATCTTTGCAAATGACTGAAAAGATACTCATAGAATAGCTGAGAAGGGAAATAGCTTCAGTTTCAGTGATTCTGCAGGAGAGTTAAACGTGCCTAGGCTTTCTGATTTCCCACCTGGCATTCTCTTTGCTCCTTGTGTTCCCTCAGCTTTCAGCCCCAACAGTTAATCAGATGTTGAGTACTCAACTTGGGCACAGTATAACTTTTATTTGTGGAAGAAGTTCACGGTCTATATCACTCTTTGTCTCTATGGAAGGAACTAATCTCCATTATTCATCTTTTCATCCCATAGAGTCTCTCTGAGAAATCAAGGAAAGTATTCCGAATATTCCGGCAGTGGGAGTCTATGTGTTCATCTTGAAAACATTCCATCCCCTCCATTGAAGCAGAAAGAGAAATATGCCCCCTGGACAAGAAAACCTGGACCCTTTTGGGGTCAGTGATGCTAACGGGGTTTCTTACAAGTTGGTTTAAAGGGAAACCAACTGTTGTAAAAGGGAATAAATGTCACCCACATCTATCTGCCTGAGCAGACCTCTGTCCTCATGGTTGGAAAAGAGTAGGATATGACAGTTTTACCAGGGACCTAGTTTGTTTAAAAAAGTATTACCATTGTAAGACTGTCCAGAACATCCAGGATATGAGTATTCCCCCGCAGTGTGGGGGGAGGGGCCTGTGTTTGAGTGGCTCTTAAATTCCAAAGGTTGTGAAGAAGTGTTGGGAATAATAAAGAATTTCATTATGTTTTTTCTTACTTCTTGGTGCTGGTCTTTTCCCTGGGTTGTGGCTGTTATGTTAAGCAAGTATAGACTTGAAGTTCTCATCAGCTCCAGTTATAGTAATCATCCTGGTCCAGGTGGACTGCATCACCTAAAAACCACTCCATGAATAGAAAAAGGTCTATAATCTGTCTTGGCTTCTTGGAAAATAGAGATCACCTTGTGGACAAGATAACTGATCTTAGAGCTCCTGATATGTTTTATTACCTGTGTGATAATGTACAAGACGCTTTATCTCTCAGGGTCTCAGTTTTACACCTATAAAATGAGGGAATCCGACTAGAATGATGCCCAGACCCCATTCTGGCTCTTTAGGTCTATGATCCTAGCTTCTGCCCTAAACCACAACTTCTGAGAGGCTTCTTTTGGCTTCTATAAAAAGCTTTGGCCTTGGCTTTTCCAGGAGCTGGTATCTTGAAATTATGTTTTATTGCTGTTTTTTGTTTTTACCTTGCCTACGTGCCCCAGTGTTTTCTTCCACTTCCCCCCACCCCCGACAGCCATCTCTTATAAAAAAGAATAAAAAAAGAGAAAAAAAAACTTCAGCAAAGCTAATAAATAACATGTTGAAAAAGGCTTAACATATGCAGTGTGCCACCCCCAAGACCACCCATCTTTGCAAAGTGGGAGGCCAACCTTGGTCATTATAATTTCACAGATGTGCTAATCTATTTCTTTTCAAAATTGGATACATTTTGCTTTGATACAATAGACACTTAGCAACAAACACCCAAACAACCCTGAAAAACACTTATTACTTATTAACAGAAGCTTCATCTTTAATTTTGATAATATGGGGCTAACATTGAACTCTGTATTTAAGCCAGAGTTTTGTTACCTTTCCATGTTGACTTTACTTACATTGTAGCAATCATTTTGTTTATTGTTCTTTTGACTCTGCTTTCTTTGCTCAATAGCATGTCAAGCTTTCCTATGTTTCTCTGATTTTTCCATATTTATTGTTCCTTACCATGTAGTACTACTCCCTTTACGTTTATACCTTAATTTGTTTACGCATTCCTCAATAATGAAGCACAGATTTTTGTTTCTAGCTTTTTGTTACCATTAACAATGCTGTTTTTAGTATTTTTATATATACACGGTCTTTCTCCCACTGTCACTAACCCTGGTTATATTCCTAGCAGTAGATCTCTCAAAGGGCCTGAACATTCCATTAACTTCTTACACATTGTTTTCTAGAACATGAACCACTCCCTTTTGGCTTGTTCCTTGGAGAATACAAATGCTATTCCATCTAAAAGGGCGCCTTTGCTGTCTGCTCCAAGGAAATATGCTGTAGGAGCCGACCTCGGGAATTCCTACTTTTAACCACAGCAGCCAGTGTAACATGTGTGTGTGGCAACCCCTCTCCCTTCTGCCTTCCTGTAAATTGTACTTCCATTTCCTCTTCCCTACATCCCAGGATGGCGTCCTGTTGGAGAGTTTGAAAGCAGGACGTCAAAGAAGGTCATGGAATCCCTGGAGAACAAAGATGAGATTAGTAATATGGACTTACCTAAGATGACAGTGCCATTGTGTAGAATTAAGGGACTGAAAAAACTAGTAAAATCTGCTTAAAAAGCAGGCCAGCCTGTCCGCATGAGTAGCCTGCAACCCCACAGGTGACGGTAGTGTCCAGAAAGGCTGCATTCACAGCCTTTTGTTCTTTTGGCTTTGCCCCTGATAGAAATGGCCTCAGTTGATGCTATTCCCCTGTTAGGTAAGGGCCTCCGTTTAATTGGCATGCTTTTGCTGGGGCTGCAGCCACAGAACCAAAACTAGCCTGGTTGGGTGGCTTAGAGAGACAGCTTGTTTGCTTATTTCCTGACTTGTCCCGCCCCTTTCCATCTCAGCAAGGAAAAACAGCTGCTCCTGAAGCCACAACCAGCAAAAGATATATAAACACTCTCTTCACTTCATTTTTCCTTTCTATTTTTAGATTTCTTCCTGCTCCAGGTTTTCCTTGGCTTGAGATAGCTGCTCTCTGGGTCACACAGCCCATGCACGCCTTTAGGAGTGTAGACTGTAATAGAAACTTTTTTGAAGAACTTTTATTCCATTTTTATCCCATGACCCATTTTCTCCCTCCGTCTATAGGTTGAAGCTTTCATAACCAACATAAAAGGACATTCAAAGTAAATAGGTAAATCAATACGAAGTTAAAAACAAGGTAGTTTGGTGTTTAGGGCACTAGCAGTTGAGAGGCATCAGGAGAGGTTTTATGCAAAAGGTGGTACTTGAGCTGCGTCTTGAAGAAAGAGGGCGCTCCAAGGGGAGGTGAGGAGGGAGTGTATTCTAAGCCTGAAGTCGACAGCCAGTACAAAAGCATAGACATGTAGTGTTGTGGGAAGAACAGAGAGAAGGTCAGTTTGACCAGCTCACTGTGCAGGACCTAAACAGAGTTGACAGTTTCTCCTTGAACCAATAGGGAGCCACTGGAGACGAGTAGGAAGGTCACAGATCTGTGCTAAGGAAAATGAATATGGCAATTGTAGGAATGGCCTGAGTATTGAAGGACCAAAGGTGGGGAGACCAATTAGGAATCCATTGCAATCCAAGGTGGTAGCTTTAGAAGCAGAGAAAAGGGGTCAGATAAGAGACATATTGTGATAGTAGAATGGCAAGATTTTGCAACTGATTGAATGTATCATGGGCTGAGAAGAGTGAGGGTTTGAGGATGATACTAATACCATGAATCTGGAATAGAATGATGATTATGCCTTTGGCAGAAATAGGAAAGTTCAGAGGGCTCAGGCCTTAGGGGAAAAGGCAGTAAATTCAGTTTTGGGCATGTTGAGTTAGAGATTTGTCTGGGACATCCAGTTTGAAATACCCAGTAGGCGATTGGTAACATAAGACTGAAGCTCAGGAGAGAGCCTGGGGTGGGGGCTATAGATACAAATCTCTGAGTCACCTACCTAGAGATGATAGTCTAATCCTCAGCAGATCCCTGCTGGTTGAGATGGCCATCTTTGCTGTTCAATACTGTTTTTCTCTCTTTGATGACCATTAAGCCAATGTCAAGGAGGCGGGCATTTCTCCAACTACCTCCGTTTCACAGAAGCAAAACACTACACGGAAGAACCGGCCTTTTATCTGAAGTACCAAGACACGCGTGGTGTGGTGAAAAGAGCCCAGAACTCGGAAGTCCATAGGCAAGGCATATAATGGCTTCTACCTTCAATTCCCTCATCTATAAAATAGGAAGGGTAACAACTCTCTCAGGACAGCTAGGTGGCTCAACGCATAGAGTGTTAGGCCTAGAGTCAAGAAGACCTGAGTTCAAATCCAGCCTCACATTAGTTGTGTGACCCTGAGCAAGTCATTTAACCCTGTTTGCCTCAGTTTCCTCATCTGTAAAATGAATTGGAGAAGGAAATGCCAAACCTCTCCAATATCTTTGCCAAGAAAACCCCAAATGGAATCACACAGTCAGACTGAAAAATGACAAAAACAGCTCTAGTACCTAGCTCACAGGATTGTTGTGAGGCTCAAGTGAGATAGCATTTGTAAAGCACTTTGCCAGCTTTTAAGTGTCATATAAATGCCAGTTGTAGAGGTGATAAGGGCCTGAATTAAGGTGATGGCCATGGGAATTTCAACATGGAAGGAAGGGGACGGATGCTTTGGAGATGAAATCAACAAACAGGCAATCCACAGAACCCTCACTCTATGCCAGGCATTGTACTAAGCACCAGAGATACCAAAGGCCAAATGGTCCCTGCCCTCGAGAAGCTCCCGTTCTAAAAGGAGAGACAACCTGTGAATAGCTAGGTACATTCGCGATGCATACAGAATGAGCGGCAGATACGTTCAGAGGTGAAGGCGCTTTCATCTGGGGAAACCAGGGAAAGCTTTCTGAAGGCAGCTGCATCTGGGCTGAATCTTGAAGGAAATCGGGAAAATGGGGATGGGGAGGAGGAGACATATTCCAGGCATAAGGGACAACCTGTGCAGGCCAGTGTAGCTGGTTTGTAGAGTACAGTAAGGGAAGGAAAGGGCAGGGAGACCGTAAAGGTAGGAAGGAGCTGGATTGTGAAGGGCTTTAAATGCCCAACACAGAGAGGAGGGGAAGGAAATAAGCACTCATATAATTCACACCATGTGCCAGGCAACGTGCTAAGCCCTATAAACATCATTTCGTTCGATCCTCGCAGCATTCGTAGAACAGAAGTGCTGCTATTACCTCTATTTTTACAGTTGAGTAAACTGAGGCAAACAGGTTATGTGAGTGGCCCAGGGTCACATAGCTAGTGTTGGTGTTCAGATTTGAACTCAGGTTTTCCTGACTCCAATGTTCCATCCACCGTGCCACTTCACTGCCTCAAACAGAGGAGTTTATATTTGGTCCTGGAGCTAATAGCAGCCGCTGGCATTTGTTGAGTAGGATGGCATGTCAGATGTACACTTTAGGAAAACCTCTTTGGCAGCTTAGTGGATGATAGACCGGTGTAAGGAGAAGCTTGAAGCCAGGAGACCAACCAGAAGATTATTGCAACCAACTACCTCTTGACAGAGAGGTAATGGACTAAAGATGAAGAATAAGATAGATTCTCAGATATGACCGGGGGAACTTGTTTTTCTTGAGTGGGTATTTGTTGCAAAGGATCTTGGGGTTTTTTTGCTTTTTTTTTTCCCAGTTTGGGGAGTTGGATGGGTAAGATGGAGAAGGGGGAAGGGATAAGGTAGGTTGCCTGAAAAAAAAAAGGCTTTTGAAGCGGTTTTTAAATGCACAGAAGGTAAGGCCAGAAAGAATCACAAACAAGCAGTACAACTTTGAAAGTTATATGTTGTATTTATTACATATTTACAAAGAAAAACTAACTAGACATAAGAGACCCTCAGTTCTATGCACCATCTCCTTTTTCTATTGTACTATGCACATGGAAATGCCTATTTTATGTGGTAGTTGTTAAATTGAGAATAAGAAATAAAACTAATTTTTTAAAAAGCTATTACAATAGTTCAGGCAAGAGGTGATTAGGAACTGAGCTAGAGTTGTGGTTTTATGAGCAGAAAAAAGGATGTATACATACGTACACACACACAGATATACACACATATACATTTTTATATCATATATAAATTTATATATGTATACACACATTATACATACATACACAGATACACACACAATATATGAGATGTGAAGGTAGAAATGCAATATTTGGCAACAGATTGGCTATGTGAGATAAGTGAGAGCAAGGAGTCCAGGGTGATACTGAGGTCATGAGCCAGGAGGACCGGGAGGATGGTAATGCTCTCAACAGAAACAGGCAAGTTTAGAGTGGAGGAAGATTTAGAGAAGGAGAAAGTTACTGCTGTTGTAGACATATTTAATTTGAGATGCTGAGACAATCAAGTGGAGATTGCTAATATGTAGGTCTGTGGGCCTTGAATTTAGGAAAGACATTAGGGATATAGACATATGTGTGTGTATGCATATACATTTATATGTACACATATAGATAGCTATGCATATATACACATATGTAAGGAGATATGTATGTATACATGTAGGAGAGAGGGAAAGATTTGTAGAGAGAGATATATATATATGAATGTATGAGTCTATATGTATGTATATATTAAATTATGTAGATCTATATCTCTAATGTCTATCCTACATTTATAATATAAATTATATATTATATCTATTTCCCTAATATGTCTTATAGGAGAGATATATAGATCTATCTCCTCTATCTCACATTATATATATACTGTATGTACATATATACATATATATGTAGAAGAGACATTAGGGAGATAAATATGTAGGAAGATATATGTGTGTATATGTAAGAGAGATCATAAGGAGATAAACATAGCATATATGTAGGAGAGACATTAGGGAAATAGACTATATCTATCTAACTATAGATGTAGGGAGATAGATCTATATATCTATGTAGTCAGATATAGCTCTATCTCCTTAATATCTCTCCTACATGTGTATGTGCATATGTGTATATATACACTATCTCCCTAATATGTATACATAAACACACGTATATGTATATGTATATGTATACGTATACGTATATGTATATATATGAATCATCTTCTTCATGGAGATAATTGAACACATGGAGGCAGATAAGATCTCCAGTGGAAGTTTTGAGATAAAAAAGAAGACCCAGAACCTTGGGGTTCTGGTGTGGGTCCTTTGCCTAGGTGGGGACAGACAACCCCACTTGAGGGCAAGAGATAGATGTTAGTCTAGGTGAGAATGGTATCACTGAAGCCAACAGAAAGGAGAGCATCCAGAAGGAAGACTGGTCCACAGTGGTGAAAGCCGAAGAGAAGTCAATGAGAAGATTTGGAAGGTCACCGTGGGAAGACTTGTCATTCATTGTAATAGAGAGAGAGCACAACAGGATTGGAGTCAGAGGACCTGGGTTCGGATTCTACTGCTACCACACAGTTGCTCGCTGGGAGACCATGGGGAAGATTTGCCTTTTTTTGATTTCCCATGGGCACTTACACATACCTTAACAGTCCTATGATCTCTCTCCCCTCACAGTGGTGGGGGTAGGGGGGTACTAGAAAAGAAAATTGTCTTATGTTGTTTGATACTGTCACTGTATCAGATAATTTTGATTTTCTTTGTCACAAGGGAAGGGCTGTGTGTGTGTGCGTGTGTGTGTGCATGTGTAGGGTTTTCTCCCCAGAAATGGCTGTGATATGCATCAATAAAAGGTGCTCTTTAAAAAAAAAAAAAAGAAAAATCCTATGATCTTACAATTAGGACATGATATATGAGGAGGGAAAGTGACCTTGACATTTTGGGTCAATAAGAGAGTTGGAAAGGGGAGGGTAGTTGAATTACAGCATTAGAGCTGGCAGAGACCTTGGAGATCAACTCACCAGACATCCTCATCTTACAGAGAAGTGGAAACTGTGACCCAGAGAGAGAGAGAAATAACTTGCCTGAAGGCACAAAGTTAGTCCCATCTCTCCTGGCTCCATGTCCAGAGCTCCTGTCCATCCAGATCTGAACCCAAAGGGGAAAGTGGTAATTGTGGCTTATGAATTTCCATTGATTCTCCTGTCCACCATTTGATCCTGTGATCTTACTATCCGCTGTTGGAGTTATGCCTGGTATTTGTCTTCTGAGTTGTAAGGAAATAAGGAGTAGGGAGAAGATTTGAAGAAACAGCACTGACTGATTGGCTGGGTGGGTGCACCAACCCTTTGGACCATGGTAATAGAACAAGAACTCCCATGTAGACTCTGCCTCTAAGTGATAAGCCAAAAAAAAAAAGTGATAAAATGAGAGAGGGGGGAGGAGGGGAAAACATTGACAAGAGTCAGCAATTATGCCTTGCATGTAATGGATAGTCAATACATTTTTGACAAATGAAGGTTACAGCTCTATTATGATGTTTGGTCAGTGGTGATCAGTGGACTGACAAAAGTTGTTGAAGCTCTTAACATCCCCATTTTCCACCCTCCAAACATTAAGTGTGTGTGTGTGTATCTTTCTGTCTTTCTCTTTATACTAGGGATGTAGAGGACCTGAGTCATTTTTACTGGTTGGATGAGAAGATACAGAGAAGAGTGAGATTAAGAAATGGCAATTTGAAAGTTGCCAAATAAAATTTGTGCTGTCTGAATAAATGATATGTAAACACTTAATAGCCTATGGTCTTCCTCACTTTCCTAGGTAGCAAGAATTAATTCTCCAATTTTTTTTTGATGGGCAGGGAAGTTTATTTGTCTGGATCGCACAATAATGATATGTAACTAGTTATAGGTATATGATCCTAGGCAGAGGACCGAGAACCTCCCCACCCCATACCTCAAACCTCCCCACTCCCACCATTTTAATTGAGTTTCACCCCACAGTGGGACCTGGTATATGAGTTGAGTCACCTGATAGTTCAGTGGAAATGGTCAGTTCTACAAATACCAACCTCTTATTTACTTTGATGGATCTGTAGTTTCATGTTCTTGGGTTCTCCTTCCACTAATGTAGATTGCATTTGCCCCATAACTTCTTAACCTGCATGATTCTTATCTAAATGCTTCCATAAATCATCTCTGGAGTTTCCACCCAAAGTACTCTAGGCCTTCTTCCATTTTGTTATTAAATATCTCAGTGGTACCAAAAGGGGTGCTCCTTGTCTTTTATTCTTGCTATGTGAGGCCATCTCCTTTCTTGAACAAATATGTCTTTCATGACATCTTCTATAATGCTTTTTTAGAATAAATCTTCATTGGTAATATGTTTCAATCAAATTATACCTATGTGTCTTTCCTTTGCTCTTTGGGTTACTATAAAATAAATTCTTCTTATATCATAGTACACCATGATTTAAAGCTGTATAATATCACTAAGGGAATACTAGTATTGAAGATATTTTGCCTTTGTTTCCTAGTAATTAAATATTTTAATTTTATTTTAAAATGAAATTTTATTGATATCTTTTATTTTAACATTACCCAAATTTCTCCTTGTATCTCTCCCAGTGTTCCTTCCCAGTGAGCTCTCCCATATAATAAAGAATATTTGTTGAAAAGAAAAATATAAAAAGAGGAAAGAGATAAAACAAAATCAGCAAAGCCTATTAATATATTGAAAAAAATCTAAAAATATATGCAATGTTTCACACCTGTGGACTTACTATCTCTGCAAAAGAGGAGGGGTAGGTATCTTCTCATGTCTCTTCTTTGGGCCTATGTTTGTCCTTTGTAATTTTGCAACATTCACTTTTGTTTTGTGGTTGTTCTTCCCATTTAAATGGTTGTCATCTGGGTATATTATTATTTTGGTTCTGCTTATTTTACTGTGTGTCAGTTCATGTAAGTCTTTCTATATAGTCATCATATTCGTTGTTTCTTATTGTACAATAATATTCCATTACGTTCATGTACCACATTTTGTTCAACCATTCCCCAGTTGATGGGTTTCTGCTTTCATTTCTAGGTCTTTGATATCCCCAAAAGTATTGCCATATATATTTGGCGTATATGACTACTGTCTTTTTATCAATGACCTCCTTGGGGTATGTGACGAGTAGTGGGATAATGCCATATATATGCTTGTTAGTTTTGCCTGTCTTTTCTTTTTTTCAATTCTTTGTTATACAGAATGACTCTGAGAGGGACTACAGGTAGGAATATATGGGGGAACATAGGTAAAATAGAAACAAAAGATATCAATACCTTATTATAGTCATCTTATTTGCATAATTCCAAATTGCTTTCCAAAAATGGTTGTAGTAATTCACAATATCACTCACAATATAATCGTGTGTCTATCTTCCCTCGGCTCCTGCAATATTGACTATTGCCATTGTTTTTCATTTTTGCCACGTTGCTGGGTATGAGATAAAACCTCAGTTTTGGTTTATATTTCTGTTGTTAGTAACTTGGAGAAATCTTTCATTTGATTGTTAATAGTTTGCAATTCTTCTGAGAACTGTTTGTTTATGTACTTAGACCACCCAAAACTGTTCAAGACACTAGGAGATACAAAGACAAAATGGAAATTGTTCCTCAGGAAGCTTACATTCTCTTGTAGGAGACAACTTGGATGTGTGTGTGTGTGTGTGTGTGTGTGTGTGTGTGTGTGTGTATGTGTGCATCCACTTCACTATATCTATAAACTAAATATAAGGTGATTTTGATGGGGAAGGTACTAGCAGTTTGCCTAAAAATTTCTTGCTAGACCCCACCATCCCTTCTAACTAATACCCTCTTTCACCTCTTTTTCAAATCCAAAGTACTAAGAAAAAAGCTGTTTACATTTGCCTCTAGTTCCTCTTCTCTTGCCAGCTTCTCAGGCTTATAAAACTATGCTCTCCAAAGTTATCGGTGATCTCTTAATTGCCAAATCTGATAACCTTTTCTCAATCCTCATCCTTCTTGACATCTTTGTAGCATTCAACCCTGAGGATCACCCTGTCTCCCCAGATACTCTCTCCCTGGATTTTTGTAACACTGGTCTCTCTGATCTTCTCCTACCTGCATGACCATTCCTTCCCAGTCTTCTTTGCTGGCTTATCATTCATATCATATTTACTAAATGCACGTGTACTCCAAGGCTCTGACAAAGGTCTTTCCACACTCTCTCATTCTGAGATTTTATGAGTTGCCATGGATTTAATGATCATATCTATGCAAAAGACTCCCAGATCTATATATCCTCCCCTAGCCTTTTCCCCAAGTTCAATCCTGGTTCACCAACTCAACATGTCCAGAATAGAATTGTTAGCTTTCTGCCCCTTTGACCCCCAATCTATCTCCTTCTGAACTTCCCTATTTGTTTTTTTTAATGAAAAAGATATCTTTTGTTTCTATTTTACCTACATTCCCCCATGTATTCCTACCTCTAGTCCTTCTCAGAGTCATTCTGTTTAACAAAGAATTTTTTTTTAACAATTTACATTTTTATTTATTTTTTTTAATTTATTTTTGGCACGTTTGGTTTTCAGCATTGATTTTCACAGGCGTTTGAATTACAAATTTTCTCTCCATTTCCTGCCCCCCCCCCACTCCAAGATGGCATATACTCTGGTTGCCCTGTTCCCCAGTCTGCCCTCCCTTCTGTCACCCCATTCCC
>CM053623.1:94363399-94381814 GCA_028646595.1 Phalanger gymnotis
CTTACTTAACCCCCTTGAGTTTTTCAATGGGGTGTGACTAAAGAGTTCTATGTTCCACTCTTGGGCGGATGCGATGCCTCACCAGCACTCCTCCTTCCCCAAGAACCCCCTACCCAGACTGGGCTTAAATCTTTAGCAGGCTCTTCACTCCTGCTCTGATCAGCCAATTAATTCCTCCCACCAGGTGGGCCTGGGGCCAGAAGCAACTGCAGCCCTAGTTCTAAAGCTGCCCCACCTCTGCCGGCCCAGGGGCAGTGGCCAAACGGCAAACTCAGTCCCACAGCTTTTCGCACTAACCTTCTCTGATGTCTTTGCTCTTTGTGGGTTGAGAGGTCTGGTAGATGCCACAGCTCAGTAATTCAGCATGTTAAGGCACTCTCCGCTCGTCTCCTGGTCTGGTAGGTCCGTGTGTGGTCTATTCGCGCCGTGCACGCTGGGCTCAGCTCCGCTCCCCTCAGCTGGGGGCTGGGAGCTCCGTGTGGGATAGACCTTACCCAGAGACCATCCAGGCTGTCCTGGGCTGGAGCCCTGCTTCCCTCTGCCACTTTGTGGGTTCTGCAGCTCTAGAATTGGTTCAGAGCCATTGTTTTATAGGTTTTTGGAGAGACTCGGTAGGGAGCTCACGCCAGTCACTGCTTCCCAGCCGCCATCTTGGCTCCGCCCCAACAAAGAATTTTTAAAAAAGAAAAGAAGATAGAAAAAACTAACAAGGATATATATGGCATTATCTGTAGTCTTCCATTGCCTGACCTCTGCAAACAGGGGGCATGGAGATGATTCTCTGATCTTCCCTATTTCTGTCAAGGCTGTTATTACCTTTCTAGTCACTCAGATCTGAAACTTGACCATTATCTACTTCTCACCTTCACTCCATTCACATATCTAGTTGGTCAACAAATCTTTGTTGCTTTCAGTGAACAAAACTCTGGGTCTGGAGTCAGGAAGGCCTAAGTTCAGCTCTAGCCTCAGACATTTACTGGCTGTGTGACCCTGGGCATGTCACTTAACTTCTGCTTACCTCCGTTTCCTTATCTGTAAGATGGGGATAATAATAGCACCTACTTCCCAGGGTTGTTGTGATGATCAAATGAAATATTTGTAATAGTGTTTAGGACAGTGCCTGGCACATAGTAGGTACTTAATAAATGCTTATTTCCTTCCTTCATTTATAACTCTACAGCATCTCTAACATCCATCCCCTTCTTTGTACTCATATTCATTCAGTCCTTCATCTCTTGCCTGGAGTCTTAGAATAGCTTCCTAAGTGGTCTCCTTGCCTCAGTCTTTCACCACTTCAATCCATCCTTCACACAGATGCTCAAATGATTTTCCTATAATCTGAAGCATAGATCTGACCATTTCATTCCCCTACTGAATAAAGTTCAAAGACTGCTTTTAGGATGAAATTTAAATTTGTCTGTTTGACTTTTAAAGCCCTTTGCAGCTTTGCACTAATTGATCTTTTTTAAAAAAATAAATTTAATTTTTTCAATTAACAAAAATCTATTTTCTTTCTCTCTCACCATCCCTTCTGCCTCTATTAAAAAAAATTAAGAAAAAGAAAATCCTTGTAAGAAATATATGTAGTCAAGCAAAACAAATTCCTGTATTGTCCAAAAAATATATGTCTCATTCTGCATTTTGAGTCCATTACTTTTCTGTCAAGAGGAGAGTGGCATGCATCAGTGGTGCCCTGGAATTGGGGCCAGTTATTGCATTGATCATCTTTCAAAGTTGTTTGTCTTTACAATGTTGTCATGGTGGTGGTCCTGGTATAAAGTGTTATCTTGGTTCTATTCACTTCACTCTGAGTCAGTTCATGTAAATCTTCCCAGGTTTCTCTGAAATTATCCTTTCCTTTATTTCTTACAGCACCATAATATCCCATTACATTCTTATATTATAATTTGTTCAGTCATTCCCCAACTGATAGGCATTCCCTTAGTTTCCAGTTCTTTGCTTGCTCAAAAAGAGCTGCTATAATTTTTTTGTACAAATGGGCCCATTTTTCCTTTCTTTGATCTTTTTGAGATATGATTTTTCTCCGTCAAAGGGTATGCACAATTTAGTGACATTTGGGGCATAGTTCCAAATTACTTTTCAGGCCAATTCACAGCTCCACTCTTCAACCTGTCTTTCCAGCCTCATTGTTTATATTACTCCCCTTCCCACATTTTGCCATCCATCCATGCCGACTTTTGTGCTGCTCCTTGACACACAACAATTCATCTCTCCTTCCCATGTCTTTGTACTATGTTTGGAACACACTCCTTCCTCACCTTCATCTTTCAGAACACTGTGTTTCAATGGTTCATCTTTCTTTACTGGTCATTTTCCCAGTAACACAGTACATCTAGGCCCAGCTCCATTCCATCCTTCATTTCACTTTCCCCTGCTATCTCCTCACCAACCACCATGCCACTCAGACCAGTAACCATGTCCTGAAAGACTGCCCTTCCTCCCTAGAATTCCCAGTCTGGAGTCCCACTCCGTCCATTAATGGCTGCCTCAGTTGACCATTATAAGTAGGCCATCTCTCTTCTTGCCATTCATCATGGAATACCCTCTCAATGTACCCTTTCAGTTCTGCTACTATAATCAAATCAATTCTGCCATTGTTTCTGGAAAGGTTGTATCAGTTTATGATGGTTCCATTCACCATCCTTGTAACTTTACAAACCAAAATATCTTTTTCTGACCATCCCTGTGCTTTATGTGATCTCTCATTTGTATAAAATCTCTTCGAAGACAGAAGCTGTGTTTAATTTTATATTTGTTCCTTAGGAGCTTAGCATAGTGTTTCAAAAGCACATAGTAAGCTCTTAATGCTTTTTTGTCCATTCATTCATTCATAACTCATCTCTGACACCATCTTTTACATCAAGCCTTTCTTTTTTTTTTTTTTAAGATAGACCAACCATTTTATTTTCCTCTGATCGGTTCAGGAATGTTGATAGACAGATAGCTCTTTACATGGGCTTTGGAGGGGGTCTGGGGGCAGCACCTGCAGGTCTGAATCTGGGCGGGGGCGTCCGATCCTTCCGAGCCTCACGGGAGCGATTCCTCACTACCTTGCTGTGGATCGCGCAGCTCACACAGTAATGTAGTTTCACATACAGTTTGGGCAGCACATAGGAGTCGAAGACACTGGCCTCGGAGATGTGCCTGACGGCCCCGGCTTCCACGATGTTGCGGATTACAAATTTCTTGATAGCCTTGTCCTTCGGCACGCAGCGGGCGCAGTTGGTGCAACGGATGGGCTGCACGTGGCCGCGGCCCTTCTTGGCGCGCCCGTTGTTCCTCCTCTTCTTGGTCATCTTGGAAGCCAGGAACCGAAAAAAAAAGCTACATCAAGCCTTTCTTGATCCTCTAGTTGACTCTAAAAATTACCTTTTATATGTGTGTATGCGTGCAAATATATATACATATATATGTACACACATACACATACATACATATATACCTGTACTCTACACATACACAATATAAATACATATGTACACACATAGATACACATTAGTGTTTCACAACCCTGAGAATAAGTTGTCCAAATATTGTTCTCACTTTGAAAAATGTAAAATTGTGGGTTCAAGGAGGACAGTTCTGGAACTTTAGAGACCAGGTGCCAAATGCTGCACTACTCAATCATACCATTAGAGGCCCTCTTTGTTCCACATTCTTCTAGCCATCTGAGTATTTATCTGCCATGAATGCCCTGTGAGACCTCTGAAGTCTAAACCACTCCCTTGAACATCAATCTCCCGACCATCAATAGGCAGCCCAAAGACGAGCCAAGCGTCTCCACCAGCTCCATAATGGGGTCACGCGCTTTTGTTCTCTAGTTGTTAAAGGTCTTGTTTCCCCAATTAAACTGGAAGCTCCTCAAGGGCAGGCCTGGGCTGTTTCTTCTATTTCTTTTTGTACCCTCATAGCCCTATGAATTTCGGATGTTTATCTCCCAAACCTTAAATTCGGGATGTGGGTCTTGATTACTCACCTATCAGCAAAATATTTTTGATTACACTCCCTCAATATATTTATATTTACTTTTTTATAGATTACATACATACTATTATACTAGGAATTATGTATGTTATGAAACTCAGACAAAAATATAAATAAAACACATGAGTTAAAATGAAATAATATTAACCCTGGAGTGAATAGAGAGTCACTGTGAGTAGAGAAATGTGACATGGGAGAAAGGAAGGAAATAAGCATTTATATAGCACCAACAATGTGCCAAGTGCTATGCACATATTATCTTATTTGATCCTCACAACCGCTCTGGGAGATAGGTGCTATTATTATCCCTCTTCTACAATTGAGAAAACTGAGGCAGCAGAGGTTAAGCGACTTGCCCAGAGTCACATGGCTACTGAGGTAACATTTGAATTTAGGTCTTCCAAACTCCAGGCCCACCTATCTATCCGCTGACCACCTAGCTGCCATAGTCAGACCTGCTCTTTAAGAATATCGCTTTTATGGAGGATGGGATTAGCTAGGGAGGTTATTCCAGTAGTCCAGAGGAGAGGTAACATGGCCTGTATGAGTAGGGGAGGAACATGAAAGTCATAATGGAGGTTGAATTGACAAGATAATTAGATAACCCTGGTGAAAGAGAGGGAAGGGGTGATCCACAGGAACCTCGATCCAAAGAATACCCCAAACAGAAATCCTGAAGAGGCTTGAGTTTTTAGGGGAAGATGATAAGACCGATATCCATCCATGCCTGCTAATCCTGTGTGATTCATTGGGAAGGAAGGTGGGACTTGTACTGTGATTCCACTGTCATGGAATGCACAGTTCACTAAGAGAAGCCTGCTACAGTCACAGAGTGATCTGTGGCTAAACTGGAGGGCTGAGGCAGAAATGTTGACTGCTGGCTCAATTCAGGGACCCCTGTTAGGTGACAAATGCCCTGAAGGGCCAAGACCAGGAACAGGAGAGAGGTTAAGAGCTCACACAGCCACAGACCATCAGAGGGAGGGAAGGAACAGAGGGTGATAATGGGTTGTAAGATTGGCTGTCTTGGGGAGGGTGTTTATCTTCCCACTCTCCCATTGGTTACACCTTGGTCATGCTGTGACCTACAGAGGCTTGTAGAGGTGACATTTTGGAAACCACTGTTGAGTACCAATGACCAATCTAGAATGTAATAGAAATAGATTGCCACCACTGCCAGATACTCCAGGCTGGGTCATCTTGGGGCCAAGCTACAAAACAGGACATTTTTAGCCCCGCCTCTGAGGATGAGTATGTGGAAGGCTGAGGCTTGGGTGGAGGCTAGTCTGGTAGAGTGACCCCCTTTCATCTGAGCATACCAATGCCCTTGACTAAAGCTAATTAACTCTGACTCAGAGCAGTTCTAGGAGGGACAGGTCATTATAGTCATTGAGTAGAATGGGGAAACTAAGGCACAGAGTGGAGAAGCAGCTTGGCCCCACTGAGTCAGTGGCATCAGGCCCTGAGATCTGATTGTTGTGTCCAAATCTTTATTAAGATCCTGCCATCATTATCATCATAAGGTATTTTTTTTTCCTGACTCTGGAGACTGCCAAGTTAAGAAAGCATTCCTCAGTTCCAGAAAGGCATTCGAATGTTGGGATGAGGCAGCTGCTTGAAGGAAAGCAAGCCCAATAGAAGCCCCTCAGGTTGGGATGTTCTACCCCCAACCCACCATGTGTCTATGGAGAAACCTCTTCTCTGTGGCCCTGAAGTTTTATGGCTTATAGTGTTTTAGATCTCTTGGGGGAAAGGGCTTCAAGCTAATAAAGAGATAAGCATTTACATAGCACTACTATGTACCAGACACAATACTAGGAACTTTTTACAAATATTATCTGAATTGATAAGAAAGCCCCATAGTTTCTTCCTGCAACAAGCTTCAGGACAAATTTCTGAGCTCACAGAAAGAGACGGTCTCTGCTTCCACCCCCAACGTGCCTGATCCTTGGAAAGGCACCAACTTTGCTTTTCTCATTCTTTTTTTTTTTTTTTTTGAATAAAGATCTGGCTCAGTTTGCCTGGCCAGAGTTCTCACTTTGCCATTCCCCAAGGCCAAGAACCCAAGTCTGTGGTGGTGTGCCTTATTAACCAATACCTAGGATTGCAATGAAGTTGATTTGTCTTTAACCTTGGCTTCAGAGACATCAGGAAACACCTTAGGCAACTGGACACGGACCAAGCTAACCACATTCCTGACAGTCTCCTTGGACCCTGGCCCCAACGAGCAAGGGCAAGACCCACCCTTTAAGGTATGACAGTACCAGGACAGGAAAGCTAATTATAGTCATTATCCAGCTGAGGCAGGAAAACTGGCTTGTTTGTCCAGCATAGTTCTCTTGAATCACCCTAAACCCTCCAGCCAGCTGGAGCTTGAGCTGGACAGGCAGGCCGGGAGTTAACAGCTGGGTATGTGGGATACATTCTGACTTCTGCACCTGGTTAGTCCCGACTCTGCCCAGTTGTTTTCTTGCCTGAAAAATGAATCAGCATGGCAGAGCCCTGAACTTGATATAGCTGGTCCAATATCAGGACAAGTAGACACAAGTGCCCTGAGGTAAACACTTTGGGACAAGGAAACAAGGACAGCTGTGTTCTCTGAGTCCTAGGAGCACCAGATTAATAGACCATCAGAGCCCCAGCCAAGAAGCAGTGATTGGAATACGGAACAGCACACAGCACCTCCTATCTTTCCTTTTCCTTCCTCCACCATTTTTCCATTCTTTGTCAGGATCCCACACTTTTGAAGTCTTCGGGAAATCTAGATTCTAGTCCCACTGACCTTACAACAGTTTTCTTTCTGCAAAATGTTAAGAAAATCCTTGCTCTTTCTCTGGTACATTGGAGTAAGAGGGAAACATGTATAGATGAAGGCCAAAGAGCCACAGGAAAAGGTAAAAAGAGTTGAAATAGGTTGGGGGCGGGGCGGGGAAGGAACTGCGGAGATACTGAGGGGCTCCAAAAAGAAACTAAGAGAAAATACCTGGAAGTGAAGCGGGTGCTCCTCAGTTGGGAAATGACTGGAAAAAAAAAATTAAACAAACTATGATGCCTGAATATAATGGAATATTATTTTGTAGTAAGAATGATGACTATGAGGAATTCATAGTCATAGAGAAACAACTGTGAAAGAGAAGCTTGGAAAGATTTGTATGAACTGATGAAGCTCGAAATAAGCAGACCAAAAGAACAATACGCATGAGGACTGCTATAATGATAACAAGAAGGAAACAAAATTCTGAATAAATGAAAAATTAGTGGTGATCCTGGAGAACAGATGATGAAGTATGCCTTCCTCCCCCATAGCAGGGAGGTGGGAGCTTATTAGGGCAGATATTATATATGTTATGAGATGTGGTCACTGTTTTTCTTTGTTACAAGGGAGGATTTAATCTGGAATATGGGGAGGGTTTGTTTTCTCCCAGAGATGAATATGACAAGGCGACAAAAGATATCAATAATCTTTTTTTTTTTTAAAGAGAGAGACTGAGAGCATCAAGATAGCCTACCCACCAGATCCATAACTATGGATTTTTTTTTTGGAGGCAATCCATGTTAAGTGACTTGCACGGGGTCACACAGTAAGTGTCTGAAGCCAAATTTGAACTCAGGTCCTCCTGACTTCAGGGCGGTGCACTATGCTCTATACCACCCAGCTGCCCCATAACTAGGAATTTTTGAGCATAGGGCAAGCACCACAGACCTTTAATGGGGTGAGCCCTATGAAAAGTGCCTTCAGTTATACAGGGGCAGAAGGTAAGGGGGAAGAGCCAGGATACCAACCTGTTGAGCAAAACCAACACCAGAACCCTGAGTCCAGGTGGAGAGGCTGCCACAGAGTGAGAGAAGGGGGAGGAAAGAAGGAGGAACTCTCCCTACCACTGAAGAAGTACAAGCCTCTCAACACCCTCTAAATTTGGATAAAGTCCCTATTTTAGCTAAAAACCCTTGTTACAGCTCTGGCCCCTTCCCCCCAATTGAGAATTACTTCTGATGAAATTTGCTTTTTAGAATTGACTCTCAGGGCGGTTAGGTGGTGCAGTGAGTAGAGCACCGGCCCTAGAGTCAGGAGGACCTAAGTTCAAATATGGCCTCAGACACTTGAGATACTAGCTGTATGACCTTGGGCAAGTCACTTAATCCCAACTGCCCTGCCTTCTCCCCTTCGGGGAAAAAAAAAAGAACTGACTCTCATAGCAGAGATCTAAAACTTGTCTAAAATATGACTATTATAAAGGAAAACAAACAAGTAACAAGGTGCAAAGCCAGGACGCTGACACTAAGTAAGATGAAATATAGGGGCAAAAGGTTAAAAAAAAATTAAGAGGTAACAAGGGTCCGAAGGGGTTAAGTGTATGGCTTCTTCCTAAAAGGAGATGGAAAGAAGCAAAGAAAAAAAAAGCATAAAATCAACTGTTGGCCAAGAGGTTTAGTTTCCAGTGGGCGTATGAGGCGTATGAGGGATGCGAAGGGAATTACATCTGGCTGCATCTGCTGTTGTACCATTCCAACCTCCCTGTGGCAGGGCAAGGACATAAGTCAACTTCCTCAGATAATTAGAGGGGGTGGCTGTGGCAACCTGCAACACACCGTAAGTGCCCCAATAAAAGCCTTGGCACACCTGCTGCCATCCATTGCCCCACAGGCACTCTCTCAGTTTGGCAGCACTGTGGGGTGGAGGATGTAATAGCCCTGAAGGTGTGGGAGAAGGAATGGGTGAGGAAGGAAGCTTTGTGGTAGCAGTGTTCATTAGCACATTAGCTCAGCCTCATTCCAATTAGTGTGTCATCTTAGCAGGGAAGAACTATTGGCCGGAGCTTCATGGACCTCAACTGGGACCAACCCCAACTAATACATCATACCTTTTTACACAATCTTAACCCCACCCCATGACTTCAGATGTCTATATATCAGTGCAAGGAGGATGTATGATAAACAAAGCGATCTCAAAATTTTAATTCAAAGAGATAAATACAGTCTTATAGGTAGTAGAGATACTTAGTGAGATGGGACTCAAGACTGAATACAAGGAAGGACATTTCCTCCCTAAAAATAACAGAAGCACTATGGTTTCACAGAAAGAACATTTACCCCCAAAGAGATCAAAGAAAGAGGAAAAAGATCCATATTTACAAATACATTTATAGCAGCTCTTTTTGTTATAGCAAAGAACTAGAAACAAAGGAGGTGCCTATTGAGTAGAAAATGGCTGAACCAATTGTGGCATATGGATGTAATGGAATATTGTACCACAAGAAATTACTTGGGAGATGGCTTTAGAGAAAAATGCGAAGACTTGTATGAGCTGTTGCAGAGTGAAGTGAGCAAAACCAGAAAACAAATTATACAATGACTATAATATTATAAAATAAAACAATTTGGGAAAGACTTAAGAACCCTCTTCAATGCAGCAACAAGCCACCATACTAAGAGGACCAGTGATAAAGTAGGCTTCCCACCTCCTGAAAGAGAGGTGATGTATCCAAGGTGCAAAATGAGACATTCATTTTTGAACATGGCAAATGTGTGGATTGATTTTGCTTGATTATACTTATTTGTTAGAAGGATTGTGATTTTCTTTTTATGTGGTAAGGGAAAGATTTAGTTGGGGAAAGGGGATCCAGGGATAATATGAAGAAGAAGAAGAAGAACAAGAAGAACAAGAACAAGAACAAGAAGAAGGAAGAGGAGGAAGAGGAGGAGGAGGAGGAGGAGGAGGAGGAGGAGGAGGGGAAGGAGGAGGAAAAGGAGGAGGAAAAGGAGAAAGAAAAAAAGAATCTTCGAAAAATTTTTTAAATACAGAAAAACAATCTGTAGAAAGTTTAGAGAGAAAGGTAGACAAGCAGGACAGTTATGAAAATAACATTGAATTTATTATGTATTTCTTAAGAAAGAGCAAGCAGTATATAATAGAGATTTGTGGTTTCACATAGAATCTGTTTTTTTCTGTTCTTTTCTGTGTATGACAATGTTCTTAACTGTTTTGATGTTCTTAATAAACAGAATTAAAGAAACAAAAAATTTAGGAAGAAGAAGGAACATTGAACAAATCAAGTCAAGAGACCTGGGCTACAATTCTGGCTCTGTCATTGAATAGCTGTATGATATTGGGCAAATATTTCCTCATTTGCAGCATGAGGGGATTGGACTAGATATTCTTTTTTCTAATTAGGCTTTTTTAAAAATGCTTTTTGTTTTTCATCACAGTCATTTTGAGATACACCCTCCCACCCCCCACCCCAAATGAGCCTTCCTTTGTAACAAAGAAAAACAGTTGAGCAAAACCAACCGACTTGCTGACCTTGACTGGTAGTTTATGCAACATCCCATACTGGTAGCACTCCACCTTTTTACAGAAAGGAAGGAGGTGCTTTCTTTCTCATCTTGGGGATGGGGGGAGGAGGGGAAGATTGGTCATGATAATTACCCAATGTCGGCAGATTGGCAAAGATAGCAGAAAGGTATAATGAAAGCTGTTGTAGAGGCTGTGAGAAGACAAGAAAATGTATGAATTGATGGAGTTGTGAAGAATCCATGTATTTTGGAGAGAAATTTGGAAACAAATCCAATAGTTTTTGGAGCTGTGCAGAAGTTTGACCCAGTGATACCACTCAGGGGTATATACCCTGAAGAGATCAAAAAAAGGATGCAAAAGCTATAAGCAAAAATATTTATAGCAGTGCTTTTTGTTGTAGCAAAGAATTCAAAAACAAAGTGGGTACCCATCAGTTGGGAATCAAATTATGATAGTTGAATGGAAGGGGGACATCACTGTGCTGGATAAAAATTAAAAATGATGAAAGGGACAGTTTCGGGGAAACTTGAGATAATGAATAATTGATGAAGAGTGAAGGGACCAGATCCAGGACAAAAATTTATACAACAACTGCAACACTGTAAAGGAAAGGAATTCTGAAAGACTTGAGAACTGAGATCAATACAGTGACCAATCATGACTCCCGAAGAATGATGATTAAACATACTTTCCACTTCTTGACAGAGAGGATTGGAGATGTCAAATCAGACATTCATTTTCAGGCAGATAATATGTGGATTTCTCTTGTTGGACTATACTTATTTGTTAGAGAAGGCACTTTTTGGCAGGAAGGGAGTATTATTAAAGAGAGTGAGTATCTAAAAAGATAAGAAAACAAAGAGTATTAGTTAAATAATGAACATTTTTTTAAAAATACACAGGGAAATTCAGAAGGGAACACAGAACAATATTGAAATTGTCAACCTAATTTTAATATATCCCTAGAAAAACAATTTGTATGTAATAGAAATTCAGTGTCATATACAATTTTCTTTTTTTTATCTTTCTTCAAATAGAGAATGTTTATGATTGTTGATATTTGTCAAATTTATAATGATAATTTTAAAATAAAATGGTTTTTTAAAAATTACTCATCATTTGGTTTCATTTTAGCTAAACTCGATTATCTTGAAGGAATCTTCCAACTCTAAAATCCTGTGAGATTGAGGTCTGGTGGAAAGGGTAACCGAATAACTTTGTATATGAACGTATACATTTATTTGTTAATCTCCAAACTTGAGAGCAGAAAGCATATATTCATTCATTCAAATATTAACATCCGACTACATACAGAACACTGCCCTCGGCGTTGGATGGATGCAAGGTTTAGGAGAAATTTTGACATGAGAAATGCATCAGCAGTGTTGTTATTGTTGTGTCATTTTTTCAGTCCTGTCAGACTTTTCATGATGCTACTTGGGGTTTTCTTAGCAGAGATACTGGAATGGTTTGCCATTTCCTTCTCCAGCTCATTTTACAGATGAGGAAACTGAGGCCAACAGGGTCACATAGCTAGTAAATAAATGAGGTCAGATTTGAACTCAGGTCTTCCTGACTTCAGGTCCAGTGTTCTATCAACTGTGCCATCTAACTATTCAGTTAGGAATGTAAACAAATATTAACAATGTGAATAGCTAAGGTTGGTCACTCTCATGTAAATTCTCACCCACATATAAGTAAATATAGATGATGGTAGTTGTCCCTTCATGTACTAACGTATGTAACAATAGGAGGAGATAGATAACTGTCAAGGGGGATGGAGTAGGGGAGTCCATTTCATTTGAATATCTGTAAGGATCCAAAAGGATCCATATATGAGGTGGAGCCAAGATGATGGAGAAAGGTGGCAGCTCATCTGAGCTTTCCCCAAAACCCCTCCAAATACCTTTAAATCGTTCCATAAAACAATTCCTGGAGCAGCAGAACCCACAAAAGGACCAGGTGAAATAATTTTCTAGCCAAAGACAACTTAGAAGGTCGGTAGGAAAGGTCTTTTGGGTGAATGAACTCCAACCCAGGCTGAGTCAGCACAACCACAGCCCCAGCAGACCAGGAACAGGCTTTGGGAGCCACTGAATCATCATCATCCATCATCGTCATCATCAGCAGCAGCAGTAGCAGCAGCAGCAGCATCCGTTTCCGGAGCTCTTAGCTCACAGATGATAAAGGAGTTGAACAACTGATCAGTAGGAGATTACAGGGGTCTCTTTGCTAGCACTGAAGCAGGACTCTGTTGCTTTGTCCATACTCAGATCTGGGTCAAAGTCCTATGTGGCAATCCCAGGGCAAATAGGAGCAGTAGCACATCAGAGCTTGAGGCTGCAGTGGAGCAGGGACCCTTGTCACAATTCCAGGGCAGAAAAGAGTGCTTGTGGTCACTCACAGACCAGAGCACAGGCCAGGAAAATAGTAGAAGCATCTCTCTTTAGATCATACTACCTTGGAAGAACTGAAAACTTACAGGTCCCTAGAAGTATCTCTAAAAACAGCTGCACAAAAACCCCCGAAGCTCAGTACAGTGCTCCCTCTACCCTGGAAGCAGAGTCCTACTTTAACAAAGAGTTAAAAGTCAAGAAATAGACTGGAAAAAATGAGCAGACAAGAGAAAAAGAATTTCGACCATAGAAAGTTACTATGGTGACAAGAAAGATTAAAACTCACACTCAGAAGAAGATAACAAAGTCAAAGCTCCAACATCCAAAGCCTCCTTGAAAAATATGAATTGCTCTCAGGCCATGAAAGAGCTTAAAAAGGATTTTGAAAATCAAGTAAGAGAAGTAGAAGAAAAATTGGGAAAAGAAACGAGAGTGATGCAAGAAAATAATGAAAAAAGAGTCATCAGCTTGGCAAAGGAGACACTAAAAAAAAGTTCTGAAGAAAATAACACCTTTCAAAATAAAATAGGTCAAATGGTAAAAGAGGTACAAAAAGCCTATGAGGAGAAGAATGTCTTGAAAAGCAGAATTGGCCAAATGGAAAAGGAAGTGCAAAAGCTCACTGAAGAAAATAATTCCTTAAAAATTAGAATTGAGCAAATGGAAGCTAATTACTTTATAAGAAATCAAGAAACAATAAAACAAAACCAAAAGAATGAAAAAAATAGAAGACAAGATGAAACATCTCATCTACCTGAAAGCCGTGATAGAAAAAGATCTTAGACATCATTTTTCAAGAAATTATCAAGGAAAACTGCCCTAATATTCTGGAATCAAAGGGTAAAATAGAAATTGAAAGAATTCACTGATTACCTCCTGAAAGAGATCCCAAAATGAAAACCCCTAGGAATATTATAGCCAAATTCCATAGCTTGCAGGTCAAGGAGAGAATATTGCAAGCAGCCAGAAAGAAACAATTCAAATATAGTGAAGCCACAGTCAGAATAACACAAGATTTCACAGCTTCTACATTAGAAGATCAGAGAGCTTGGAATATGATATTCCAGAGGGCAAAGGAGTTATGATCACAATCAAGAATCACCTACCAGCAAAACTGAGTATAATCTTTCAGGGGAAAAATAGATATTCAATGAAATAGAGGACTTTCAAGCATACTTGATGAAAAGACTAGAACTGAATAGGAAATTTGACTTTCAAATACAAGACTCAAGAGAAGCATAAAAACGTAAACGGAAAAGGGAAATCATAAGGGACTTAATAAAATTAAACTGTTTACATTCCTACACGGGAAGTTTTGTAACTCACAAAACTTTTTCATTATTAGGGCAGTTAGGAGCATATATAGACAGAGGTACAGATGTGAGTTGAATATGAAGTGAGAGGTGAGAAAGAGCAACGTACTGGGAAAACGGAAAGAGATGGAGTAGAATGGGGGTAAATTATCTCACATAAAAGAGGCAAGGAAAAGCTTTTACAGTGGAGGGGAAGAGGGAGGTGAGGGGAAGTGAGTGAACCTTACTGTCATCAAAATTAGCTCATAGTGGGAATAACATACCCACTCAATTGGGTATAGAAATCTATCTTACCCTATAGGAAAGCAGGAGGGGAAAGGGATAAGAAGGGTGGCGGTGGTGATAGAAGGGAAAGCAGATTGGGCGAGGTGGTAGCCAGAAGCAAAACACTTTTGAGGAGGGACAGGGTGATAAGAGAGAGAATAAAATAAATAGGGTGAAGGAGGAGAGTGGAGAACAGGATGGAAAGAAATACATTTAGTAATTGTAACTGTGAAAAAAATTTTGAAGTAATTTTCTTTGATAAAGGTCTCATTTCTCCAATATGTAGAGAACTGAGTCAAATTTATAAAAATAGGAGCCATTTACCAATTGATGAATGATCAACAGTTATGACCAGGATAGCTAGGTAGTGCAGTGAGTAGAGTCAGGAGGACCTGAGTTCAAATCCAGCCTCAGACATTTGACACACTAGCTGTGTGACCTTGGGCAAGTCACTTAACCCCAATTGCCCTGCCCCCGACAAAAAGAGTTATGAACAGTTTTCAGATAAAGTAATCGAAGCTATCTATAGCCATGTGAAAAGGTGCTCTAAATTGATTTGAGGAATGCAAATTGAAACAATTTCGAGGTACTACCTCATACCTATTAGATTGGTTAATAAGACAGAAAAGGAGAATGACAAAAGTTGGAGGTGGTGTGGGAAAAGTGAGCCATTAATACACTGCTGGTGGAGTTGTGAATTGATTCAACCATTCTTTAGAGCAATTCGGAGCTATACCTAAAGAGTTATAGAACCATGCATAACCTTTGACCTAGCAGTGCCACTTCTAGGTCTGTATCCAAAAAGAAATGAAAAACAAAGGGGAAAAGGACCTATATGTATGGAAATATTTACAGCAGCTATTTTCTGGTGGCAGGGAGTTGGAGATTGGGGGGCATGCCCATCAATTGGGGAATGGCTGAACAAATCGTGCTATGTGATTATGATAGAATACTGTTGTGTTATAAAAAATGATGAGCAGGATGCTCTCAGAAAAACCTGGAAAGACTTACAAAAGGATCCATATAGTATACATAGTAGTTACCACCACCATCCCCTTTCCAGGTCTTTGGCTCATAAATTGATTATATTCCATCTAGGGGCTTTTGATTCATTTAGGTTATTAATCTATTTCTATTTAAAATCTCTCTTGCATAAAAACAATCTGACCAGGACTAAAAAGAAGCAGGCAGCTTTTTGCAAACAGTGACCATAGCAGATCACATGTTTAGAGTGACATAATTGACTGGAAAATGTCACAAGATCCCACTGTCTTTATTTTTTGTTGACTATGAAAAACACACATTTGATTTGGTATACCAAAAGATCACCTTAAAGGATCTCTTTTGACAGTGTCACTGTAGTAAGCACCCTGGCATACCCAGGATGGCCTGATAGCTCAGGTTCTTTGATCTGCTTTTCTAGGAAAGACTGCTCAAAAAGAGATTAACATTTCTACTTATAATTACATTCACTAGCTCAGGGGAAGGATAAGCACTCTGAATGTCAAAGAAAATACAAGCAGAGAAATTAGCATAAAGACCAACAGACAGGGCTCTCAACTGCCTGAATCAGAGCAATATTGCTACACGCTTTACCTACGTCACTGGATTGAGGGAACCTTTACATCTGAGTAATTGAGGAGCTCTGAACATACAGCTACTCAGTCTCAACCAGGGAATCAAAAAGTCCTTCTCATAAAAGAGCCCCTGAAGCAAAACACCAACTCAAAGTATATATACACTTCTCAGAGCCAGAAGGCATCACAACCCTCATGACTCAGTGCCTAATCAACTTAGTACCAAAAAGCGTAAAAGCCTTCCTGCAAGTAAGCCTCCCCTAAGCAAGCTTCCCTTAATGGGCTCCACATAAAGACTATTCATGGGCACGGAAGATCTTCATACCCCATTAACATTACAGTCACTTGTACATATGGATAGCTAGGTGGTCAGGTATCTCAGTGGATAGAGCACTGGGTCTGGAGTCAGGAACATAAATCTCCATGAGTTCAAATCCAACCTCAGACGCTTATTAGTTGTACAACACTGGACAAGTCACTTAACCCTGTTTGCCTCAGTTCCTCATCTGTAAAATGATCTGGAGAAGGAAATGGCAAACCACTCCAGTATCTCTGCCAAGAAAACCCCAAATGGGGTCACAATTGAAAAATAGCTGAACAGTAACATGCATATGTGAAAAGTTTACAATGTTCCTTAAAAGATAGGTCCACAGAGATAACTTTATTCAGCATTCTTCAAATCGTGAATATATATGAGTATATATATGACTATATACATATAAAAGAAGGCATCATACAGAAAGATGTTCACCAAAAGTGTTTCCCATGTCAAACGAAGAATGTCCATCAAAGAATGAAGACTGAAGAGAGATTCCCTCTACAAGATAAGGTCATCCAAGTGATCCTATATGCAGATGAATTGTAGTGATTACATCAAGCCCCAGAAAATTGAAGAGCCTCCTAAATGAGATCTATGATAATTTTTTTTTTTGCCATTTATGTTATTCTTTCTTTTTTTGGCATTTCTAAAGAACTTTAACATACTATATTATTTCCTTCAATCGCTGCAACATATTAAAGTAGATAGGCAACATATTTCCCCTATTTTAGAGGATGAAACTGAGTCTCAGAGAGAGGAAGAAGCCTAACAATAATAGTAATATGGGCAGATGATAGCAGAGTTAGGACAGGAAGCCAGGTCCTTTGATTCTTTATTTTTTTATTTTTTAAAATAAACATTTAATGTTTATTTAAAATATATTTAAAATAACATTTATGTTATTCTTTTAAAACAAGTTTTAAGTTAATTTTTAAAAGATTAGAACAACAAAAAGTTGTTCTTTTTAAAATAAATTTATTTTTCAAAGATCCTTCTTGTCTTTCACAATACCCTTTCCCCAATTGAGAAAGTGAGAAAAAACAAAATGCCTATTACAAACATGTATAGGCAAGCAAAACACATTTCTCCATTGGCCATGTGCCCTCTCCTCTCCCTCCCAGCCCTCCTCAAAAAGTCTCAGTCTTCACTCTGAATGCATCACCCCTCTATTAGGAGGTGGGTAGCGTGTCTTATGATAAGTCCTTTGGAATTATAATAAGTCGTTTTGTTGATCAGAGTTCCTAAGTCTTTCAGAATTATTTGTCTTTACAATACTGTTATGAGTGTATAAATTATTACTCTGACTGGTCATACCCTTGATCTCATCATCACCCACAAGTGTGTCACCTCCATAATCCATGACTCTGGAGTTCCCCTATCTGACCTTAGAGACCCAAGTCTTCTATCTCACCTTCTGTTTCCACCTCTTCTAAACCTATTATCTGTTCTCGCTACATTCTTCAGGTGGTTCAGCCCTCCTTTCTTTCCCAGGCTATCACTCCTCTGGAGTCTGAATGGGTCTGCACCTCAGACAAACTGAAACCTGAGAAAGCCCTTAGCTTAAAAGAGTCAAGGTCTCAATATATGGGGTTGGCGGGGGAGGCGGAGGGGGGGAGCCAAGATGGCAGCTAGAAAGCAGGGACCTGCATGAGCTCCCTGCCAGGTCCCTCCAAAAACCTATAAAAAATGGCTCTGAACAAATTCTAGAGCTGCAGAACCCACAAAATAGCATAGGGAAGCATGGATCCAGCCCAGGACAGCCTGGATGGTCACTGGATAAGGTCTATTGCGCACGGAGCAGAGGGGAGCGGAGCCCAGTGCTGGTGGCGTCAGGACCAACCAGACCAGGAGCTGGGCAGAACAAGCCCCAGCACCCTGAATCAGTGAGCTGTGGCAGTTACCAGACTTCTCAACCCACAAACACCAAAGACAACAGAGAAGGTTAGTGGGAAAAGCTTCAGGGCACAGAGTGAAAAGAGTTTGCAGTTTGGCCACCACTCTGTGGGCAGCCGGGGGAGGTGCAGCTACAGAACTAGAGCTGCAGTTGCTTCCGATCCCAGGCCTACCTGGTGGGAGGAATTGAATGGCGGATCAGGGCAGGAGTGCAGAGCCTGCTTAAGATTTTCGTCAGGTCCGGGTTGGCGGTTCTTGAGGAAGGAGGAGTGCCAGTGTGGCAGAGCTGGCTGTATAGAAATAGCTCTGAAATTAACAGCACATCCCCTCAAACTTGGAACATAGAACTCTTT
>CM053623.1:94382314-94540686 GCA_028646595.1 Phalanger gymnotis
TAAAAAAGGCAGGATGATAGAAGGGAGGGCAGACAGGGGGAGGAGATAATCAAAAACAAACACTTTTGAAATAGGATAGGGTCAAGGGAGAAAATTCAATAAAGGGGGATAGGTTAGGAAGGAGCAAATCATAGTTAATCTTTCACAACATGAATATTGTAGAAGGGTTTTACATAATGATACGCATGTGGCCTATGTTGAATTGCTTGCCTTCTTAGGGAAGTTGGGTGGGGAGGGAAGAGGGGAGAGAATTTGGAACTCAAAGTTTTAAAAACAGATGTTCAAAAAAAAAACCATTTTCACATGCAAGTAGGAAATAAGATACACAGGCAATGGGGCATAGAAATTTATCTTGCCCTACAAGAGAAGAAGAGAAAGGAGTATGGGAGGGGAAGTGGGGTGACAGAAGGGAGGGCTGACTGGGGAACGGGGCAACCAGAATATACGCCATCGTGGACTGGACAGGAGGGTAGAAACCGGGAGAAAATTCATAATTCAAACTCTTGTGAAAATCAATGCTGAAAACTAAATATATTAAATAAATTAAATTTAAAATTAAAAAAAAAAGAGTCAAGGTCTCTCTCTCATCTCATCTGGGGCCATTACCAGTTGTTCTGCCTTGTGTCTTGCCACTGGACTCTGATGATTCTGGAGGAGCCAGTGAAGCTGATGACTTTGCACAGCCTTGCCTCACTTAGATCCAATTCACTTGCATATTGAGATATCACCCTGATATCATTAGTCCTCTTCAAGAATGAAGGGCGAACAACAACAACACTGTTGTGGCCTTATTTTTATTTTCCTCCCTTCAGAGTCTCAACTCCTAAGTTAAGTAGTTCACCTTTACCCATTACCTTTGAATAGCTTGCCCCATTGTCCTATCTATTGAAAACTGGGGAGAAAGAGATCAGAGGGGACAAGTCCAGTTCATCCCTTTGCAAACCTCAACCTTGATTACCCCCACTATCAGTCTATTCCACTACTCCTTATATGCTGAACTCCACTAGAAGAAGTCACACAATGGTGCTGACAAGGTCCACTAAATATTCATGTTATCCAATCAGAACTAGTCCCTCTCCTAGAGTCACCAATCCTTTACTCTACCCCGACCAACTATCACATTTTCCACAGTGATTATTTTCTTCCTTTCTTAAGCCACCTAAACCACCACTTTCCCTTCCCTCCCAGTGGAGGGACCTGACCTCATATTTCACTGAAAAAAGTGAGGCCATCTGTCAAAAGCTCCATATTCTTCCCAGTCTCACATTTCAAGCATTTCAGTATTATCTCCCATTCTTTCCTTCTTTGTTCAATACTTGTAGGATGAGGTGGCCCTTCTCCAAGTCAATTTCTATTTTCTTTGTACCCAAAATGCCATCCTGATGGGATCTATTTGTACCTTTGAGCCCATCCCCTCTGATCTTCCCTAAGAGCTAGTCTCTGATCTCCTCTCCCTCCCTTTTCAGTCCCTCTGTCCACCATCTTTGCCTTTAGACTTTCCTGGCTCTCCTCCACCCTAAAAAACAAAACAAAACAAAACAAAAAACACCAACCCTTTATTTGACCCTACCATCTCCCCCAGCGAGAGTTCTAGAACTCTCTTTACTTTTACAGCCGATCTCCTTGAAAAAAGCTTTCTATTCTTCCTATATCCACTTTCTCACCTCCCGCTCACTTCTACCAGAGGTGAGCTGAAGCCAGCTCGAACCAGAGAGCCAGTGGTAACAGTTGTCAATGTTAGCATTTACACCTCAGCAATAAACAAATACAAGAGAGGGCTTTATTTATTGTTCTGCTTGTTTTTGTCTAGACATAAGAAAGTTGTGGAGAAAGTGTTAATAAGCTTAAACTTAAAAGCACATCCCGCATACATTTTTTCCCCTAAGAGTCGATCGTTAATCATTTACCAGCACACCATTTTCTAAACTCTTGCAGTTTGACTTCCCTCCTTACCATGGGACTGAAATAACTCTCTCCAAGGGCAGCAATTCATTCTCTTTCATTCTTTCTTTCTTTCCTTCCTTCCTTCTTTCTTTCTTTCTTTCTTTCTTTCTTTCTTTCTTTCTTTCTTTCTTTCTTTCTTTCTTTCCTTCTTCCTTTCTTTCTTTCTTTCCTTCCTTCTTTCTTTCTTTCTTTCTTTCTTTCTTTCTTTCTTTCTTTCTTTCTTTCTTTCTTTCTTTCTTTCTTTCTTTCTTTCTTTCTTTCTTTCCTTCTTTCTTTCTTTCTTTCTCTCTCTCTCTCTCTCTCTCTCTCTTTTTCTCTCTCCCTCCCTTACACCTTCTCTCTCTCCTTCCCCTCCCCCTCCAATCCAGTTCTCTCTTGAAAGCATATGACACTATTATCCACCTTATCCTGAATATTCTCTCCTCTCTGAAGTTTTGTGACACTGCTCTATCATAGTTCTCTTCCAGACTGTCCAATTGATTCTTCTTAGTCCCCTTTGCAGAATTATCGTCTATGTCCTGTCCTCTATGCTTTAATGAACCATGGTCCTCCTTTTCCCTCTTAGTGATCTCATCAACTCCAAAGACATTACCCTGATGATGTCATTAGTGAGAACAAAGGTTGAACAACAATAACATGTATTCAGATATTATGTCTATGCAGATGACTGAAAAATCTACATACGAATTACTCTTCTATGCTCCACTCCTGTGTCTCCAACTTCTTGCTGAACTTGTGTACCTGGATCTCTCATGGATATCTGAAATTCAATATGTCCTAATTGAGGCTCATTTTCTTTTTAGCCATTCCCCAATTGATGGGCGTCTCCTTGATTTACAATTCTTTGCCACCACAAAAAGGGCTACTATAAATATTTTTGTACATACGAGTCCTTTTCCCCCTCATGTGATCTCTTTGGGATACGGCTCTGGGAGGAATGCCACCATTCTTTTAGTCGTCTAGGTTTCAAACCTAGGAGTCTTCCTTGACTCTTCATTTTCTCTCATGCCACCCCCATCCAATTAGTTGCTAATTCTTGACTATTCTGCTTTCTTAACACATCTTGAATAGGTGCTACTCACATCACAACCACCCTAGTCCAGATGCTAGCCTCATCACTTTTTGCCTGGGTTAATTGTAATAGTTTCTTGATTGGTTCTCTCTGTATCTAGTCTCCCTCCTCTCCAATTCATCCTTCCACATAGCTACCAAATTGATATTCCTAAAGCATTAGTGTGAACCATGGTATTTGTTAGTCAAGAAGTTTCATTGACGAGTAATTAATTAGGTTGATGTTTGCAGTGTATGTCACTTTAGGTTGCATCTTGAGAGCCTTTGCTTTTCAGAACAGATTATTTCATTCCCTCCTGTGTTTTCTGGTAGGTGCAGAATAGTCTTGTGTTGTTTGTACTTCCTTTCTTTTTTATTTGAAGATCTTTTTTTCATGGTTATTTGCAGGATTTATTGTTTATCATTGAAATTGTTGAATTTAACCACTGGGCTTTGGAGTTTTCAGCATGTGTTGTTGTTGCTTTCTGGAGGTGATTTATGGATTCTTTTGATTGACATTTTGTTTTCTATATTCAGAAGGCCTAAGCAGTTTTCTTGTATTATTTGTTTATTTGTGGTATTCAGGTTCTTTGAGCTGTTATGTACTTCTGGGAGATCTATAATCATTAAATTGTCTCAATGCATCCTCTCTTCAAAATGAATGTTTTGTTTGTATTGAGATGATAAGGGTTTTTTTTTTGTTGTTGTTTTAACATTATTGCTTTTTGCCTTTCTTATTCCAGATTGCCATTCACTTCATAGATATTTATATTCCCAATCAGCTATTCTTTCTTTTGTTCCTTGGAGAAATTCACCATTGTGGAGTCAGATTTTTTTCTGTAATAATCTTTCTGCAAATTTTTTATGTTATGCAAGCCATAAATTCTGTTTTCACAATTCTTTATTTCTCCCTTGAAACATTTGGACTACCATGGCCTTCACTGCTTGGAAGGTCAGTTAGGTTAGATTTCACCATTCATCAAGGGTTCTTTAGTAACCTTAAAATTAGCTTTTATACAGAAATTTAACAGGAGGTATAATCACAAATATACAAACTCATTCCCCCAACATATGGGAGGCATAATTCCCTTTTCCCCTTGTACCACCTCAGTCTCTGGGAAAGGGAAGGGCTAAGATTAAGTTCATAGCTTAGTTTTGTTCCTAGAGAGCACAATTCCAGTTTCAAGTCCAAAACTTGGGCTTGAGGCTTAGGCACCCTGATTCTCTGGACTTCCTTGTTGAACAGTCTGGCTGCACCATCTAGCCTGCAATTCTTGCACCAAGGTCATCATCATGGTTCAAATTTCTATAGCACCAGAATTTGAGTACAAACAGAAACAAACACTCCCAGGCCCATTTCTCAGAGCTCAGGTATAAAGAGAGGGAGCAGGGGAGGAAATTCATTTCCTTCTCACTGATTCAGTTAATGGCATCTTTGCTGTGAATAAACTGGAATCTTTACCCTCTGAGAGAAGCTGATAATAAATAGAGCAACAGAAAGGGCACAAGAGGTCGGTGAACTTGGATTGGAAAAAAATAACTATCAACTTATCTGTGACTATTTTGCATATGCATAGAAACAGGAGTTCTTAACCTGGGTTCCATAATTTCAAGGCTTCGTGAATTTGAATGGGAAAAAAAATCATCTTTATTTTTAACTAACTTGTAACTGAAATTTAGCCTTTCAGGCAGAGTTGAGAGGGATAGCTAACAAACTGAAAGAATCAGAATCCCAGAAAATCCAAATGGACTAGAGCATTGTGCTAAATGAAATACAGTGAAATTTAATAGTGAAAAATACGTTAATAGTGGTAAATATGAAGAATAATAGTGACAAATGTCTTATACCTGAATTATTTAAAAAAATTGACTTCACAAGTACAAGTTAGAGGAGGCATGGTTAGACAGTAGCTTTTGTTCAAACAATCTGGGGGTTTTAGTGGACAAGCTAAACTGAACCATAAGTGTGATATATATGACAGCCAAAAATCTAATGAGGTCTTGGGTCATACTAAGAGAGGCATAGCTTCCAGAAATAATGTAGAAGGCCTTAATCAGATCACATCTGGAAGTATCACGGTTATTCCTTGGTGCCGCAGTTTAGGAAGGCCATTGATAACTTTGAGAGTGTCCAAGAGAGGGTAGCCAGAATGGTGAAATTTGACTTTGAGTCCATCATGCTATAGAGAAATGCATCTGTTTCAGGAACTGGGGATTTCTATCCTAGAAAAGAGATGATTTGGGGGATTTGGGAAAGGTATGTTCAAACTAAAGATCTATTAAGAGAGACTAGATTTCTTCTGTTTGGCCCTACAGGGCAAAACAACTAACAATACGTAGAAGTTATGAAAAGGCAAATTTAAGCCTTAGAAAAACTTCCTAATAATTAGAACTAACGAAAAGTGGAATGGACTGACTCTGGAAGCACTGGGCTCCTCCTCACTGAAGGTCTTCAAGCAGAGACGGGATGACCACTTGTGGGGCAGGTTATACTGGGGAATCTTTGTCAGGCATGGGTTGGTCTAGATGGCTTTTGAGGTCATTTTTTCCCTTTTTTCCTTTTATTATTTTAAACTTAACCAACACCAAATAAGTTCAGCATATATCCGTATATAGAGTAGAAGAGAAAGAGAAGGTTGTATACGAAACTGGGAATCTGTATGGTGAATAGCGCATTTTTCTTTTTAAGTACATCATAAATTCATTGTGTTATTTTCAAAGCTATCCTGTTCAAAGCTAGTCTGTTCTCTCCTCTCTATTTTTTTTTTTTTTGATGCTTTAATGATCCATTCTTCTTACTTTTCTTTTTCCTTTTCATTTTGATAACCCTGTCCCTTGTGGCTTTTTGTGTCCTCTGAATTCTCTTCTTAACTCCGAAATTCTGTGATTCTGTGAAACATAAAACGTTCAGGACCATAGAACTTATAGCTGGTAGGAAACTCAGGAATCATCTATTCCAACACACTTTTCACTTTACTAATGAAGAAACTGAGGCCCGGAGAGAACAGGGGACCTGCCCACAGTCACACAGGTAATAATTGATAGAGTCAGGTCTAGCCCAGGTCTTCTGAATTGAAATCCAGTGTTTGTCACATTATATCATGCTGTAGGGCAGAAATTTGGGGTGAAAGGAGAGGGAGTCTAGGATTCCAACATTTTTTCCCTAACTTTGCCTTGGGCATATCTTCCCTCACCCCCACTCCTCTCCTCATCTTTCTCCTCCCTTCCCCTTTCCTCCTCCTTTCCTCCTCTTCTCTCTCCTCCCTTCCCCTCTTCTCCTCTCTTCTTCACCTCCTTCCTTTTGCCCACTTTCTCAATTTCAGACTGACTACCTATAAAGCAGGTCCCATGTCACCTGAGTCATAGAAAAACCCAGTTAAGAATGTTTGCCTGGCAACACCGTACAAATGCCCTGCATGAATCATCATGGGGAATAGGAACTGAGTCTAGCTACTGCCATTGCTGTGTCAATAAGAACAGGAAACACTGGGTGAGCTGGGTTACGGATGTCACCTCAAGGTGACAGGTCAGCTCCAAGTGGAGGCACGCCTGATCATCCTGTTGTGCAAACATTCTTTTTTTCTAGTAGCCACAGCGTCTTGGACTTTACCCCGGGACTAGAGTTTATGCAGTCTAAAGGAGAAGAGGGTAAGAGAGGTTAAGTGTGGTCTTCAGGTCCTATGCTTTGAAATTCAAACTTTTTATCCCAGATCTTGCTTTCAGTGTAATTAACTATATACGCTTGTTGTTGTTCAGCTGTTTCAGTTATATAATAGACCCTTTTGGGGTTTTCTTGGCAAAGATACTGGAGTGCTTTGCTGTTTCCTTCTCTGGCTCATTTTACAGATGAGGAAACTGAGGCAATCAGAGTTAAGTGACTTGCCCAGGGTCACACAACTAGTTAAATGTCTGAGGCTGGATTTGAACTCAGGAAGATGAGTATTTCTGACTCCAGGTCCAGCACACTGTGCCACCTATACAACTGACCATATCTCTCCTCTGTGTGTGTGTGTGTGTGTGCACGCGCATGTGTGTGATATCTCCTAGTTTTTTCCCCTAGGACTCTCTCTATCATTGCTCACTGCCTCTGTCTCCATGCTCTTTATCTAGCAAAGACCAGATAGAGAGTGTCTCCCTAGGATAGAATTGATGATCTTATTTCCAAGTACCATTTCCTACCATGATATCCTCAACTGCTTTGCCTCCTCCCTCCCCCAATAGAGTGGAAGTTTCTTGAAGACAAAGACTATTTCATTTTAGTCTTTGCATACCCAGCACAATGTCTGGCACATATCAGACAGTTAATAAATGCTTGTTGTATTGAATTGAATGTGGTAGGTCTATTCTTTGGTCCTTGTACTCAATGCATTTTTTTTTTACTAAAACCAGAGCAGCCCACAAGACAAAAAATTAATGCAAATATTGTCTGAAGATATAGTTATTAATATTTGATAGCTTTGGGAATTTGAACACCCTTTAGATATAAGACACTTCTCCCCCTGCCCCCTTCCTATCACCAAAACCCTGACCATGTCATACTTAACATCATTTTCATACATTTAACATAATTTTCACATCATTTAACATCATTTTCACACACAGGGTTTCCCACCATCGAGTCAAGTCAGCAAGCATTTTTTAAGCACCTGCTATGTGCCAAGCACAAAGAAAGGCTCCTCCCTCACTAAAAACACCAGAAACAAAACCCAACCATCTCTGCTCTCAAGATCATAGGTCTAATTAGGAGAGACAACATACAAACAACTATGTACAAAGAAGATACATAAAGGATAAATTGGAAATGATCCACAGAAAGTAGACACTAGAATTAAAGGGGATCGGGAAAGGCTTCTTAAAGAAGGCGAGATTTTGGCTAGGATTGAAGAAACCCAGGGGAGCTGGGAGAGAGAGAGGAGAAGGGGAGGGAATTCCAGGCATGGGACACAGCTAGTAAAATGCCTGGAATCAGGAGATGGGGTGTCTTGCGTGAAGGCCCGGGTAGAAGAGCATACTGAAGGGCATAAGGTACAAGGAAGACTGGAAAGGTGGGAAGGAGATTATAAAGGACTGAAAGCCAAAAAGAGGATTTTATACTTGATCCTGGAGGGAACAGGCAACGCCTGGAGTTTTTTGAATGGGGGGGACCAATCATGATCAGCCTTTCGATTCAGGAGGATCAATTTGATAGCTAAAGGGAAGATGGACTGGAGTGGGGAAGAGACATGGCAGGGAGGTCAACCAGCAGGCTCTACTAATCCTCTTCCTCTCTCAATGCAGCCTATATTCTAGAATAAAAATGCTATAATTCACCAAGTGTACCCATTTGGGGTAGGTCTCCTCGCAGCCTTAATTTTACCTAAGAGTAAACAAAGCTCTCTCCTGTGAGTTTCCTTTTCACATCTTCTTTCACCTTACCTGACCATTTATCTCTAACTACATACCCACATCCTATGTCATAAGCCCAGAAAGTCTACTTTCATTTACTATTTATTTTAAGTATGGCTTTCCTTAAGCCTTTGTACCTGCTTTTTTCAAGTTCCTATCCTGTGTTCCTACAGTTCTTCATAACAATGTACCCTAACCGAAACTAAATTGTGGATCGATAGAATATTGAAATTCCATAACGGTCTGTTCAGTCCTCTACAATCTCAGCTCTCCCACTCTTAGGGTAGGACCAGGAGTTGAAAAGGAGAGAGAGAGAGAGGCTGGTGGTGGAAAAAGAAGGATATAAGGAAAAAGGAGGAGAGAAGGGGCAATTACAGAATTCTGGGGGGAGGAGAAACTCCAGCAACCATCTAATCCCTTCACAGACAAGAAGGAATTTCCACTACAATCTACCTGATAAATACTCATTTAGCCACTGCTTGAAGAGCTCGAACGAGAGAGCTGTCATTTGTTAAATTTATAGATTTTACAACTAGCAATGGGAGTTCATTACACCAATGAAATTGAGAATCTAGTCTTCATCCTCATTACAGAGATTTTAAAGACTTTTTGTGGTAAGTTTTGCAGTCTGGCAAAAATTTATCCCAAGGAAATAGTACTCTATAATATCTTTAAAAATCTGACTTCTCAGAGATGAGGAAATTCACCTTCTTCCTTTCCTTAGAGAAATAAAGGACTGTGGTTTGAAATATTGCATATTCTGTCAGACTGTGTTGGTTGGGTTTGCTTAATTGTTTTTCTTTGTTTCAAGAGAAAGCTCACTGTGGGGGGAGGAGGAAGTTCATATCCAGAAATTACTGTGATATGAAAACAAAAAGCATCAATAAAACAAACAGAAAAAATCCACCTCTTCCAGGAATCCTGTACACATCAGCACAAATCATCTCAGGGCATCTTTATGATTGATTATCGAATAAAATAATTGGCCTGCACTTCGAAAAATGTGTTATTTATGCAATCTGTATTTTAAAATCTCTGTTAATTTATCTTATATTTGTCCTTACTCCGCCGCAAACTTTTTTTTAACTTTTCAACATTCATTTTTGTAAGATTTTGAGTTCTAAATTTTTCTCCCTCCCTCCCTCCCTCTCTTCTCCTCCCTTAAGACAGCAAGCAATCTAATATAGGTTATTCATGTACGATCATCTTAAACATATTTCCACATTAGTCATGTTGTGAAAGAAGAATTAGAACAAAAGGGAAAAACTATAAGAAAGAAAAAACCAAAAACCAAAAAAATAGTGATCCACATTCAGACTCCATAGTTCTTTCTCTGGATGTGGATAGAATTCTCATTCATGAGTCTTTTAGAATTGTCTTGGATCATTGCATTGCTGAGAAGAGCTAAGTCTACCATAGTTGATCATTAGACAATGTTGCTCTTACTGTGTTCAATGTTCTCCCGGTTCTGTTCACTTCACTTGAGCATCAATTCATGTTAAGTCTTTCCAGGTTATTCTGAAGTCTGCCTGCTCATCATTTCTTATAGCACAATAGTATTCCATTACATCTATATACCACAACTCGTTTAGCCACTCCCCGATTGATGGGCATCCTTTCGATTTTCAATTCCTTGCCACCACAAAAAGAGCTGCTATATTTTTGTATACATGGGTTCTTTCCCCTTTTTTATGGTCTCTTTGGGATCCAGTGCAAACTCTTGGAGTTTAGGATCACAGGATTTCAGGCTTTAAGGGGCTTTGCACACTCTCATTTTCTAAAAAAAAAAAAAAATCAATTTTACTCTATTTTCATGAAAATTGAAATTCTTTCCCTTCCTCCATTCCTCCTCTCCCCAACTGAAAAGCAAGAAAAAACAAAATTCCTGTAAACAAACATGTGTAATCAAGTAAAACAAATTCCTCCACTGGACGTGTCCAAAAAATAAACACATCTCAGGCTGCACTCTGAGTCCATCTCCTCTCCATCAGGAGGTGAGTAGAATGTTTCATCACAATTCTTTGGCAATTGTGGTTATTCATGTGCTGATTGGAATTCCTGTCTTTCAAAATTAGTTGCCTTTACAATATTGTTATTTTTGTATAAATTTTTTTTGTTTCTGCTCATATTATGCTGCATCCATATAAGTCTTTCCGGGTTTCTCTGAAACCATTTCCTTTATCATTTCTTATAGCACAATGGTATTCCATTATATCCATGTATACTATACCTTGTTCAAATATTCTCCAATTTATGGGCACCTCTCTCCCGTCCCAGTTTCCAATTCTCTGTCATCAAAAAAAGAGAGCTACAATGAGCAATTTTTTCCATATTGCTCCTTCCCCCCCCCTACTTTTTTTGGTCTCTTTGGGATATAGACCTATTAGTGTTACCACCGAGTCAAAAGGTATGCACCACTTAGTACCTTTGTGAACGCAGTTCTAAACTGCTTTCAAGAATGGTGAGAGACCAGTTCACAATCCCACCAAAAGTACATTAATGGTCCTATTTTTCCTCCAGCATAAGACATTTTCTCTTTTTTGTCAATTTTGCCAATGTGATGGGTGTTAGGTGCTGCCCCCAAGTTATTTTAATTTCTATCTCTCTAATTATTTGTGATTCATTGTTTTTCATACATCTATTGATACCTTGGATTCTTTCCTCTGAAAACTGTCTATTCAAGTCCCTCATTTTTACAGAAGAAAAAACTTGACACTAAATTATAAATACTCCACGAAATCTTTCATGTGGTTATGTATCTGTGAGACCTCAACATGTGGATAGGTGATGAATGCCGGCAGGCCCTTTCACTCCTCAATCAAATCTCACTAGCTGTAGAGGGAAAGGGATACAAACATTGAACAGTCTGCTCTCTTCTTCAGCTTGACTCTTCTCTATTCTAGGTCATATAAGCAACCTAGGTAGATTAACTACCCCATTGCTTTCTGGGAAGTTATGTTTATCACCTTAGTAACAATCTAAGCAGTACCAGCTTGGGCCAGGGCTTGAGATGGTGGGGTGGGGGTGAGAGAGAGAGAGAGAGAGAGAGACAAAAAGAGAGAGAGAGAGACAGACAGACAGACAGACAGAGAGACAGAGACAGAGACAGAGAGAGATTGGAGGCAAATGTGCAGGCTGACCCACAGCTTCAGTCCCTCTACTGTTTTAGATGGCCCTTTGCAAGGGCAGGTATCCTATTTCAGAAGAGTTGGAAAGCCTGAGGGTTCCATTCCTTATCATTCTGAAACAGCATGGAAAGGTGGAACAAATTTTCACACCAGCATTGGCAGGCAATATAAGGTAGCATGGAATTTCAAGCTATTTGGTATTTTAGGGTTTGACTGACATGAATGGTCCTCTTACTTAAAAGATTCCCTTTTCCCTTCTAGGCCAACAGAAACTTGGTGGCTTTCAGAGGATGGTGAAAGCCTATTTTGCTACTCTATCACAATATGATAGAATGTTTGTATTGGAGTTTTCTATTCTATATAGCCAGATTTTTGCCATCCTGTATGTATAAACTCGACTATTGAAAGACATTTGCTTCATGATCACTGGTCTGCATTCCAGGCAGTTAAACTGCAAAGTGATAGGTTTGGCAGGTGAAAATTTGTTTTAGAAATTTCTACCAAAGATTGATTAGCCTTCACTGACTATTGAGGGTATTTCCATCATTTGGCAGATTTATGTCTATTTTCTTTTTTTTTAAATATTTTTATATATTTTTTTGTTGATTTATGTCTATTTTCACCAGTGTTCTGGCTTCAGGGTGTTAATAAAATACCTGGAAATAATACACGTCTGAAATAACTGACATCTCTCCCAGAACCAGGAACCTCCATGGAAAAAAAATGTTTCAACCTGATCAGAGAAATGAACATCTTTGGCCCAAGTGACCATCTCAACCCGGTGTTATTCTATTCAAAAAGAACATGAGCCCAAAGGAATACTCCTTGGTACAATCTGCTCAGCATGCGTCACTCAAGAGCTCCCTCCCTGCTTCTAGAACCAGAGGAGATGTTAGAAATGCAGTTTTATCTCCATAGCAGACCTTCTCCCCCTCTGCCTCTTTCCTTCAGCGAGAGAAATTTAATTCCAGAGATCTATGAGGGAGTACAAGAAGAACCCGTCAAACCCCAGCAAGATTGAAGAGAAAGGCATCTAATAACCAATAAATAATACTGATTTTTCTCAAACACCAAATAAATCTCCTAGTCTTTCCCCTTCCTTGACGTAATTACTAATGTGGTTGATAGAGGGAATGTGGTGGGTAGCAAACACTTGGACCATATTCAGGAATGCCATGATCTCTGGTAAAAAATCATCACAAAGGTATGAGCTAAGTGCAAAGAAAATAATGATGCCTATATAACAACTAGAAATATCTAGTCCAGGAGTGGGGAACCTAAGGCCTTGGGGCCGCATATAGCCCCCTAGGTCCTCAAGTGTGGCCCTTTGACTGAATCCAAACCTCACAGAACAAATCTCCTTAATAAAAGGATTTGTTCTGTAAAACTTGGACTCAGTCAAAAGGCCCCAATCAAGCGCCTAGAAGGCCACACATGTCCCTCAGGTTCCCCACCCCTAATCTAGTCTCTCCTCTTCCAACCCATACTTCACACTGTTTCCAAGTTGATATTCCTGAAACACAGGTCTGGACATGGCACTCCCTGGCTCAAGAAGCTTCAAGGACTCCCTATTGCCTTTAGGATAACATACCAGCTCCTTTGTCATTTAAAGACCTTCACAAGCTGCTTTAACAACTTTTTCAGGTTGATTCCACATTACAAGGAACTCTGCTATAGCCTAGCTGGCCCATCTCCTTTTCCCTGTGCCTGACATCCCTTAGCTGGAATGTATTTTCTTTTTCTCTGCCTTTTGGAATCCTTAGCACTCTATAAGGGTCAGCTCGACTGCTACCTGCTAGAAGTTTTCTTTAGGAGGCAGAGAATTCTCCTTCCTTTAAAACTGCGCAGGGGGTAGCCAGAGACAAACCTAGCAAGGGAGCGTCTCAGAGCAGTGTGATGGGTTGAAGGAAGAAGCAGCTAGCCTACTTATGGCCTTCCTCATTTCCCAAATGTGCTGGCCCCCTTCAACCTTGGCAGAGGCCCACTCTTTGTTTTCCAGCTGCCAGATGCACACTTTGGATCCCAGAAGAGAACATGGAAGAGAGATCAGGAGGCTCTCCCTTCCATAGCCCAGAAGAGATGAGCTGTTTCCAAACGGGAAAATCAAACTGCTTTTGGTTCAAGAATCTGTTTGGATAATTGTTCAGTTTTCCTGCAAATATCCTGATCCCTCCCCCTCTTTCTGTAAGGAGAACCTGAGGTATGGAACACAAGAACAATTTGTTTAGCAAGGCATTAAGAGAACCCAGGGGGCCAGGCTTCCCAATCTAAAGCAGACTCCCCACAGACCAGACCTCCATCCCCTCCCCCTCCACAGCAAGAGGGAGTGGCAAGCACCCAGGTGAACTTCAAACAGCACCAGGGCCTGGGAGGGAATGCAGAGGGCTGGGGCCACAAAAGGAGATAAACAACTCCTAGACTGAGGGAGGGAGAAGGGGAGGATGGGGGAGGCTCTGTGTGATCTGGGGAAACAGCCCAGAGCCTGAGAGACTCAGGATGGTAGCAGAGGGAAATTAAGATAACTCTGCACTACAAATCCACAGTCTAGCTTTTGGGGAGAACAGGGAGAAATTAGAAACTCCAGGTAGATGTGGAAATCAGAAGGTCAATTGAGGAAATAATCTGGCTGATATAGATGTCCTCTGGCTGTGGTTAGGACTGGCCTGAGGATTGGATATGCCATCTGAATGCTTGTTTACTGTTCACCAGCCTGGCTGAAAGTCATAGGCCTCTTGCATAACTGCCATAATGGTGTTATATTTTTCTTTAATTGTGGAATACAGACGAGAGACTCTTTGCAGAGTCATGGTGAACAAATTGGAGGAGGGGGCAGGGCAAGGCCTAGGGAGAGGCGAAGAATCTGTATTTGATATTTACTGAGTACCAGGGTTTCTCTTCCAGCAGTTCAGAATTCAGCCAGGGCTGAGCAAAGCAGGCCATACTTAAAATCAAAGCAAACAGTCCATATAGTTACCAAAGAAGACCAGAAACCTTTCCATGATAGAATAGAACTTTTTGTATATGAATAGAGAAGTGCAGTTATCCCTTCCACATGGGGGAAAGGGGGTGGATTTAGGGGGTGCGGTGCCCTCTCCCTGTCCCTGGAGCTGGAAAATCTGAGTAAAATTTTTTGGCCCTCCTTTGATACCAGAGAAGAAATTTGAACTTTTTCTTTATCTTTTATGCGGTGTTTACAGTACCTTCTTGTAAAATTTGGATTGATAATATACAATATTATGCATGTATTTTATGCATTTCTGAGTTTCTAAACTTTTTCTGTATTGTCTGCTGGCCTTCATGTGTCATTTGTGGCTTCCGCAAAACTCCCCCAAAATTCCTCTATAATTTCTTATGGAGACCCACAATATATCAAAACTGCAATGGGGAAAGTTGCAATATGGAAAGTGTAACTTGGAAAATGCAAAGGAAGACAATAAGAATGATGTGTTGTTGGGGTGAGGGGAAGCAGGAGTAATTTCCACTGGGGAGGGGGTATGACTTCAAGAGAGTCAGGCTTATTGATTACTTCGGAGACAGTAGGTTATAAATAACAAAGAATGGAAGGAAATACTTCTTGGGGACTGGTCTTTGAAAGATCTGGAGGGGGTTCAGATTCTGTCTTTTTTGTTTTTCTTTAGGCCATCCTTTGTCATGTTTCCCTGTGATCTGTTGCCCTGTCTCTTCCAAATGAACCCTACTAACCTCTAAAGGAATAGGGATTATTTCTCATGTAGCTTCTCCCCCATCAAAAAAAAAAGGAAAGAAAGAAAGAAAAAAAAAACCTAGGTTACAGAATCTCATTCTTTAGAGTTATTGTAAATCAAGGATACTACAACGTATTCAGTACAATCAACATTTCATTGGAGCAAAAGGTACCAACGATGATCTATCTACCTCTTGTTAGGGCAAATGTAGGAATCATACATTTAGAATCAAATCTAGGTGAATTCCGGCCCATTGTGTTCAACTTAAGTGATCTGAGTGGAGGTCTGGGTAGAGATGAGTCTCTTTGTCCATGAGTGCTAATTTGATCAAAGTCATATACCTAGTCCCTCATTAGAACAAGCCCATACAGGTTAGATGGTCCTCATTTTATCAGTGAGGAAACTATGGACCAGTCAAGTAAAGTGACTTACCTAAAGTCAAGAGATTTGAACCCAGGTCCTCTCTATAACAAGTGAAAATTCCAAGAGATAGTTTCTGGATCATTAATAATCAATTTATTAATTAGGCTAGCAAATAAATCAATAAATCAATAAAATGAAATCAATAAATTGTCTTCTAGTCAAAGACTGGGCATGAAGGTCATTGAATGTTTGAATACCTTTGAAAAAGATGTGAAAGTCAGCTCTGATTGGTTAACAATAAGAGAATGAATATTATAATGAGAGGTGGGCTTTTTCACCCGGATTTGATTCTCTTTACACTTTAATCAGAAATAAGCTCTCCTAGTCCCACTCAAGATAGAGAAGAATGTTCCCAGAGCTAGGTTAATCTGAGCATCAGCTTTGTCCTTCAGAGACTTCAAGGACTGGTCTCCGAATGAGCAAATAGAAAGGGAAAAACTCTGGATCCCTTTGCTATTAATAATTGGTTATTAATAATCATTACCCTCATCTCCAAGGGTGCTTCAGCAAATCAGCTGACCAGGAAGTAAGCCTTTGGGTCTTCCCTGTGTAGGAAGTGAACATGCCCCTTGGCACATCTTGAAGGAGGGGTTTCCCTGAATCAGATCAATCCCTTATACTCAAAAACACACACTGAAAAACCTCAAACCAGACTGGTGGAATGGATGCTACTGTTTGAGTAAGATACAAAAGAAGTGGAGAATCTGATTTTCATTCAGCATAAGTGAATTAACATTAGTAGGACCAAATGTGTTAATTAATACAAGAATTTTAAAATAATTTTTTTATAATTTTACCCTCATTTGCTGTTATTTTTCCGATCTGTGCAAATGCACGTTAAATATAAATCATTACAACAATTATGATTTTACTTAGAAATAAAAATTTTCATCCTATCTCAGGTATGTGCAAATACACTGTATCAATTGGTGCAGATTGGTCCATCCAGGTTCTCTTAAATGCTAGAAACTAAAAGCATAGACATGGCTCTCTTATAGCATTGGTATTGGAGGTAGTAAAGTGGTCCAGTGGGGAGAATACTAGACTTTGGATTCAGGAAAAGCTGGGTTCGAATCCAGACTTATTAGCTGCATGGCCCTGGGCAAATCCCAACTTCTCCTAGACTCAATTTCATCATCTGAAAAATTGGAGGTGTTAACAGCCTTTACATCTCAGGGTCATTGTGAGTATCAAATGAGGTAACATTTGTAAGGTATTTTGTACACCTTGAAGAGCTATGTAAACGCTAGCTATTATTGTTAGTAATAGTAAGAGTAAGTGGTGGTAGTGATGGTAGTAGTGGGAGGAAGAGGAGGAGGAGGAGGAGGAGTTTTGGAGGTGGTGGTGGTGGTGGTGGTAGTAGTAGTAGTAGTAGTAGTAGTTTAAGATTCCTGTACATGGACAACATTCTAGGATCACAAAGCTAAAGAGAATACATCATTATAGTAGAAAGATCACCGGATTTGAAGTCACATGAGACCTGAATTTGAATTACATCTCTGACAGAGACCAGCTGTTTGACCATACTCAAGCTCCAGAAGATTACATAAACTCTCTGGGCCTCATTTTCCTTCATACGTCAAATGATCTAGACTTGATGACTGTCATTTCCAACTCTAAATCTGCAACTCTATGATCCTAAGTCACCTTACTTCATTGAGTTTCAGTTACTTCATCTTTAAAATGGAGATGATAGTACCCTTAGTACCTTCACCACAATATCACTTCAAGGGTCAGTTGAGACTGGATAGCTGGAAGAGACCTCAGAGGCCATGTAGCACAACCTCCTCATTTTGTAGATGAGCTAACCAAGGCCCAAGGACATTGATGGTCTTAGCTTTCACCGGTACTGCCAGACTCTGCTTTTTACTATGCTTCTATACCGTCTCCTATAAGATGTGAATACTATTTTAAAGCTTAAAACACTATGTACATAATCTGCTATTCTCTGTATTTTGATTCATAGCAATACTATTAATTTAGGTGTAGTTTGGCCTGGAAGCAGGTGGATAGACTTAGCGATCTCTAGAGGTCTCATTAAAGGAATGGTTAGCAAACTTCTAGAAAGGGAAGCATTGATTACAGAGATCCAGCATGCCTTCAAGAATAGGTTACATGAGACTAACATTATTTCCTTTTTTTTTTTTGACAGGTTTTCTAAACTGATAGATGAAGGAGATGCTGTAGATAGATGGAAATGCTGTAGATAGTTGACCTAGATTTTAACAAAGCATTTGATAAATTATCTCATTCCATTCTTGTGGAGAAAATAGATGGGGATTAGTCAATAATATAGTTAAATAGGAGTCCTTATTCTAGGATCCATGAACTTTAAAAATATATATTATATGCATATATATTCTATACATATATATAGAATATATATCATATTATATATTATTGTATCCCATATAAATATATTTTAATAACATTTGTTTCCTTTGTAATATTATATATTTTATTTTATGCGTTTAAAGGCATTAGCCTGAGAAAGGGTCCAATTTTTTACCAGGGGTACATGACATAAAAAAGGTTGAGCCCTTGAATTAAATGGCCAGTGGCTATGTAAATGACCAGACTCAAAGAATAGTTATTACTGATTCAATGTAGCAGGAAGTACCAAGTGGAGTCAGTGAGTCAATAAACATTTATCAAGCACCTACTATGTGTCAGGTACTATAACAAGCATCAGGGACACAAAAAGAGGCAAAAAGTCTCTGCTCTCAAGGAGGTCACAATGTAAAAGGGAAGACAAGCAAACAAATATGTAAAAACAAGATAAATATGTAAATTAGATAGTTATATGAATAGGAAATCATTAACAGAGGGAAGGCACTAGAATTGAGGAGTTGGGAAAGGCTTCCTTTAGTAGATAGCATTTTAGCTGGGACTGAAAGGAAGCAAGGGAAGGCATTAGGTAGAGACAAGGAGGGAGAGCATTCTAGGCATGGTGGGTAGCTGGCCAAGAGATGAGATGCTGTCTTGTTCATAGAAACAGCAAGAAGGCTAGTGCCCTAGGAATGTGTGACTCTTTATGGTTTAATGTTTTTTGGTTATTAATAACTTGGACAGAGATGGCACACTCTTCATATTTGCTGATGACACCAAGCTAGGATTGAGTGCTAACATGATGGTTGACAGAGTCAGGATTAAAAAAGATCTTGAGAGGGTCGAAAGCAGTGATTATTTTTCTATTATATTAATAACCAAATATTAAATTAAGGTTGAGGTTTTTTTTTTCCCTTTCTATTTCCTCATTCAGGGACCAGCCCTCGTAGGCCAATCAGTCAGTCTCTGAAGGACATTGCTGATAGATAAGATTGCTCAAATCCTTCTGGTACATGCTCTATGATCTTGGGCAAGACCCCACCCATTTTTTTGGTGTAGTTTGGCCTGGAAGCCTTACACATAGAATTGAATCTAGGTGAATTCTTGCCCCTAGGAAATAAGCCTGTGTCTTTGGAACCCTCCATTAGAATTTGGGTGACTCAGCTCATGAAGGGGAAAACAAACTAGAGCGGTCTGGGTAGAGATGGATTCCTTTGTCCAGATTGCTGGAGGCAGCTGAGTCTCAGGATCAAGTCACATGACCAAGTTCTCAGGAGGAGCTGAAGACTTTTAGCCCACCTCCTCATTATATATGTCCATCCTCTTATTAATTGTTCACCAGTTAGGGTTGATTTTTACCGGTCAGGGGTACCTCCTTTTAAGCATTCCATGGTTTTGTCTTTGGCTAGTGAGAGAGACCACTAATCATCAATTTACTGATTATCAGCTAGCCTAATTATTAATTACCTAGAAACTCTTGTCTCTCATGCTTTTCATTCATCTTAGGGTAGAACAACAACTGAATCTAAGATGAGATTCACTAGGGATAAGTTCAAAGTAATATACTTGGATTCAAAGAATCAGCTTCACAAGTGCAGGACAGGGGAGACGTAGTTCCACAGCAGGTTATGTTAAAAAGACCTATTAGTGGATTGTAAATTCAAAATGGGGCAGCAGTGTGATGTAGTAGCCACAAAAGCTAATGTTTTGATGCATTAAGAAAAGCATAGCTTTCAAAAATAAACAATTCCTCTGCACTCTGCCCTGCTCAGGACTTATCTGCACTATTGTGCTCAGTTCTAGGCACCACACTTTAAAAAGGATATTGATATGCTGGAGAGCGTGCAGAGGAAGGCAACCTAGGCAATGAAGCACCTTGATTATATGTTTTATGAGGACTGCTTGAAAAGCCTGAGGATGTTTAGACTGGAAAAGAGAAGACTGAGTTGGGATATGATTGCTATTTGAAGACCTGTTGTAAGGAAGAGGGCTTAGACTCAGTTTGTTTGATCTCAGAAGGTAGAAGCAGGAGCTTCTAGAAGTTGCAAAAAAGCCAATTTAGGCTTGACCTCAGGAAAAACTCTGATACCGTGAGAGCTGTTTGAGAGTGTAATAGGCTGCCTCTGGAAATGGTGGGTTTCCCCTCACTTGAGGTCTTCTGGTCTTTGTCAGATCTTATAGTGGGGATTCCTTTCAGCCATGAGTTGGACTAGATGGTTTCTGAAGTCTCTTACAACTCTCAAATTCTATGATTCTGTGATTCTTTTAGCTCAAAAATTCTAGAAGAAAAAGAACATTCAGGGGACCCTGTTAAATGGTATGATAATACAAGCTCAGCAGAAAATCAGGTAGGAGAATGAATATAAATTTTAGCAAAGATTGAAAACATGACCTAGTGATACTTTCCCTTGCTCATTCTGCTAAGGCTACCTGCTATCAGATACACAATAAAAAGGAGATTGTTAAATTCTGGTAAAAGTATATGTGAAATGAGAGCTATTTGTCAGCCTTTCCCTAACATTGGATTCTGCCAATGTCATGAGAGAGAAGAAGCTGGGCCTGGTGCTCAGAAGAGTCCGGATGGCTGACTGAACATGGAGCCATCATCAAAAAAAGCAGAATTGGAAGCAGCTCGTTTTTAGCCAAAAAGAATGGTATTTGTAAACTGAATAAATCATGGTACAGTTTGATAACATTCCTAATCACTCCTCCTCCCTACCCATGGTCTCAGGACAGTCAGCTGAGGACACATTTCCTGAATCTGAATCCATGTGACCCTTGGAGTGAATCCAAGGGCTTGAATAATCTAAGGCTGCCCAATACCCTGGGGGTGTGGGGTGACTGGAAAGGACAAGAGAGCTGGTGATATTATAAAGGGGAAAAACCCAGACCTTGGGAATTAAGAAATGGGAGGAGAAGTGGAGAAATTTAGAACTGGAGTTTTGAATTTATAACCAGGAGGCCTGTTTCTCATTTCTGTATTCGTTGCCCCAGTAACTGGCCAAATTTGTGCAAGCTACTTTCCACTGTTGTGCCTCAGTTTCTTTGTCTGCAAAATTAATGTCAAGATTTTGTCTGCTTCATACTCAGGCCTGGTGTTAGGAAGAATGAAATGAAACCTGGCCCCATCTTTTTATGCACCTCTGAGAAAGGCCCTTAGTTAAGGACAAGATATTTTAATCATGTTAATACCACTTTCACGAAATTTCATGGTGTGGAGATAATTTTGGTTTCTAGAAGGCTATTCCAGCAGAAAGCAGGTTTTGGAAGGTCTTCACCAAGCTAGAAAGGGTTCAAGTATTCACTAGTGATAGAATGAATGAATGAAGCATTTATTAAGCACTTATTATATGTGCAAAGTACTGTGCTGAGGATACAAAAAATATAAACCAGCTAAAAGAGGTCCTCTTGAGAAACTCACCTTCTAATGGGGCAGGTAACACATATGGAAAGTTTCAGCTGCAAGTCATATAGAAAGGTCCCATGGTCCTCAGGATGCAGCAGAATCTTTTTAAAATGTCATTTCCACTGACAAAATCATGTCAATTTCTTATGAGACAGCCCAGGAGTCTGGTGATGAAAACTCTTTCCTGGGTCTACAATAGATGAGGCACCTTCAGGATCCAGGTTCCATCTCTACAGGAATTGCTTCCCAGGATAAAGACCAAGGGCAGTGGTCTGGGAGCATTGTTAATTTTTTTTCTTTAAAAAAAATTAATATTTTATTTTTCCCCAATTACATGTTAAAAACAATTTTTAACATTTTTTAAAACTTTTGAGTTCTAAATTCTCTCCTTCCTACCCCTACCCAACTGAGAAGGCAAGCAATTTTATGTAGATTATACATGTATAGTCATGTGAAATATATTTCCACATTAGCCATTGTCGTGAAAGAAAACACAGACCAAAAAAAAAAACCCAAGAAAAATAAAGGAAAAGTATACTTTGATCTGCATTCAGACTCTAAATATTAGTTCATTCTCTGGAGATGGATAGCATTTTTTCATCATAAATCCCTCAGAATTATCTTGAATGATTGTATTGCTGAGAATAGCTGTCAGTCACAGTTGATCATCATACAATATTGCTGTTACTGTATATACAATGTTTTCCTTGTTCTGCTCATTTCACTTTGCATCAGTTCATGTAAATCCAGGTTTTTCTGAGAGCATCTGGGAGCATTGTTATTCCAAAAGTTCTTGGGGTCAGGGTCCTAGACTGTCTCCAGCAGGGTCTGAGAGGAGATGGTGGTCAAGGTGGTGGTGGTAGTTTGACTTTCTGGGAACACATTATCTGGGAACACATCTTTCCCTCAGGGAGCCCTATTGCTTCAGCTAGACTGGCCCACCTGTCCAGTGAACAGACTGTATGTCCAAGGTCTGGCCTCTCTAGGTTCTTTAGCAATAGCTAGAATATCAGTCCGCTCTTGTTCTACATAAGATCACAGGAGCATGGACTTAAGAGCTGAAAAGGACCTCAGAGGTCATCCATTTAAAACCCTCATTTTGCTAGGAAGAAGATGGTGTTGTAGTTCCCCCTACAAAAAAAAAACCAAAACCCCAAACCCCTTTTTCCATCACATTGGGTTGGCAGGGCAACTGTTCCCTTGCATTCTTACTGACCTTTAGGCTGCAAGAACCCCACAGATTGAGAGGTACAGGTGGGTCCCTGGCATTTAACTGTAATCATTCAGTGTTATGAGGAACCTTGGCAACCATTTAGGCCAACACCCCCTGAAGAAGATACCTTTCTACAACATCCCAGATAAGTGGTCACCCTAACTCTGCTAACAGGCTCCCAGTGAGGGGGAACCACTCCATCTTTTGAGCTAGTGCCTTCCCCTTCTTTCTTCCTTTCTTTTTATTTCTGAACTTAATAAACACCAACTAAAATAAGCATTTCAATATCCATTGGAGAACAAAAAAAGGAGATTACACATGAAATTTCAGATCTTAGCTTTCTTCTTTTCTTTTCAAGTACCTAATAAGTTCAACCTGTAGCTTTCAAATCTGTCTTGCTTGTCTGTTGCTTCTTTCTGGTTTTCCTTCTGTTCTCTTCATTTTTAAAAAGAGATGCCTCAGTGACTTTTTTTTGGGGGGGTGGGGCTACTTTATCTCTAGCCTCCCTTTCCCTCCTATTTCCATTGGGAAAAGAAAGAAAGAAAAGACAAACCCCTCTCTTTTTTTTTTTTGGAGGGGCAAAGGCAGGGCAATTGGGGTTAAGGGACTTGCTCAGGGTCACATAGCTAGTAAGTATCTCAAGTGTTTGAGGCTTGAACTCGGGTCCTCCTGACTCCAGGGCCAGTGCTCTACACACTATACCACCTAGCTACCCCCACAAAGCCGTTTCAATAAATACATGTAGTCAAGTAAAACAAATTCCCACATTGACTGTATCCAAAACCCTTCTGTGTTTGAAAAATTGTTTCCCTGCTTTCTTATGGACCTTTGGCTACAACGACCTCACAGGCTAATAGGTACAGGTGGGTCCCCGGCATTTAACAAGAATCACTGAATTTCAGAGTTGGAAGGGACCTTTGTATAAGTCTGGTCCTCACACCAGGACTTCAAGTCCCCATATGTGAACTTCTGTTTTATCCTTTTTTTTTTTAAACAAACTTGACAAACGTCTATCAATATGAACATTTCTACATGCGAAGAAGAAAATAAAGAAGAGGACCGACTATAAAACCATGAATCTATTACATATAGATTGTATGTTTAAGAGTATATATTGAATTTCACTCTGTAGTAACAACACTGCTCTGCTTGTATTATGTCCCTTTCATTCTGTATATTGTAAAAGTGTTTCATTTATGCCCTTTTATTTCTTCTCTCACTAATACTAACTATCCCTCATGTTTTCTTCCCTTCCCACTCTGGGGCATCTCTTGACCTCTTTCTCTTTTCTGTAGAAGAGGAAGCCGTAAAGAACTTTTTTCTTTTTTTTGTGGGAGGTGAGGTGGGGAGGGGGAGACAATAGGACTTAAGTGACTTGCCTAGGATCACACAGCTAGTAAGTGTCTGAAGCCAGATTTGAACTCAGGTCCTCTTGACTCCAGGGCTGGTACTCTATCCACTGTGCCACCCAGCTGGCCCTGTGAAGGCCTTTTTCACACTTCCTAGTGCATGGAAGGGTCTTTGAATACCTGACAAAAGCTGAGATTCCACTGGTGTATATACTACTTCTGTTGAAGAAGATTAGAATATTGATGGGCCTTCTCATCCTGGGCAATTTTTTTCCAGTGTGACACAGACTACCTTGACAACATGAGATAGAAACAAACACCCTCAGGCCCATTGCTTGAGAAGAGAGAACAGAGGAAAGAAAATTGAAGTACTTCCCCTTCACCTTTTAATTGCAGATAAGAGTTGCCCTGGGAGGGAGCTGAGCAGAAAAGAGTCAAGTCAAAAAGGACCAACGGCTCAGTCTGGACAATTTTAAAGACCCAGGCAGCCAATCAAAGGAGGTTACCCCTACCCACGTGGCAGGGGATGCAGTGGGCTCCATGTTAGGCAAACAGGGTATGCTCAAAAGGCCCCTCCAGGGCATCTCCATGTTAGTACTGGGCAGAGAAGCCCACAGGTTTGCCCATATAGCCTTCTCTCTATATATCTACTTCTAGCTTCATCATGGCTGTTTTGATGTTATAACCATTTAACTCACGGACCATGCCCCTACCTGATGTATTCTTCTATGGCCAATATAGCAAGTTCAAGGTTCTAGGGTGCCACAAGGAGTTGGGTTGTCTCTTTTTTCTCTTGCCATCAGCTTAAACCCCCAGAGCTGTGTTCCCCACTTCCCCATCATTAGACACCAGTCAATAGCACCTGAGTTCCATTTAACCCCTTAACATCAATTATCTTTTTAAAAGGAATATTTACAAGAATCCAAGGCAATTCCAAAGAACTCAGGATGAAAAATGCTATCTCCTTCAGAATGAAAACTGATGAACTTGGAGTAAAATTGAAGTGTAATTTTTTTTTTACTTTATTTTTCTTGCCTTTTTTTTTTTGCAACATGCCTGATAGAAATATATTTTGAATGATTTCATATGTATAATCATTATATTGCTTGGCTTCTCAATGGATAGGGGAGGGACAGTAGGGAAGGAGAGAATATGGAACTCAAAATAAAGAAAAAAAATGTCAAAAATAAATAAACAATGAATTAGCAGAGGGAAAAAAACCCTCCAAAAATAAAAATAAAAAGAGATGTTTACTTTGAAAACATAGCAAAAACAAAACCAATGTTTTCTGATTTGTTTCCTATGTCTAATATCATAGGCAGCCAAAAGAACATCTGCAGTTCTTGTCATAATGAAGGGCCATAGAATATCCCAACTTTGCCTCCTATAAGCCCAAGAGTGCTCCCAGGAGAAAGAAAGGGTGTGATTGATAACTGTACTCAATAATGAAAATAGACAATTTAAAATTTTGTCAAATTTATTCCATTTTCCATCCAGATATAATTATAAATACTCTGTGGATGATCCAGCTTAGCTGGTTCTCATGTAAAGCCTTTTTCAGACTCATCTCTCTCTTTTCTGCCTTTTGCTGTTTTGTGAAGCAGTATTGCTTATAATATGCTGCTATTCTCCTCTGTATTGTTTTGTGAGTGAGTCTGTACCCTTAATCTCTACTGCAATTGGCCTGGCTGCCATGATGCTTTTCTTGGCGAAGAAATCAAATGCTTCCTGGCTGAAGCAGTTTGGAAACTCTTTGTTCTCTCTTTGTGGCAATTGCTTTATATCTATTAAGCTTCCTCAACAGCCTGAGGTGAGTGTGGGGAAGGGGTGGGGTGGGGAGGGCCCTCTGAACTAACCTAGAGCCAGTGGTATGCTGGAGGCATTTTCAGTGTGAGCATTTATACTTTAGAGATAGGCAAATGTTGCAAATCAGGGCTTAGTTTATTGTTTTACATGTTTTATTTGTTTATATGTTTATATGTTTTATTGACTGTCCAGATTTAAGAAACTGATGGAATGTAAATAATAAAGGTTAAATTTTAAAGTGTGTCATGGAAGGCTAGTTGTTAAACATTAACCAGGCACCCCTGCTTAGATATCATACTCATTCTTGGACTGTCCTGACCCAAAAGGGAAGTGATCAGATTCTCTTATATCTCAGATTCATTCTATACCTACTCTAGAGTATATCCTGGAAGAAATCTCTAAAACAAACCTTAGATATGTCTCATGTCTAGAGTCTTTCCTAAAACGGGTTAACAAAGTTCCTCCTAGAAAAAGTACTTGATATGTAAGATAGATGCCAGTCATGGGACAGCTAAATATTAAAACCAGAAAACTATAATCCATCACCCTCACTATAATGATAAATATACAACACGATTATATATTTTATGATTATATAATAGCGAAAGTTAAAGTCACAGCAGAGGATGCTGAGAAGACATTTCACTTCTGCACTGTCTAAGCCATCCACAGGGCCTGGATCTAGTGGACAGTTAACCATGACTCTCCAGCCCTTTCAGGTTCAGGATGATCCTGTCTGTGGCCATTTTTGCCAAAAAGTGGTGTAGGTGCAGGAAACACCTCCTGCTAAATACTTGATACCAACTTATGAACTCCCAACCTTTCAAATCCTCAAGGTAGCTGTTGGAAATGTCCATTTCTCAGAATCTGGTTGTTTGTAAAAGACCTAACCTTAAGGAAATAACACAAAGGAGAATGGTAAACTAGAGATTTGGCATCCAGTCTCTTTTTCCTTCTTCTACTATTGACTACATGGAAGTTGAGAAAGATGTATTTGATGATTTAGTGCCTTGTCATACTCCATGAAATTATTGGTTTTTCCCAAGACCAAAGTTAATGAACATTAAGTATCAAATGATGGACCAGTATGTGCTCAGAAAAAAATTAACTATTGATGGCAGCATATATAACAACTGTATTATGGTAACATCACACATTGAGAAATCATTGTAGGTCACTAAATCTCATAGGTCATTAAATCTGATCTCAGAACGTGGCTTCCAGCGTCTGATGGGACACCACTCTGCTCTTGGGATCTTTATTATTCATTGGGCATGGTACAGATTGATACTATGGGATAATTCCTACGTATCTGTCATGAAGAAGGTTCTTAATTGAGGGTATTTCAGTCACTAATCAATAAACATTTATTAAGTACCTACTATGCGTTAGTCACTATAACAAGAAATACAACTAGGATCACTCAATTATCATAAAGGAGAAAAAAAGCTTAGAATACAAAATTCAAAAAGGCTAAAGATAATGGTTTCCAAGACCAAGAATAACTTATCTTTCAAAACTGAGTACAATCTTACAGAGGGGAAAAAAACAGAGGACTTTCATGAATTCTTGATAAAAATATCAGAGCTGAGTAGAAACTTTGAAATACAAACACAGGATTTAAGGCACTCAGAGGTTCCACACTCCTAAAACTTGAGTTCACAAGCTACTATCAGTGCATTTCCCTTTAATAGTCAGCAAGTAGATACAATTAACTTAAACCAAAGGCACTTACGGAGAATGGATGAGAACAAAATAATCGGATATTTCCCCTATGAACTTGATACTCTTTCTCTCAGAAACACACACAGCGTCAGCAGGAAGAGTGGGAGCACACACAGAACAATACAAGAGAGAACTTAAGACAACCCATATAGCCAAGACAGCTCACACCTCTGATGCACTTTCCCTTCTCATGGTTTCTTCTTATCAGCAAAATATCTCTTTGTGACATGGGTAGGTCACTTAGTGGGGCTCACTGGGCCTATTTCTCCCAAATACTCAACTCTTGAGTCCAGGCCTTACTTTCTTTTTGACCCATAGAGGTCATAGTCCTCAGAGACGTCTCTTCCTTCAGTTCTTAGAACCAGCTTCCTATTTAGTGTAGTTTCTCTTCCTGGGAAAGTAGTGTAAGAACATGATGTTAAAACCATGTGGCTGGAGGCGGGGAGGGAGACAAAAGTCCTCCCCCCACAAGAGTAGAAGAAAGATTCCCTCTCAAGAGCTGGTTTCTTATTCCATAATTGACTCTCTTCTCTGCTGCCAGGGATCAGTGGAGGGTGTTTTACTTTTTAGAGGATCCTGACAATGACTAGTTGCCTCTTAATTCCATACATTTTGATTAGAAAACTTCTTCACACTTTGTAAATGAGTAGCAGTAGAAAATCTTTAGTCTTCATTTAAAGCTTTAGTATCACGTTGTCTCTGTTACATTTCCTCTATCTTGTGTGATTTCGATTAGACTGAGAGCAAATCAATGGATTAGCGATGTCTTGAACAACTCACAAGCCCTGTATTCAAGAAAGCTGTAATCTAGTATAGGCAAAAAACTGTGTATAGCAATCAATAAAATGTGAACAAGCAGAATACAACCAAATACAAAATAAGAACCCACTTTGGTTATAGAGACATCAGCATGAAACAAATAACTTTGGAGCTTTTAAATTGAATTAATTCCTTGAAAAAGTCTAGGGTAGATAGTTTCCAAATTTGGATACTTTCTATTGAATTTGTGGATTTATTTAATCCTTAGTTCTTTAAAGACCTACCACTTTAGTGCTATTACTCAACAGGCTTTTTTTAAAATTCTTTTCGAACTTATTTTCTCCCCTTTATGAAGCTATTCTCTGGATAAGCAGCTCTATAGAGAAAACTGGCCTAAGGATACATTTCCCAGACTGCAATAGTGGCATGTCACAGGAGGTCAGATTGCTATTAGCTCACATGTCCAATTTTGTTGTTCCTGATAAGGGAAAACATCACTCATTCCAGCCTCTGCCTTGCTTGAACACACATATATGGACACTCCCAGTCTTCAGTGTTGTCTTATAGTAAATTATTGACATTCTAAATTGCTGAACCAAGGAAACCAAGGTAAAAGCTAACTTTTGTGTCCTGATTAAAAAAAAAAACCCAGCAACTCCAGCTTCCATGGACTCAGCCACATTACATAAAACTAGGATGCTTGTTCCATAAGCATATCTTCTGTATATGCTTCATTTCCTGACACCTTGGGATGATGTTGTGGAAATAGAACCAACTGTGAATTCAGTCTGGTTTTAGGGAACTGTGACACTCCCATATTGAGGAAGACATCTGGAAAGAACTCCTTGCCAAAATCTGCACCCCTGTGTTTACAGGAGGTACCACCTGTGGGGTTTTTGCCTTGCTCCCCACCCCTTCATTAATTTACTCATTCATTATGTGACTGGATGGTAAGAACCTTTATTAAGCAGTTCTTCCCATATCCTATGGTGAACAAACTCCTAATTCTTATTTGTTTTATCCCTGTGATTCTTTCTTTTTTTTTTTTTGGAGGCATTTTCACACAGCTAATAAGTGTCTGAGGCCCTATTTGAACTCAGGTTCTCCTGGTATGGATAGGGATAGGGCTGGCCCTCTATCCACTGTGCCACCTAGCTACCCCCATCTCTATGATTCTTAGTCACTGTCAGCTTTGGCAAAAATCTCTTTAACCCCACTTATTATTGTTTTGTCCTTCATTCTCGAAGAGGACCCTGACATGAGGGAGGTGATGCTATGACACGCGAGTGAACTGGATTTAAATGAGGGAAGGCTATGCAAAGTCACCAGCCTCACTTTCTCCTCCAGAGCCATCTGGGTCCAGTGGCAAGATATAGATCAGGACACCTTCATTTGGCCTTAGATGCAGTGGGGTGACTTTGACATTTTTAAGCTCAGTTTGACTGAGGCAGCACCTATTCAGTGATTAAGGCTAAGTAAGAAATGAGGCCAAGAATGGCCTCTTTACCTAGTTAAAAAAAAAAAACCTCAATCTGGGAGGGGAAGACCCTCAGGGTTTCTGGCCAAAATAGAAACAATTGCTATTTACATTCACTCTGAGCCAGTCAGGACCCACACAATGACCAAGTAGGGCTTGGCCTGGGACCTATTGTTGGCCAATCAATGAGAACCTGAGTGATTTGGGTTTAAGGAGTGGTCTGTAAAGAAAAAAAAAAGTTTCAGAGATCAAAATTTACATTCCTTATGATACCCTGTGTAGACAGAGAAAAGAAAACAAAAAGAAGAGAAGACAAGAGAAGAGAAAACAAAAGAAAAGAAAAGGAGAGAAGAGAAGAGAAAAGAAAAGAAAGGAAAAGAAGAGAAAAGAAAAGAAAAAAAAGGAGCTGCATTGGGGGTGGGGCAGCTCTTCTTTCTACTCACAGACTTTTTTGTTTGTCCTTCCTTCTTGAAGAGGACCATGACGTCAAGGGGGTGATGCTATGACATGCAAGTGAATTGGATTTAAGTGAGGGAAGGCTGTGCCCCACCAGCCTCACTTTCTCCTCTGGAGCCATCTGGGTCCAGTTATGAGATACAGATCAAGATGACTGGAGATACCTGGATACAGTGGGAGATCTTTTAGCAGTGGACTCCTCAAGGCACTCTTCTTTCTCAATATGCTTTTTTTTCTCTCTGGTGGTATTAGCTTCTGAGACTCCAATTATAATTTCTACGCAAATGAATTCCTACTCTTATAGATACAACTTTAATGTCTTCTCAATCTAAGTACCCCATACCTACTATTTACTGGATAACCTCACCTAGAGATTTCATGGTCAATATGTTCAAAACAGACTTCATTATCTTCTTCCTTATGTCTACCTCTCCTCCAAACTTTTTCTTTTCTTTTGAGGAGATGATCATCCTTTCAGCCACCTTGGTTTGTAGCTTTAGAATAATTTTTGATTCTTCCCTCTCCCTTAACCCCCATTAGATTGTGAACTTCTCGAGGGTAGCGGTTTCTTTTGCCTTTCTTTGTATCCTGAGTGCTTTGCACACAGTAGGTGCTTAATAAATGTTTTATTGGCTGACTGATATTTAACCTGTTACTGAGTCTTGTTGATTCCATCTCTGAGCCATTTCTTGCAACCATCTCCTTCTCTCAATGCATACAAATATTATCTTAGGTCAGATCTTTCTCACCCCTCGCTTGGGCTATTGAAATGGACTCATAATTGGACTTTACGCTTCCAATCTTTCTCTTCTTCAACTTGTTACTTATATAGCTGCCAAGTCAGACCTAAGACCTAGGTCCGATTTTGTCATCTACTGCTCAAAAATCTTCATTGGCTCCTTATTTCCTCTAAGATAAAATATAGTGTTCTCAGCCTGATTTTTACAATCCACCACAATCTGGCTTCTCTCTACCTTTCTGATGTTTCATATTTCTCACTCCCCTTTACGCATCATATGTAGATTGGTCAATGAAGGAAATCCAGGGCTTAGAACACATTCAGTAAGCTCTGCCAGTGCTAATACACAAGGAGGCTTGGTGAGCCTGCTTCCAGAATTCATGATGCAGGGATTCTCCCTCTCACCATTCCCTGCCCCCCCTTCCCTTCCTTTCTCTTCCCTTGCCACCCCTGCCCCCAACCAGCAGGTTTAGGTATTCTCTGGCTGATTCCTGTAGCTTTACAGCACTTTGATAAAAAGCCTTTTAATTGGTTGCTGAGCTAGAAATGAGTATGCATACAAAAGGCTTGTCAAAATGTCTCTCTCTTCACAGGAGGCCAGTGAGGCATCAACTGCTGTAATCCTCAGCGTGAGGAGAGGGATAGTCGTGGCAGCTGTCTGGGCCTGCCACCTGCTTCCTGTGTCCTTATCTCCCCACCCAGCCACCATGTTACCATGAACCCACCGCGTCACTGTTTCTTCTGTTTCTGTTGTGTTTATTCTTCCCTGATCTTAGGTGAATGAGTAACAGACAGGATGAACTAGCTTATGACCACAGGAGCTTCAAAAGGTTGGAAGAATCAGCAGAGATACAGCAATTGCTGGTAACAGAGTGTGCCAGTAGCTGCAGCAATCTAGCTGAGTGAGGAGTCCAATCAAGAGCTGGTAAAGGAATCGAGTGACTGGTTTGACCCATTTTAGCAAGGGATAGACTTGGCAACCAAGATATTCTAACAAACAAGGGAGTGACTTGTCCGTCATTGATACCACACTCAGAAGTGAAATTGATGGGGACTCATTGGAGGGAGAAAAAAGTACTCCTGGATCCAGAAAGTATCTAATCTGGGGTAGGTGGGACATTGTACTTTGGTCCTTACCATACTTCCTCAGTAAATATTTCTTTGTAAAAGCTAATTGGTGGTGCAAAAATATTTATAGCAGCTCTTTTTGTAGTGGCCATCGATTGGGGAATGACTGAACAAGTTGCGGTATATGAATGTAATGGAATACTATTGCGCTGTAAGAAATGATGAGCAGGTGGACTTCGGAAAAACCTGGGAAGACTTACATGAACTGATGCTGAGTGAAATAAGCAGAACCAGGAGGACATTGTACACAGTAACAGCAACATGGTGCGATGACTAACTCTGATGGACTTAGCTCTTCTCAGCAATGCAAGGATCCAGGACAACTCCTAAAGACTCATGATGAAAAATGCCATCCACATCCAGAAAAAGAACAATGAAGTCTGAACACAGATCAAAGCAGACTATTTGCTCTCTCTATTTTATTGTTGTTGTTTTTCTTCTTTCATATGGTTCCTGCTATTGGTTCTAATTCTTCTTTATGACTAATGTGAAAATATGTTTAATATGAATGTATGTGTGTAGCCTATATCAGATCGCAAGCCATCTTAGGGAGCAGAAGAGAGGGGGAGAAAATTTAGAACTCAAAATCTTATGGAGGAGAATATTGAAAACTAAAAATAAGTAAACACATTTTTTAAAAAAGCTAATTGATGTAAATTGGTTAGAGGGAAGAGAATAAGCATTTATTAAGCATCTACTATGTTCAAGGTTCAGTGCTAAGCATTTTATAAATATCCTCTTGTATGATCTTTATAAAAACCTTATGAGGTAAATGTTATTTTTATCTCAATTTTATGGAAACTGAGGCAAACAGAAGTTAAATGACTTGCCCAAGTTTACCTAGCTAGTAAGTATCTGAGGCCAGATTTAAATGTCTTCCTAATTCTAACAATCTCTATCCACTTGGCACTTGCACCTAGTACCACCTAGCTGATATTGGGTAGATAACCGATTTAAATGATATTGGGGAGATAATTGGCTATTGGGATTGGGGGTACACACTTAATGGGTATTCATGAATAACAGTATTAGAAAGATAGCCCTAAGCCTTCTGGATTATCACTAAGCCTCTGAGGGAAGGAGCAATGTCCAAGCTCTGGGGACCCAAGCTGATGGCCTGAATATGGGTTGGAAGACTGAGCCCCAGGTTCTGTCTTTTATCTGGATTAACCAGCTGTCCCTCAGAGTCAACATTCTATCTATTTGTACATATTAGTCCTCTCAAGCCTGGAATACACTCTACTAACTTCTGCCTCTTGGAATTCCTGGTTTCTTTCAAGGCTGAGATCATGTACCAGCTGCTATTTAATGATGTTTCTTCCCCCCTTTCTTCTTCTAAAAAAATATTTTTATTAATTTTTAACATGCGCTTTAAAAATTTTTGAGTTCTGAATTCTCTCCTTCCCTCCCACACCTCCTCCATCCATAGAGAAGGCAAGAAATGTGATATCAATTATACATGTGGAATCATGCAAAACATATTTCCGTATTATCTATGCTGCAAAAGAAAAAAAAAGCAAACACAAAAAAAGAAATTATGCTTAGATCTGCATTCAGGCTCCTATGGTTCTTTCTCTGGAGGTAGATACCATTTTTCATTATAAGTCCTTCAGAATTTTATTTGATCATTGTATTATTGAGAATAGCTAAGACACTCACAGTTGATCATCACATAATATTGCTATCACTGCGTACAGTGTTCTCCTGGTTCTGCTCATTTCACTTTGTATCAGTTAATGAAAGTTTTAGCAGGTTTTTCTGAAAGCATCTGGCTTGTCATTTTTTATAGCACAATAGTATTCTATCATGATCATACATCACAACTTTATTTATCCTTTCCCCAATTGATTGGCATCCCCTCAAATTCCAATTCTTTGCAATCACGAAAAAGAGCTACTATAAATATTTTTGTACATATAGGTCCTTTTCCTTTTCCTTTAATTTCTTTGGAATCCAGACCTAGTAGTTCTATTGCTGGGTCAAAGAATATACACAGTTTTATAGACCCTTAGGGATAGTTCCAAATTGTTCTTCAGAATGGTTGGACGAGTTCACAACTCCATCAACAATGCATTAGTATCTCTTATTTTCCATCTCTCCTCCAACATTTCTCATTTTCCTTTACTGTCATGTTAGACAATTTGATAGATACAATGAGGTACCTCAGAGTTGTTTTAATTTGCACTTCTCTAATCAATAACGATTTGGAGTATTTTCATATGAATATAGATAGCTTTGATTTCTTTGTCTGAAAACTGCCTGTTCATATCCTTTGACTATTTATCAATTGGGGAATAACTTGTATTCTTATAAATTCAACTCAGTTCTCTATTTATTTGAGAAATCAGGTCTTTATCAGGGAAACTTGCTGTAAAATTTTCCCTCTAGTTTGATGCTTTCTTTCTACTCTTGGCTGCATTGGTTTTGTTTGTACAAAAACTTTTTGATGCAATCAAAATTATCCATTTTACACCTATAATGCTCTCTAGCTCTTGTTCGGTAATACATTCTTCCTTTATCCGTGGATCTGACTGATACATTTTCTCTTGCTCCTCTAATTTGCTTGTAACATCCTTTCTGTCTGAATTGTATACCCATTTCGATCTTGTCTTGGGTTTCTGCTCAATAACTTTCCAATTTTCCCAGCAATTTTTGTCACATAGTGAGTTCTTGTCCCCAAAGCTTGGATCTTTGGGTTTATCAGACATTAAATTACTGTGGTCATTTACTACTGTGTATTGTGTGCCTAATCTATTATACTGATCTACCATTCTGTTTCTTAGCCAGTACCAGACTATTTTCCTGATTACCACTTTGGAATGCCATTTGAGATCTGTTACTTCTAGGCCATCTTCCTTCACATTTTTTTTCCATTGATTCCCTTGATATTCTTGGCCTTTTGTTCTTCTAGATGAATTTTGTTATTCTTTTTTTCTAACTCCATAAAACAATTTGTTGGTAGTTTGATCAGTATGGCACTGAATAAGTAAATTAATTTAGGTAGGATTATCATTTTTGTTACATTGGCATGGCCTACCCATGAGCAATTGATATTTCTCCAATTATTTATATCTGTTTTTATTTGTGTGAAAAGTGTTTTGTAATTGTGTTCACATAGTTCTTGAATTTGTCTTGGCAGGCAGACTCCTAAGTATTTTATATTGTCTGCAGTTATTTTAAATGAAATTTCTCTTTCTGTTTCTTCCTGCTGCACTTTGTTCGTAATATATAAAAATGTTGATGATTTCTGTGGATTCGTTTTATATCCTGTAACTTTGCTAAAAGTGTTAATTATTTCAGGTAGTTTTTAGTTGATTCTCTTATCATCTATAAAGAGTGATAATTCTGTTTCCTTGTTCCTGTTCTAATTCCTTCAATTTTTTCTCGTCCTATTGCTATAGTTAGCATTTCTAATGTAATATTGAAAGATAGTGGTGTTAATGGGCATCCTTGCTTCACTTCTGATCTTATTGGAAAGGCTTCTAGATTATCCTTATTACAGGTAATACTTGCTGATGGTTTTAGCTAGATACTACTTATCATTTTAAGGAAAGCTCCATTTATTCCTTTGGTTTCTAGTGTTTTTAATAGGAATGAGTATTGTATTTTTTTTTCAAAAGCATTTTCTGCATCTATTGAGTAAATCATATAATTTTGGTTATTTTGTTATAGATATGGTCAATTATGCTAATAGTTTCCCTAATATTGAACCAGCTCTGCTATTCCTGGTTTAAGTCCCACCTGGTCATAGTGTATGACCTTTGTGACATATTGCTGTAATCTCCTCACTAGGATTTTATTTAAAATTTTTGCATCAATATTCATTAGGGAAATTGGTATATAGTTTTCTTTTTCTGTTTTTGCTATTCCAGGTTTAGGTATCAGCACTTCTTCCCCCCTTTCTTAAAGCTCTTTCCCTCTTCTTATCACGTAGTATTCACTTAATCTGTTTATATCTATTGTGTCTCCCCAGCAGAATATAAATTCTTTGAGGGAAAGATGCTGCTTGGTGTTTGTCTTCATATTCTTATCACCTAACACAGAGACTTGCTTATTAAGAAAAAATGTTTATTGAAGTGAATTGGATTGTCATTTTGAACCAGTTTTTAATCAGTTTCGAAACCCATCTGGTCAAAAGCAAGATTTCTAGGAGCCTCCATGGACATTATGAAAGTGGAAAAGTAGTAGAGTAGAGGAGGTAGGATTTGGAAGAGAGAATTGTCCAAAAATATCTAGGGGGGAGGTGTCACCTAAAACACGTAAAAAACATTCCCTTTATATGAGGAGGGAGAAATTTCCAGTATGATATCCCATACCATGCAAGGAAGGCCCCTTCTTCCAGTGACTAAGCTCAGGGTTTAGTAGAGTAAGGAGTTCTTGGGTCATTATGTTATTGGGTGTGGCAGAGAGCTGGGTACACAGAAATCCTAACACTGTGATTTTGGTAGGCCATTGCCTTTTCTAAATGGACAAAAAGTAAGCTGATCTTATTCTTGGGACTGCTATAATTAATGAGTCTCTTTTGAATTTTTTTGCCATGAGGCTAGGTTCAAGTTCCCTCATCCCTTTCTCCTTTTGCCACTGAACTTTACAAAGTAGAACTTCTGATGGGCACATCTCAGTACCAGATCTGTCTTGGAACAGAACCAGCCTTCAAAGGTAGCAGATAAAGGTAATTTTCACTAGCACTCACCAAACTACTTTTGCCAGATAGTAAGCTCACAAACATTAAAGAATCCTTGAAAGCATAGGATATGTGGGTAGATATTTCTAAGATTCATCCCCTCTCTTTTTTTCAAGTTTTCCTGTTAACTTGACTGTTCTTTCTACATATTTTGGGGGTTGCATAGTGTCTAGGGGGTAATATAGGCTTGTTGTGAAAAAAAAAGTTTGTAAACCTTAAATCACTATATAAATGTGAATTATTATTAGTACTATTACTATTATCATCATTTATCATGGGAGCAAGAGACTTCCCATGTGGTCTTAACCCACAATTACTCCCCAGTGACTTTCTACCGTTTTCCAGGAACAGAAATAGAGATGGGTGAACAGTTGTGGGAATATAAAGGTTCTCTTCCACTTTAGTTTTATTATTCACAAAATTAAGGTGAAGAACTAAGGACTTCTACATGGAAACCCTTACTAGCTTGGATTTTCCCTGAAATCTGTTGTTCTCAGTTCAAGGATGAGGCAGTGCTATAGTGGAAAGATCTGGGTCTGATGGGGATGGGATTTGAACTCCTAAAAGGAAAAGACCATGTCTTTGGGATCTGGGTCCCAAAAAGGAGAAGCCCCTGGACTTTCCACATAGCCCAGATTCCTGGTATTCACCTGGGGCATCTGGCCCACCCCAGCCCACCTTGATTACTTAATTCGCTTACTTGACATTCCTTAATCCCATCCAGATCTTCCCACAGTCTTTCTGTATAAAAGTGTCCATTTTGCCCTAATTAAATCCCTCAGATTCTTAAAATCTGGCCCACTTGTACTGGCATCACAAATAATGCAGACTCACTAGGAATCTTGCCCAACTGGTGTTGTAATAAACTCACTACTTGGACAGAAAGAATGCTTGAGTGGTTGAATTTGTGCCTTTTGCCTTTTGCCCTTGCATTTTGGGGCTCCCAACACCCCTAGACTGCAACATGTCTGAATCTGGCCTCTGGCATTTAGTAGTTGTCTGACAGTGGACATGTTACTTAACCTCTCTCAGCCGGACCCCTGTAGGGTCAGTCTCCACAATTGTATAACGAGTATAATTAACAGACTTGAAACTTACCTCATAGAGTTGTTGAGCAGGTCAGGAGACAATGAATATTTTTATGTTTTTGTAAGGGGAAATCTATCACAAAGGGATAAAATAGGTAGCATTTTCCCCCCTTTCCTTTTTACCCTCATGGGCACTTTTAAATTGTGTCTCCAGATCTTTTCTTCCTATGGATTTGTTGATGTTAAGTTGGTCAAGTTTTCTTTGAAATGGAATCCTTGTCTCTGGGGGGCCCTCATCTAACTGGGTTTGTTGCCCTAGGAACTGATTGTATTTTGCACAGATTAACTATTCCACCCTTTTAACACAGAAGAAGGAAACTGAGGCAGAGTCAAGTGATGCCACAAAGTTTTTTTATTGAAAGAGATAAGAATCAAATCCTGCCTGATTCTCAATGAAGTGGTTTGTCTGGGATCATACTTTTCTATTCCATTCTTATCTCCTGCTAACAAGGTTCTCAGAGACGGGGAGACAAGTCACTTCATTGGGATAGGCTTCCATTTCTGTGTATGTTGTAAAAGTCAAATTCATAACTAAGAATTCTTTTGCCTAGGGCAAATTGAGCTTGGGAAACGGGGAGTGGCATATACAGAGCACAGTCCAACCATGGTAGAGTTGTGCAAGGAGATGGGGTACACCATTCCCCCAAGAGTCTGGCCTGTATCCCCACAGGGTTTGGGGAAAATGTGGGATCTGGAAGATGATCAACACAGCAATGGCAGGTGGCCTGGGAGCGACTGTAGTATGTGGTAGGTTAGGCTGGTGGAGGTCTAAGATGGGAAGTAGCGCTTGCCTCAAAGAGGAAATATACTCACCCAGGAAGGAAGTATGCTGTACTAGATGCTGATGCCTTGGGAAAATCATAGGTTGCCCCATGCTAGTTATAGCTTTGATTAAGGGTATTTAAAAATAACGGTTTATTCCTATTGAGAGAAGTTGAGAGATCTATCATCTATGAGGTATGGGATGGTAGGAGTGTCCACGGTCAACTCCTGGATGAGAGCCACCCATATTATAGGCTAAAGGTTAGGGTGGGGGATGGGATTAGAGAGCAAACAATAATTTCCTAATCTATCCTTTCCTACTAAGGGCCCTAGACTCTTGACTCAGGTAGCCTGACTCCCCAAAAATGAGATCAAGCTTTTCTTACACTCTCTGGTACCCTTCTTCCTCCACAACCAATACTCTCAGAATAGAACTGTAGGCAAAAATCTCTAAAATTAAGCTTGAGGTTAGTGTAATGTCCAGAGTCTCCCCAAAGAGAATTATCAGTGTCCCTTTTACTGGATGTAAAAAGTAGATCAGTTATAGGACAGCCATTTATTTCCTCCACCATGGAAGAAATGTTTAAACTACAAACTTAAGAACACACATTGACAAATACTTAAAACATAAAATAGCAACTCATTACTCCTAATTATACTTTACTAAGAGGTTAGATACTTCAAGATTTGCCTCAAATTTTTTTCCACTTCAACCTCTACATAGAACCAATATCCAAACACCATTCCTACCCCTGTTAAACTCTGTTGTTTCTCTATTCCTTCTATGATCAAATATAAACTTTTTGAAATTTAAAGCTCTTCACAACCTGCCCCTATCCTACCTTTCCAGCCCTATCTCATATTACTTTCCTCCACGGAATATGTAGTCTGGTCAAACTGGTCCTCTCCCTCTTTCTTACATGTCACACACGACCTTTCATCTCCACGCCTTTAAACTGTCTTCTCAAGGGTAAAATTCATACCCTTCTCACCTCTCTATTTCTAGGAATCATTGTCTTCCTTCAAGACTCAGCCTAAGCATCATCACCTTCTGCATGAGGCCTTTCTTGGTCCTTCCAGCTGTTAGTGTGCATCCTTCCTGAGGTTATTCTGCATCTGTTTTGTATCTGGTTCTAAACATTTATATGTAAATGTGTACAGACATGTTGTACTCTCCCAGAGAATGTAAGCTTCTTAAGGGCAGATATTGGTTTTACTTTTGTCTACATATCTCCAACCCCCAGCCCAGTGCCTGCCACACCACAAGAACTTAAGAAATGCTGGTTGATTGATGGACGAGTGATTGCCTTCAAGGAGGATAAGACATCCAGCCTGGATAGATAACTCTAGTGTAATATGAGTGAATCAGAGAGATGCAAAGCAAAGTGGTATATGAGGTGTTAGAGGGAAAATATTACTAACTGGGTGTACTGGGGAAGGTTTTTTGAATAAGGTGGTGTTTGAGCTGGGTAGGATGGGTAGGAGGTAAACAGGTGAAGAGAGGGAAGGAGGGATTTCCAGGTTTAGAGAAGAGCTTAAGCTAAGGTATAGAGGCACGGCAGTATGGTTTGTGTTCAGAGGCACAGAGTTAGCCAGTTTGACTGGAATATAGAGGGCATGATATGAGGCTGGAAATGTAGAGGAGCCACTAATCTGAGTGACTCTTCTAGGCAGACTTATACAAAGTTCGAACTTTATTATGGAGGCAATAGATTGTTCCTGAAGACTTTCAGAAGTGTAACATTTCCAGGTGTATGGGTAAAAAAGATTATTCTGGCAGCAATATGAAGGATGAATTGGAGGAGCATAGTGTGGAGGCAAAATAAATACAAAGTAATTGTTTTTTTGGCATGGGGAAGGCATCAGTAACTGGGGGATCAGGAAAGACCCTATGTAGGAGGCGACATCTGAGCTGAACTCTGAAGTTTGCATTGTAAGAGGCAGAAGTGAGGAGAATGTACATTATTTTGTATACATTTTATATATACATATTTTGTACAAACATATTTTGTATATATCTATATGTGTATATGTTGTGTCCTCCTACAGAATATAAGTTCCTTGAAGGCAAGGGATGGTTTCATTTTTGTCTTTTTATCTCTAGCATCTGCAACAGTGGCACGGTCAATCAACAAGCATCTATAAAATGTGTAATAAGTGCTAGGGATACAAAGAAATAGCTAAGTCCCTGGCTTCAAGGAGTTTACATTCTATTCTGGGAGAAAATATGTACATATATAGTACATAAATACAAGACACTAACAAAGTAGATACAAGGTAACCAGAAAGGGAAAAGCCGCATAAGCTAAAGGTCTAAGGAGAGCCACTGGAAAAAGGGGGCATTTGAGCTGAGTCTTGAAGGAAGCTATCCTTTCAAATATTTGAACAAAGCTATACAATATGAACCCCGAAGACTTCTCTTTTCCTATTTACACATTCCCTTTCCTTCAATCAAACTTCATATGACATTCTCTAAAGCACTTTTTTTCACCCTGGCTACCCTCCTCAGGACACTCTCTAGCTCATTAATGTCCCCGCCTCTCTATTCCCCTTACAACTCCCCCAAAGGCGGGGACTTTGCTATTCCTTTGTATCCCCAGCATTTATTACACATTTTATAGATGCTTGTTGATTGGCCGTGCCACTGTTGCAGGTGCTAGAGATAAAAAGACAAAAATGAAACCATTCTTGCCTTCAAGGAACTTATATTCTATAGGAGGACACAACATATACACATATAGGAATATACGAAATATGTTTGTACAAAGTAGTTATGTACAAAATAAGAACAAGTTAATCATTTTTGTTGGTGGGGGGGAGGCATTAGCAACTGGGAGATCAGGAAAGGCCATGTGTTGGAAGTGACATCTGAATTGAACTTCGAAATTTGAATTGTTAACAGACAGAAGTGAGGAGAATATATATTCTAGTCACAGGGACAGCCTGGTGTTATATAAGGAACTGCAAAAAAGTCAGTTTGACAGGGCCAAAGAGTAACGTAGCACTTTTTTCTTTAGACTTGGCTAAGCTGGACAAGGCCAGTTAGAGATGAAAAGAATTATTTCAGGTGTTAATTAAGGAGAAGCAACAGCCCTACAGTTATGTGCTGGCTTGCATGCTTTTAGCTGGTTGTCAATAAAAATTTATCAAGCTGTCAAGTGTGCCAGAAACTGTGCTGCTAAGGGCAGGGGGTACAAAGAAAGGCAAAAGACAGTTCTGGCTATCAAGGAGTTCACAGTCTAGTAGGGGAGACAGTGTGAAAACAGCTGTGTACAAATAAGATATAGATACCAGATAAATTGGCGATCACCAGCACAAGGAAGACACTAGCAAAGGGGGAATGGGAAAGGCAGTTATTAAACCTCTGTTGAATACTACTACCGAAAAACCAGTAACTTTTCGAAGTAGGAGCAGAATGTAGACAGCCTGTTGATGTGAGATCCCTCTTTGTTTTAAGGCAAGGCAAATGAGATTATATACACACACATATACACACATGCCTATATGTACACATGTTTATGTATACACACATGTATTTACATATACATGCACAAAAGTGTATAGATGCATATTTACACAATACACATTTATACGTATGTATTTTACATTTATGCAACACATTTTAAATACACCCAATTCACATTTTACACACATATGTGCACATGTATATTTACATGCACACGCTTTACATAATATGTAAATGTATATTTAAATACATGCAATATGTATTTTACATATGGGTATATGTAACACATACACATATCACTTTTCAAATCTTAAAGCGGTATATAAGTATTATATATTCTACTTGTTATTATAATAAGTGATTGTCCCACTGGCCTACTTCCAAGAGAGGTTAACCCCAAATTACTCTTGCTTATAGAGCTCTGAAAATTAACAAGCAGACTATGTATGAAGCATTCTCAACTCTTCAAAATAGACAACCAAATAAAAACTAAAGCTATCATTAGCGTTGGCATTATAATTAATTATTATTGTTGTTGTTAAGATGATGACGACAGGAGTGGCTGGAGGGGTGGGGAGGGAGAGAAAAGGGAAGGGGGGAGGAGAAGGAGGAGGAGAAGGAAAAGGAGGAGGGGGGAAGAGGCCCGTGAAAGTGGAAGAAAAGCTGGAGAAAAAAATGGAACTACAACTCCCAAAAGCCCCTGGGAAATTGCGCGCCGCCGCGGTGACCCTCCCCTTTCGGCGGCCGAGCCGGGGCCCCGCCCCTCGGGTGACGTCACTGAGAGGTGACGTCACGGCGCTCAGAGCGAGGCTTCGGTAGAGAAGCAGCCGCCGGAGCTGGAGTCGCCGCTGGTGGCGGAGGCAGCGAGAGAGCGAGCCAGGGAGGGAGGGGGGAAGCGGTGCGGGGAGCAGCGCGGCGCTGCGCGGAGAGTCGGAGCCGGAGCCGGAGCCGGGACCGGGACCGGAGCCAGGGCCAGGGCAGCAGCTGCGGAGCCGACGACCCAAGAGAGGCAGAACCGGGAAGCTCGGGGCGCTCCCCAGCCCCCCAGCCGGACGGTGCCTGGTGTCTCCCCCCGCCTCCCCTCTCGGGGGGAGGAGGAAGAGGCGGCGGCGGCGGCGGACCGGACCTCGGGGTGTCGCCGCCCCCACAGGAGGAGCCGGGCCGGCCGCGGGCTCCACAGCGCCGGGGCCCGGGGCCCGTGACAGACGGGCCTAGGAAGGGAAGAGGCGGCGGCGGCGCAGACGACGGGGAGGCAGCGGCGGCGACACCATGTCATCCCCCAGCCCGGGCAAGAGGCGGATGGACACGGACGTGGTCAAGCTGTATCCTTCGTGGCCGGGGGCGGGGTGGGGGGGTGGGGGGTGGTGGTGTCTGCGTGTGTGTCTCTGTGTAGTGGTTCGCAGGACGTGGGGTGGTGACGCCTACTGATCCCCCCCCTTCGCCGTCCTTCCCTCCCCGGGACCTCACCAGGGCCCTGGGGCACTGCACCCCCACCCCCCCGTGACTCCCCTCCCCCCATGCCTGGGGCTCCTCCTCAGCACCTCCCAGTCCCTTTCATTGCCTCCATTAACTGCAACCCCTCCAAGTACGCGTTGCTCCCCTTCTCCTGCACCCCCTCCATATCAATGACCTCACCCTACAGTTTATAAACCCCTAAAGACCGGCCTTATCTCCTGGGACTCGGTGGGCTTTTTGCTTATTTCCCCCAGCTATTGAAGCCCACCCTACAGGTCTTCCCTGTCTTCTCTCTCAGCTGTATAATTTAGGGACCAATGATGGGGATATCCCAGGATGGTTCCTTTCTCTTTTCAGTGAAGTCCCCCCTAATCCCTGCCCAGAGTATTTTTAAGTTGGGGCAAGCAAATAACCCCTTTTCTTCTTTATTCCCACTCATTTGCTGTATTAGTAGGGAGAGGCAAGCAATACTCAATTCTATCCAATGTTCTCTAACCCCCACCCCCCAATTAAAAATAACCCTTTATATACTTGTCAGGCACCCCTCGTCGGTTTTAGCTTTGCTGTCTGGGAGAACCCTACTTTCCTGCCTGCCTCTGACAAAGCATACCTTATATACTAAGTACTGTAAAGAGAGGGACCTCTGTGGCTGTAGCCAAACACCCTCTTCTGCAAGTATATGTGACACTGAGAAGAGGGAATGGGGAGCACTTTTCCAAAATGACCCACTTCTCACCACGGGGAAACCCCTCAACAGCATAGGATTAGGGTTTTGGGGAACACCTGCCCTTTTCTTCTCAAATAATCGCTTCTCTACACTCCTCCAGTACATTTGATCTATATTATTGGGGGTGACATTGGAGAGATTAGATTGTATTTGAGAAGATCACTGCAGACCAGGCTTTTGTGGTGGTCTTTGGTTATTATTTACTTAATGACTTCACCCAGAGAAATTCCCGAAGGTTCCCGGGCCAGATCCAGGGGTTTTTTTTGTTGTTTTTTTAAAGGGTGATTTAGAGGTTGTGGGGGATGGAGGAAATGAGCCAAGCTACCAGAACAACTAGTCTCTCGGGGAAAATGGGGGTAAAAATGCAGTTGAAAAGTCCAGTTTACCTTCTTTCTCTCTCCTCCCCACCTTTCCTCCACTTCCCCCCCCCTGTTGCAGGGTTTTGTTTATATAACAAGTAGTTTGGCTGGATTCTCCTGAAGAATTCCTTCATTTATTTATTTATTTATTCATTACTATTTTTGATTGGATGATTTATCTCTTTTGTAAAGGGTGGGTAATACTATTGAATATTCAGTCAAAAAAACTTGACCGAGTTTTAAAGTAGTATTAAAAATTTTGGTTTGTAGGTGGGGGATGGGTAGGTGTTTGTCAAATTCAGAGATTATTCCTAATGTTTTCAGGAACAAGAAGGTGGCTTTCCCTACCCCACCCTGGAGAACTTGCTAGCGATTAGCTGCTGGAGATGTTGAAGTTTGAGCCTGAGTTTTTGTTTTTTTGAGGGGGAGTGTGTGAGAAAAGACAAAGAGAAAGGCATAGAGGATGTATAAACGAATAAAACTGTTTCTAGGGAAAAGGTAAACCAAGACATTGTTTTATGTACTGTTCCTGATATAAGATTGAGTGTGTGTAATGGATGATAGCAGTTGTGTTGGTGGCTTTTCATAAGGCTGTAGCAAAACTTGTAACTGTGGATATGTGTGTATTTAGACAAAGCTGCTTCAGATTCTAGTCTTGTTTAGAAAATAGGAAATGACACTGATTGTGGCAGAACCTGAGTTATTTTTATCCTGGATTTAGTGTTACTGTCAGACCAATGCAAATTTTCATCTAGTGTTTAATTTAGTTGGGAGGGAAAGAACTCTAGCTGTTCTCTTAAAAACAATATCACATTCTTAAAATATATGCATGTATGTTTTTTAAAAGGTTGAGAATAAGGGGTGAGGCCCAACTTGACCTGAGCCCTTCCCAAGACTGCTCCTTTTGTTCATTTAGTAGTTGTGGCATCTAGAATGATTACCGCATTTAGGAGTAGGGGCATCTGTGGAGGGGAGATGGTAGAGACAAAGAAGGGCAGGGTAATTTTTTTTCCTAAGTGGCTTTATTTCGTAGCTTATTTTTAGTAAATGATGAAGAAAGACAAAGATAAATTGGCTTCCTGTTCATTCCCCACCTTCACTCTTTTCTGACAAAAGAAAGCAGAGGCGCTTTTAAATCACAGGTCTCTTGTATAGTAGTGTAACATCCTGGGGATTTAAAAGCAAGGGGTTGTCTTTGCTATGTGTTTGTTTTCTCCTCCTAGCATAAACAACATGATTGAGAAGTTCATATTATTCAGACACCTTTGTAGGTCTTCTTCCTTGTCTTTTTGTGTGTTTTGTGGCCTCCTTCCTCTGATTAAATGAGATCAGTAGGCCCGAATTGAGCCATCACTTTTTGAATATAAATGATATACTCGTATATTTAGCTGAAATAAAATAAGCCCTGTACTAAAATGAGTGAATTTATGTGGAGAGAAAAGAGAGGGTGTTGAAAATAAGACAGTGAGTGAGGAAGTAGAAAAAATAGGTCTGAAGGAATGTACTTGCTTGTTACTCCCACTGGCCCTTGATTTCTTGGGTTTATGCTTTCTACCATTTTCTTTGCAATCTCTTGTTTCAGCCCATTTTTGGATGTCTCCTGGGCATAATTATGCCACCAGGATTTACAGTCTGGCAGGGAACCTATATACTACTAAAGTAACAGGGTGTGGGGGTAGGGAGAGAAGAGGATGGACTTGTAACTCATGCCCCTGCTTTCCATGGCTCGGACAGGTTATTCAGAGACTTGGCCTCTGTTACTTGGGAGTCAGTCATCTTTCTTTTGTGACTGGGTTGGTAGGAGGAGATCAGACTTCTAAGTTATTTGGGGAGTGAGTGTTTTGCACCGATGCACTGAAATAATTTGCTGTGTGATTATGTTCTGAAACTCTGACTCATTCATTGTGTCCTTCCTGGTTGTTGTGCAAACCTTCTTCTGGAGCCTAAAACCGATTTAAATTGCTTCTTAGCAATGTTGTCCTTGTCCCAGCACTTGCCTTCGCCCATTAGAGAGCCTTTGAGTGTGTGAAGGTGGGGAGAGGAAGGCACTTTATCCATCCCATCAGCCCGATGGAGGCTTTTCTGGGTCAGAACTGGAGTGTTGCTTTTTAAATTTCAGTTTTAAATCTAGTTGATTATTTAGATTATACAAGAACTGGGGCTGTCCTGTGCTTAACCTATGATTTGCCCTCAAGGAATAACCTGTTAAATTTTCCCCTAGTGGAGGAACAAACTGCTCGGATTACACCTAGGTCCCTTGACCGTAGGGGTTTTTTCACTGTCTCACCCTGTTGCACAGTCTTGCTGATCCTTTTATCTGGGAACTAGAGGCCCCAGCTAAATGCCGGAGTTGCTTGTTTTGGGGAAGCTTCTGCAGGCGAAAGGCCGGAGGCACAGCTCCCCTTGGCTCATTGGCTGTTCTGTTACTACCCGGAAACTGAGCAGTGGGCGGAGCTGTCCAAACAGCTGATGGAGTGTGACCAGAGTGTGTTTGTATACAAAAGAGAGGGGGCTAGGGGAGTCTAGAGAAAGACTTAAATGACATAAAACTGGAGAATCAGAAGTCAATATGTAATCACCAGAATAAAGAATACTTCTAAAGAATAGATAAGTGGGCATCTGTTACGTCACAGTATTTGTACTTAAGTTGTCAACTATATTCAGAAAGTTTGTGAATTAACAAATCCTAGGATCACGAATATAGAACTAGAAGAGGGACACCAGAGGCCATTGAGTCCAACCTTATTTGTTTTGCCGGCAGGAAACAGGCTCCAGGGAGGTTAAGTGATTTGTTCAAAGTCACATAGAGAGTAAATATTAAAGCACTATTTGAACTCAAGTCCTTTGACTCCAGAGCTGGGGCTCTTTTCTGATAGCAGTTTGTGGGGATTTATGAAGGATTTTATGTAGGGATTTTTGTTGGCATAGCGAACAGTGATTAGTAACAAAATTTTGGTGGCAATTTTGAGAGTAGGCGCTTTTCTCTTCTGGAGGGAATGCAGTGACTTAAGCAGAATACATGACTTGAAATATATTTAGCTGACTATATGCAGAGGCAGCATAATCAAAGTATAGTAGACATTTAGCTTCCCTTGCCAAGCTTCAAATTGGTTTCAGAAAAGGGACTGCTGGTGTTGTAGAGCAAATTCAGTAATATGGTCCCAATAAAAACTTTATAAGCTCTACATACTCCACCCCCCTCCCCCGACCTATTATTTCATTGGTATAAGAGACTCCAAATGAATAAAAAGAAGGAACTAGCATTTATTAATTTATTACTTTGTTAGGCACTGTGCTAATAATAAGTGCTTTACACACATTATCTCATTTGATTCTCACAACAACTTTTGGGGGTAGATGCTGTAATTATCCCCATCTTACAGTTGATGAATTCTGGCAGACAGAAGCTAAGTACCTTGCCCAGGGTCAGAGGCAAGACTTATAAGACCTAGAAGATCTTCAGAACTAGCTACTGTGATAATACTTGAAGGTTTTATAGATCTTACATAGCAAATAACATGTAAGTAATGCAGGTAAATATCTTTGTAGAAAGAACATACATTGATTATGCTGTGATAAAGGAAGTAAGGTCATCACAGTTACATCTTGAATAATTTTTATTTTAAATTTGATAATTAAAAAGAAGTGGTAAGAATGTTAGTCATTTCTGAGTGCCAGTATAAATTAACACCTTTACTATGGCCTTGTTTTGACTTAAGTGCAAATACAAAAATGAAAATTGCAACCATTTTCCTTGAAAATGCCACTTTAAAAAACTTTATATTGTTTTGCCATTAATCTTTTGTTTTCACTCTTAATTTAGTTGTTTGGTCACTTTTGTTACACTTCATTTTTCACTTGAAGAGTAGACAATTCTGTAATCTTTTAACCAGCTCAAGTATCAATTGGGAACCTGTGGTTTGGCTTCCATTTCCTGTGGTCTCTGTTTTAGTGAGATGATGGGATGGAAGTTGGAACAGTTTTAGGTTCTTCACTCTTCTAGCTGAAACTAAAAGATTTGGTAACTTGTAATGTTCTGAGTTTGTCCTCTCAGCCTAGATTTTGGTGACAAAAATAACATGCTGGTAAGTTATCTTGGTTAAACAGGGACCCACATGAGTAAGCATTCACAGCTTTAGGCCATCTGATTCCTACAGTAGTTACACCCATGTCTAAAAATTCAGTTTTTAGGAAAAAAAATTGCTGCAGATGTGGACCATAAAAACTAACCTGGTGTATGTACTATTAATATTCTGGTTTATGTGCTATATTGTGATTGTGTATTTTGTGCAAAAATACTGGACCATATTTTCAGTTCATTTTAGTATATTTAGTTGACTAGAATTTCTGATTGCTGGAAACATTGAGTTTTGTGCTTGAAAAAAGATAGTGTTTTGCAGTGCAAATTTGCCTGTAGTCAGCACTTAGATGAAAATAAGTTTTAAAAAACATTTAGCACCTGCAGTGTATGTTCTAATTGATAACCTTTTAGACTGGTTGACTTATGGTTTAGTTACTAGACTAACAAATAGACTGGAAACTCTCATTCTGAAGTCTTGTGGTGAGTAAGAAAGAGAATTGGATCTGGAATAAGACTTGAGTTCAAATTATTTTACCTCTCTAGTCTTTGGTTTAGTTAATCTGTAAAATGAGGTGCTTAGGATAAATGGTTCTCTATGTTTCCTTCCTGGGTTAAATCCATGATCTTGTTTTGCTGAACTTCCTTCAGTACCAGTGTTCCCCTTGTCTGAAATGGTAGTAATGATGAAGATCAATTAATTGAGGCTTATGGTAGTGGTGTACTTGTTAAAGTGACTAATATATTGTTGGTCTAAATGAATTAATGGTCTAAATACCCCAAATGTATAGAAAGTTTGATCTCTGGCAAAATGTGGAGGAATGTGGGAGCCTGAATTTAATTTTCACAGATTAGATTCCTTATTTGATTCACAGGTGAATGAAATTCTAGTTGTCATTAAACTGTCATTGCTTTAATTTGTAGCATTTAATACTGGTGGAAAAGGATGGCTCCAAAGCAGTGATTACCTTATCAGTACAATATTTATTTTTGGTATCCTCTCCCAAAGTACTATGTATGTTTACTTAAAAAATTAAAATGGGTTTTTAAAATTTGGAGCCTTTTTTGACCATTTTTTATTAATTGGAAGCACAATAAAATCAATCAAATTACTTTTTAAAAAAATTATTCTATTTTACTTTGTTTTTTGGCAATTAATTAGCATTACTTTTCTCTTCCTCTTCTCTTTCCCCCATTATTTTTACATTCTATAAATCCCATTGTTTTTATGTTTACCAGGGAGGAAATTTAGATTTACATGTCTTTCCAAAAAGATAAATAGTATTTTGGTTGTTTTATGTGTCCACATTTTTAATGTAGTGTTTATCTGTTATCTTACCTGTTTGTCTGTCTGTATCTATATGCATGTGTGTGATTTAAATTTAGATAGCATTTTCAGTCAGCTACTGAGCAGTTTAAAATTTTTCCCCACTATTCCTGTGGGAGGCAGTTATATCCTTTCCTTTTCCTTGCCCTTGACTCTGCCTTCCCTTTTTTCCTTTTTGCTTTTCCTTCCTTTCCCTTCCCTTGCCTTCCCTTTTCCTTCATGGCTTGGGGAGAACTGAAGGGAGATGAAATAACGTATCAGTACAGAATAGATCCATGCCAGGACCAGAAACAGACTGGAGGAATTATCAGGGAGATATTTTAATATCTTCCAGTCTCAGTTTTCACATTTTCTTCCATATGTGATTCACCCTTGTGTAATGTCAGGGATTTAACAAATGTGTTCCTGATATCTTATGAGTTGATAGGTTAGTAGACATTATTTAATGATGAAGGCAGGTACCAAAGTTTTACTATTAGCACAATACTTTGTGAGTAGTAAACCTTTAATTGAATTGTTGAATTAGTTAATGTCATCTTGTTTCCTGCTGTGTATTATCAGTGTGCACCCCTGTTTATATATAGATATGTGAATATGACTTAAAATCTTGTTAATCTCTTGTTATTAGCCACAGGAAATCTTATTTTGGTGAATTGGAGTGAGATACTTTTCTGTGTCAGGTTCTGTTTGCATCTAAGTGTAGACCTCGAGATTGTTGTGGCAGTGGTGTTCTTGGGAACTAAGACTTACAAGTGTGTGCTTCTGAGATGTGATTTGGACTACTATTATGGTCATGGTTTCTACTGGGACTCTCTTGAACACAACAGAAGATAATAGGTTCTGAAGGGCTACTTAATCTGTGGACTGCTGGATGTAGTTTTCTTCCGTTCCCTTATTTTGCCATGTGTTCCTAAGAAGAGGAATTGGAGGACACTATGTCCAGATTTTTACACTATCTTTTAAAATTATTTGGCCAACATAATAAGGATCTGTTTTTCAGTTTAGATGAAATCATGTATGTATGTGGGATAAAACCATATACGTTGTTTATTAGTCAGAAGATCTAATCTTTCCAGGTTCATAGGATTGTATTTCCTTTATTAATAAAATCTCAGATGAACTGTTATAAAATAGAAACAAGTAACCAGGCATAGCTTTGGTCACCTCTGGCACATTTGTTTAGAAACAGTCGTGCTCTCTGTGACTTTATCAAAAAAAAAATACAACATACCATGTAATGTATTGAAAAGTTCAACTAAATTTGATATTATGTGAAAAAAGCAACTGTTTAATTTTTTTTCGACTTGCAACCATTAGACAGCTTCTGAAAAGTAGACTAATGGATTAGAGACTCAACATACAAGTAACCTTTATTTTCCATTGTATTTTTCCATAAGATAGCTTTTATGAGCATTAGGTTTCCCTGTTTGATATATCAAATCAATTATTTGTCTTATTCTAAGGAAATTTCTGGATTTAAGACCATTTTCCAAATTCTAGAACTTACTTTTTGAATAAAGTAGACTATTCCCTTTGTTACACAGCCTAGGGTTGTTGCGCACTGTAAAGAAGGGAACAAGTTTGTTGGTTTTCATTTTTTTTTTTTTTGCAATAATAAAAATAACTATTAGCTTTATCTTACCTATATAATGTTTTTGGGTTAGCTTACTGATCCAAACCAAGCAGAAGAGTTGCTTCTGACATCTTGAAAACCAATAAATACATTTTGGATTTTAAAAATGGATTGTATTTTTCAAAGTATTGAAGGCAAGGCAATCAGTGTAGGGAGAAGCTGCTTTTTTAAGTGAATAAGTACTTTCCTACAAGAAGACTTTAGCTCTTATTTTATTCTTTAAAAAATTTTAAATTTAAATTTTAAATTAGAGGTCCTAAAACATTTATCAGATGGGTAGAGCATTAGTAGGATTGTAGTAAAAATTTGATATTCCTAACATTTGTTAACTTTATAAAAGCTGTGTTAATTAAAATCGTTGCCAAAACTGGATTTTTTTTAAAGAAAGGAAAAAATTCTTATCTCCCCTCATCCCTCTTCCACCCCAAATTGTATCCTCTGTGTTAAAACACTAGTTTCTTAAGGAATAGAGGAAGGAGAGGAAGTGGATCTGAGTGTCTTCTTTAGTCTAATTGTCTGGATAGTTGCCCATTTTCTTGGCAGTAAAGAAAGGCAGCTGTTGAATGACATAACTTTGAATATCAAATGAAGACATATATTTGAGTATATGTATATTCAGTGATTCAATGTTTACCCGAGTTTCTGGTGAACCCTTTTTTTTTTTCCAGTCTTTGCCTTTTGTTGTATATGCTGTTGGGTTAGAAGACATGAGCTACTTCTCTTGAATTTGTGAGACATTAGCTTTGTCCTCCTTATTTTTTCATAGCAATATATTTTATAATAGGTAACCTGATTATCATTTGAAAAGACCAATTGTTGCCTTTTTTCTCAAACTTAGTTTCTTTACAAACAGGGGGAGTGACTGTATTTTCAAATTTGTACTTGCTTCACTTATCCATTTATTTCTAGCAAGTCTTCAGTGTTCACTGCTTTGATGGTCACTAAATCCAAGCAAATAGGAAGAATTTGTATTGATAGAGGTGGTCTTAGGTTGATTAAAAAAATCTTTCTTTAACGAAGAGTGTGATTTCAAGGGCTTTTGAAAATCTATTTATCTGAGACATTTTTTTAAATGCCTCAGTGATTTTCAGTCAAATAAAATTAAAAATAGCATCAAATCGAATACTTCTTTGCCAATAGTTTGAAGTCCAAATTCTACTTGTCTTCCCCAAGCCTGAACTATTTTGCAAACTTTGCTGTAATGCTGCAAAAACCTCTTTATATATGTAAAAAATTTAGGCTAGCCATTCTGATGTTAAGTGGTTGTCTATTAAATGATATCTGAGAAATAATGAAAGCAATGGTAGTAATTTCTAACCTGTGATTTTGATTCTGTTGTCTTTCTTTTGAGGTTGTGGAATTCAGGTTCAGAAGTATCTAATTGTTCGGGTTGGTTATATTTCTATCTGACCTTTTCTTTATCTAGTTATACTTTAGTCTTCGTGTTTATATTAGCAGGCTTCTTTTGCAACCAAAATTCACTCTTTATGTTTACTCATATAAGAGAAAGAGGAATACTCTCAGTTCCTGCATGTATTTCATATGAATTTTAAGAAGTTTTTGGAGTAGCTAGATGGTGCCGTTAGTAGAGCACTGGCCTTGGAATCAGGAAGACCCGATTTCAAATGTGGCCTCAGACACTGTTTACTAGCTGTATGACCTTGGGCAGGTCAATTGCCCTGCCTCCCCCCCTGCAAAAAAAAAAGTTTTGTTTTGCTTCCTTTAGTAGTAACAAAGTCACAAGATGGCTTAGATATTCAAGCTGCCTTCTATTTTGTTTATTCCCATTTTTTTTGGTGTTGTGACATTACTGAACTTTTGAATCTGAATCTCTCCATTTAAAAATCAAAAGATTACTACTACCATGATGATAAATGTTACAATGTCTGCACCGAGTAGTTAAAATATTTGAATTGAATTCAGTGAAGATTAAGTTCCTACTACCTGCTAGGCACCAGAGACAAAAACAAAACCATCCCTGCTTTTAAGTAGTTTGCATTCTGCTGTTAAGACCAGCAGTTATATAGACAAGTATTACAGTAATAATAGCTAATATTTTATAGTGGTTTAAGGTTTGCAAAGCACATTACATATATTATCATAAAATATAAGGTAGAAAGTGAAAAAGACAGAGGAGAGTTCTAGACGTGAGGAGGAAGGACATTTTTATATGAGGATTGGTGTGGGGGAATGACCATCATTGCTTGGAGGGTCCCTAATGTCAGCCTTGAAGGAGGAAGATAAGGCAGTGATGAATTGGGACTTCATTCCAGATATAAGGGTTAGACTCTGTCAGTGTATTGGGGACTAGCCTTTATGAGACAGATGAGGGTTCTATATGGTCCATGATACAGAAAAAAAGGCTTCACTTAGCAGTTTAGTGGTATCTACTTTGTTTCCAGTTCTTTGCTACTACAAAAAATGCCAGCCTTGATTGTTAAAGATATGATTATTAAGCAACTATTTCATAAATATTATGAAGTGTTAATATATTTGGTAATGATATTACTGATGTTCTTTTAAAGTCATAATTTGTAATGTTTTATGTTCAAGGCGGAAAGAGATTGCTTAATAGCCATTCAGTCAATATCTATAATTATCATTATACTCGGCACTATTTGACATGTTAAAAGAACACTGTACATTTGTATGGCGTTTTCACGTTTTTTTAAATCTTGACTAGAATCCTGTGAGACAAGCAAGGCAGGTATTATTATAGGAGACTGACCCTTTGAGAGGATAAGTGATTTGCTACAGTTGGCAAATGGTGGATCCTCAACTAGCATCCCTTTTCCAATTTCTAGTCCAGTGGTCATTCCAAGCATGTCTGTATTTCATTGATGTATGTGAGTATTCTCTACTGGTCTGTAACTTAGTGGATACATTTCAGAATGCTCCTAATGCTCAGAAAGGTTGTGATTTCACTTGGCTACACAGCTTAGTGTGAGGTGGGGCTGGAACTCAGATTTTCCTGATCCCAAATACAGTATTCTGTCATACTAAAAAATTACTATTCTGGCCAGTCAAATTCCTAATGTTTATTAATTCTTGATTATTTGTAATAATGAAAACAAACATATAGGAAGAGAACCTTGATCTGATAATTCACAAATCATGCTTCATGTCTTTAATATTTCCCATTTAATCAGGTAGTTTTCCTGATGTTAGTCTGTATGGGTTAGGAAGCAGATATTTAACTGTTTCTTGGATGTCATCACTTATTGAAGGCTTTGTCAGTTCCACTGCCATTCAAAGCTCTGAAATGACCTTAAATTTCAGCAAGCATAACCTGTATCTATAGCACTTTGAAAATACAGTACTAAGAAGCAATAGGTGTTGCCTGAATATAATAAGCATTGGCTGTGGAAGTAACATACTAAGAATTCTCCTTAGATCTTTGTGGCCTTCAGTATTAGTTAAAAAGTGACAGCTCCTGGAAATATTGTTTCTTATCAGAAGAAAGTCAAGCATTTGTTGTTTGATATAGCAGATGGACTTGGCTATAAGGTAATGCAGTAGCTTGCACCTGAAAAACAGGTTGAAATAACCTCAGTCTGCCATGTCTTTGTTAATCTGCTACACAAGAGATTAAAAGATGAATTCAGAATGGTATTTTGTCGTTTCTTGGTAGTAGACTGAATTTTGTCCTTTGTTTCTTTAGAAGGCATAGGTTTTTCATGAGGTGTAGTAGAAAAGAAATCCAGTAAGAGTGTGTTAGGTTGAAACCTTGTTGCTAAGAATACCAGTATTTATGTTATTGGTATAATAGAAACTGAGGAGGCAACCTCTTTCCCTGTTGTCCCCCTTCTCCTTTGTCAGGTATTTTAAACAGATTAAATTAGGCAGTTAGAGTACTAGAGGTGGAGTCAGGAAGGTCCGAGTTCAAATGTGGCCTCAGACACTAGTTAGTTGTGTGAATGAGTCACTTAACCTCGATTGCCTCCACCTCCCCCCCCAAAAAAAACCTAAATCCCAGGGATAAGTCATCAACCTCTCTCTTTCTCAGTATTCTCATTTGTAAATTTGTGATAATAATAGCACTTAGCTCCCAGGGTTGTTTATGAAGGTCAAATGAGATAATATTTGTAAAGTGCTTTTCAAACCTTTAAAGTGCTATATAATGCTGCTATAGTTTTATATTAACATAAGTTTGAACCAGTATACAGAGGAGTGGTTGTAAGCCAAGAAAATATTTTCAGTTTTCAAAATGAATCCTGTAATGTCTCTGTTGCCCAAAGTAGAGTTTTGGTCTTTGTTTTATACATTAAGTTGAGGATGGTATAAAATTTCCCGAAGCCAAGGACCTCCTTTGTTAGTTTGAATTAGAACTCAGTTCTTGTGCATTAAAAATTTTACCTCCATGTTTTAACAACTTTATTTTTTTTTTTTTTGGCAGGGGGGAAGGCCGGGCAATTGGGATTAAGTGACTTGCCCAAGGTCACACAGCTAGTAAATGTGTCAAGTGTCTGAGGCCTGATTTGAACTCAGGTACTTCTGACTCCAGGGCCGGTGCTCTACTCACTGTGCCACCTAGCTGCCCCAACAACTTTTTATCTTAAGATTTTAAGTATTATAGAGGAAAAAAGTATTGGATTTTAGTTTGGTTCTTAAATTGTATCTAAGTATCTAAGGTGGATTAAGTTAGAAACTTTAATGTTCTGGCAATTTCAGTTATTAGAGTGATATTATACAAGTCTCTTTCTGTAGATATTTTTGTTTCCTAAACAGTTTCATTCAGTTCTTTAAACTGGACGAATGATATTAAAAGGAGAATCATTTATATTTTTAGCAGGGTATTCTGATGTTTCCATCATTTTAAAAACTTTGCTATTTGAACCCCTTAATGCTATATAAAATCAATATAAATTAATAAGGTATGAGCTCTTAGTTTCTCAAAGTACCTTCAGTTCAGAATAGTGTATAAGCCATTGGTGCTCAGGAGCTGTACATATCTTTTAGATTTGTTTCTATATTTAGCCAGTTTCATGGGCAGTTTAATTTCCCACATTTGATTGAAGTAGCTGTATAATACTTTATATCTGAGATGAAGGTTACCTTTTATTTGGGTCTTTCCATTAAAAGTGGCAAAGGCACAGTTTTATTTGCTTCATATTGCTCTGGGAATCATAGAATTTTAAAAGAGAAAGGGATCTTAGATTAAAAATGCCACATATAAATGCCTTGTTGATTTCTCATAGGATTAATTAGATTAGGGAAAGGCATATGTTCTTATCCTATGCTAATTCCAGTGAGATTTTATCTCTTGCCATGTGAAAATAAAGTTTTTCAAGTATTATATCTTTTATCATTATCATTTTATGCTTTTGTGTCCCTGTATCTATTTTATTGAAACAATGAAAATCCTCCTCTGTCTAGAAAATAGAAAATTTCTGCCAGGGGAATGAGGTGTTGTGTATAAGTGAATTTTCTAGGTAACTGAAACTTATTCAGACAACACAAAACCACATTTTTGATGAATGTATTTCTAAAATGTATTACACATTTCCCTACTAGTTTAAACTATACAATTGATAATTGAGGCTATTAGATTATCCTATTTTAAAATTCTGCCAAATCTGATTTTAAATTTTAAATTTTTTTTATTGATATTTTTATATCACCTTCATTTTCAAATATGCCACTCCCCTCCTCAGTGATATATCCCTTGTAACAAAGAATAAAAAAGAGAAGAGAAAAAAAACCTCAGCAAAACTAACCAACAGACCAACTGAGATAATATTATACATACAAATGTTTCCCACCTCTTCAAAGAATGGAAGAAGGTGCATCTTTGCTCCTTTTGGAATAAACTTGGTAATTATAATCATACATCATTTACTTTTGGCTTTCTGGATAATGGCTAAATACAAGTGCAACTAATAAGCAGAATTAGATTTGTTTTTTCATTTGATAGAAAAGTATTCAGATTATAAAAATGGGCATGCCAAATAATAATGAGAATTTATGTAGTGCTTTAAGATTGGTGAAGCATTTTACAATTAGTATCTCATTTGAGCTCCTAACAACCCTGGGACCTAGGTACTCTTATTAACTGCAGTTTACAGTTCAGGAAATTGAGACAGAGAGAGGTTAAGTGACTTGCCCAGGGTCATACAGCTAGTGTCCGAGGCTGAATTTGAACTCAGGTCTTTCTAACGCCAAGTCCAGCATTCTCTCAACTTTGCCACTAGTTTGTCTCTAAATTGTGAGAGATGCTCTTGCTGCCTGTCTTCCATGCAGTCTTCTGTTTTCTGGTTCTTTTATTTGGTAAAACTCCTCCCCCTCCCACAGAAGGGCACTATTCTGGAGAAACTAAATATATCAGAAGAGCAGCAAACCTTATGGTATAATGGAAGGAACACTGGAGTTGAAGGACATGAGTGAGTCTGCTGCTCCCTCTGTTGGACTGTGGGCAAATCATTTGACATCTGGGACCTTTAACTGTATAATGAGTTTTTTTCATCTGTAAACTAAGGACAATCAACCAGATAATCTCAAAGATTCCTTCCCTTCTAGCTCCAAATCTGTTGAACAGGGTTCTTGTTTATAGATGAATGTGAGGAAATAATATAGGTCAGAGGAATCTTAAAGCTGGTATGCTTACCAAACTAGGAACTCTGGTGGTGTCAATCAGACCTTTGATGTTTAAGACTACCACCTCGATTTACATAGTAGAAATCAGTAACAAGACATACAAGGCCCACATGAGGCCCTCCTAGAGCAAGTCAGCTCTAGACTATACAACTTTATTGCTTCTTTGTTTTCATTGGCTTTGGGGCAGTGTGGAGGAGGGCAGCCCTCCATTGCTTCCCCTTCATCCACTTCTGTGGCTCTTTCGGGGCTCCTGGCAGTGTCTGCCTTGTCTGAAAGGTGTCATGATGCTTGGAAGGAGCACTGAGACTTAAATCTGAGACCAGGAGTAAGGACCCTGCTCCTTCTTCCTCCCAGTGTATCTCACTGTCAGTGGGCCTCAGCCTCCTTACTGGACTTAAGTGACCTCCAAGATACTTTCTGGTTTTAAGTTTTTGTTCCCACCCAGGATCTTTTTCGCCTTTGAGAAGGACAGTCAGGACCGAGTAGTTAACTGCTGTCCCAATGAGTGGGCCCCTCTATCATGCCTTCCTTTCCCTTCCATTATTCTTATAGCCTATAAGTCACTATTATCAGCCCAAGGAGAGGCAGAGTGGTGCAAGCAGAAGACACTGACCCCTGGACTCTCACCCTTCAAATAACCTCTGCTGCTTTCTTCCTGTGTGACCCTGAACTGCTCTTGGCTTCCTCTTCTATAAAATGAGCTGGGGTTGATGGGATGGCCCTTCAGGTTTCCTTTAGGGCTCTATGGAATAGCAGGCCCTATTGATTCAAAACAAAGTTCACACTCCCCTGTTTTGCATTTAGAACTGTGGGTTTGGTTCTGCTGCTGTGCTTTGATCCAGCCATGGGATGACTATTTCCTTAGACTCTTGTTTCTTCTTGGAATAGCCTTCAATCTAAGCATTATACATCCAATTCTTGTGCTTTGTCCTTAAATCTGAAGACTAAAAAGCTGTTTCACCAAGCCTTACTTCTTCCTACTTTGCTAGAGGTAATCTTTTTGTCTTCTGAACCAGCAGCTTTTTGTACCTTTTTTAAAACTGTATTTTTAATTTTCAACATTTGCTTTTCTAAGATTTTGAGTTCTAAATTTTTTCTTCCTCCTCCCTTCTTCAAGATGGCGTGCAATCTGATATAGACTATACATGTACAATCATATTAAACATATTTTCACGTTAGTCATGTTGTGAAAGAAGAATCAGAACAAAAGGAAAAAACCATGAGGAAAATAAAAGAGAAAATAGTATGTTTTGATCTGCGTTCAGACTCCATAATTCTGTATCTGGATGTGGATAGCATTTTCCATCATGAATCTTTTTGGAGTAGCCTTAGATCATTGCATTACTGAGAAGAGCTAAGTAAGTCTATCAAAGTTGGTTATCACACATTGTTGGTGTTACTCTGTACAATGTTCTCCTGGTTCTGCTCACTTCACTCAGCATCAGGTTTTTCCTGCCTGTTCATCATTTCTTATGGAACAATAATATTCCAATCACAATTTGTTCAGCCATTCCTCAATTGATGGGCATCCCTTCAATTTCCAATTCTTGGCCACCACGAAAAGAGCTGCTACCAATATTTTTGTATGTGTGAGTCCTTTTCCTTTTTTTATTAACTCTTTGGGATACAGACCTAGGAGTGGTATTGCTGGTTCAAAGGGTATGCACAGTTTTATAGCCCTTTGGGCATAGTTCCAAATTGCTCTCCAGAGTGGTTGGATCAGTTCACAACTCCAACAACACATTAGTGTTCTAATTTTCCCACATCTTCTCCAACATTTATCATTTTCCTGTTTTGTCATGTTAGTCAGTTTGATGAGTTGTTTTAATTTGCATTTCTCTAATCAGTAGTGATTTAGAGCATTTTTTCATATGACTATAGATAGCTTTAATTTCTTCATCTGGAAACTGCCTCCTCATATCTTTTGACCATTTACCAATTGGGGAATGACTTGTATTCTTACACATTTGACTTGGTTTGTACCTGTCTTTATGGCATTTTATGTGTTATCTTCTGTTATTATTTGCACATATATGTATTTTCTCACTGATTAGATTTTAAGCTTCATATGCGATCTTATTAACAGTATAGTGTCTGATTCATACAGTGTCTTGTGTGTACATAATAGGTCCTAATTCTTTGTTGAGTGAAGGATTTGGATTAGATAATTTCTAAAGTCTCTTCCAGCTCTAAATCTGTTGTCTTATGAAGGACGTAGTAGAGTTCGCATTTATTCTAGAAACATCTTTGTTTCGTAGGATAGTGTAATTTATTTTTTATGGATGGGAAACTGAATTAATTAAACTTTGGCGGAATCCTAGAGTTGGTGGATTTGGAACCTGAGCCCAAATGAATTTAATTGGCATGAGTTTCCTGCCCCTAGTTTGTAGAGCAGATTAACTGGGTTTTCATAAAGTCCATATGTAGTTTTTGAAATTAAAAAAAAATCATATCTAGCTCAGGCATCATAAAAAAGCTCTCAGTTTTTCGGGTAATTAGCCACCACTTTATCGTAGCTGATGTGGACTTTGGTTTTGCAGTGCATAGGATATAGTTTACTTTTTTTTGTCTGTGTAGACAATCTATTTGTCATAGAATCTATAAACGATAATACCTGTTGTAATTATAAAATATAATTGTCTTAAGCTTTCATAGATTTACTTTTAAATGCTATTTACAGATAATTTTTGTTACAGCAGCCTAATTTATCAAAGTTTAAGGATGTTATCAAGATCTATTTAGTAAAGACTACTCAACTTTCAGTTTCTTCTCTTGTCAAATCAAGAGATTAATAGTAACAGAACTCATTAGGTTGCTTTTTGGCCATTGTACTTTGTTGAATGATATATCAATGTGTCAAAATGTTTGTCAGCTAGGTCAGGGGAACTAGGTGACACAGTGGATAGAGTGCCAGGCCTGGAGTCAGGAAGACCTGAGTTCAAATGTAGCCTCAGACAAACATTAGCTGTTTGACCTTGGGCAACTCACTATTTACCTTAGTTTCCTCATCTGTAAAATGGGCTAGAGAAGGAAATGGCAAACCATTCCTGTGTCTCTGCCAAGAAAACCCCAAATGGGGTCATGAAGAGTTGGATGTGACTGAAATGACTGAACAATAAGAACAACGATGTGGATAGAGGCAGAGCCCACACTGGCAAAAATCTTACTTAGATCCTTAAAAGCAGAGATTGTTTCATTGTCTTTTTTACATTCCTCAGTGTCTGGCACAAAGTGACTGATGGATTGGAGTTTGTTGTAGTAAGAAAATACTGGAGGCATGAAAGGAACCTTTTCTGTAGTCTAAAAATGGTCATTACATGTTGAATAGAGTTTTGTAACCTAGGAGAGATTTGGAAAGTAACACCTGAAAATGAATGAATCTGAGCATGGTCTCTCTGTCTCTTTCTCTGATTCAGCTGTGTGTGCGTGCGTGTGTGCGTGTCTGATCTGCCTCTGCCTCTGCCTGTGTCTCTGCCTGTGTCTCTGTCTCTCTTACTCTTTCTCTTGCTATCTCTCTGCCTTTGACCCTGTCTTTCTCTCTCACATCTGACCCCTTATTGTAGTATGGAAGTAACCCAGATTTCTCAAAGCTATGTCAGCAGAGCACAAGTCATGGCAGGTGTTACCAAACTGAAAAGATTTAAGCATGTAGGTGACAGATTGTGTCTGTCATCCCAGAACTGGCAGAGTTATGTTTGGAGGGATTTGCTACCAGGTGGGTTTTTCTTTCTTTTTTTTTTTTTTTTTGCTACAGCAGCTCATTAAAACATATACACAGGAATTAGGAAGTTGCAAAACTAGTGTACCTGCTTAGATGAAGTATCTTATCTAAGTATTGAAATGAATGACTCCTTTTCTGGCCAATGTCCAAAGGAACAAAGAATAGCAAATGTGGAGTATGTTGTTTTGGGTTAAGAATCTATTTTCAAGGCTTGTTGTAAGTGAATGCCTTCTGCCTTTATGTATTAACACATGAAGACATTTGAACTTAGTACTCTGATGTGAAATAAAAGATTTGTGGAATTCAAACATTTGCAAAATGTAAACTTGCTTCTATATTCAAATAACTAGAAATCAAGCAAGAAAAGCTAGCTTTAAAATTAGATTTGGGAACAGAAGTATAAATAGAAGCAGCCCAGAAGTTGTTTGTATTAGCATGTAGGTGTCTGTGTATTTGGCCTTTACGACAGTTCAAATGCAGTGAATTTGGCTAACATAAACTGAATAGGAATGCAGAAGAGAAATAGTGGACTTACAAAATACAAACTGATTAAATCATCCTGATAAATTTAATACAAACTTATCTTCCATAAAACTGGCTATGTGTGTGGTTCCTTATTGCTCTGGTTTTCCATTGACTTACTTAATTCTCCTTGATTCCACTTATTAGCCATCTCTTAGTTTTCGCAAATGTTATGTCTTTTGGAATGTAGGCCCATCCATTGCTAATGCATATCATCAAAAAATGTCAAAAGTTTCTTTTTCTTATCAGTTCTTCTCTTTCTACTTGTATTCCCAGATCTCTAGAGACTGAATTGAGTATACGATTTCACGTCTGAAGATGACTGTTCAGTCTCCACCTTGTGTCATTTTGTCCCAATCTGTTATTATTAGCACTTTAAGAGTTTTCTTATCCTATAGACCATTCACTTTTTTTGCTTTATTCCATCTCCGTCTTTTTTAGTCATTGCTTGGCTAAGGAGAAGTTGCCAACTTCCCAGAATTATGAGCAAATGACGAGTAATTTAAACTCTCCAATAGTCATGTTTTCTTGTTATGGAAGAGGAATAGTAGACTTCTGGCACAGTTACACTGGGAAAAATGTTTTAGATCTGAACATAGAGGCATCAAGTTGTGTTAAAGTTTCTGTGTTGTGACATGATAGCAATTCTTGGAAAATAACTTAAGATTTTTTTAAGCACAGCAAACTAACGTTAGTTTACATTTCATTTGGTAGGAAGGAAAAGTGAGTGGTCTAACAGTTCAAGCTCTCTTGCTACAGAATATGATGTATTAAATAGTATTTTTAGTGAGGTAGTGAGTTGAATGTACTTCATGATAGTAGACTCGTTGTTAGACTATTTCATCAGCTACCTGTATCCCAGACAAGAATGTCTGAGTTCTTTAATATGAATTTAGACTCCCAGGACAATATGGAAGATTAATATTTGTTTTGCTTATTGTACTTGAAGTGTCTGCTTTTTCTGTTTAAACACATAGGAACATAGTGAATCCTATTATTTGTGTACAACATACAAATGTATACAGGCTTTGAGAGAAGTCTTATACTGGGTAACTTTCTGAAAAATGATGAAGAGTATTTGAAATCTTATTTGACTAATTGTTTACTAGAGGTTAAGAAATGGTAGATTTCAAATTTTCTTTTTCTGAGCCTTGACATTACTAGTATATTATTCCAAGTGGTTTTGTGAGGATAGGAATAGAAACTAAACCTTTTATTTATAAGAGCTTTTGTAGTTTTTTAAAAAGGTCTCTGGAATCAAGAGATAATCAAGTTCTATAATTAACTGTGACTTCAGTTAACTTCTTTACAAAAGGAAGATGATAGTACCGTGACGTAGGTCACAAAGAGAATACAAATGTAAAATACACCCGTACCCACACCCGTGTTGGGTACTTTGGGATGATATGCTGGTGATTTTTAGTTAAATATGAAGTACATGGAGATGGGTTTTTAACTGACTGCAGTAAGCCTGGAAGGACATAGAAAAGCAGATTTTTTTAAGTTGGTGGATTGAAGGATGAAGTAGAATGGAAAATTTAGATTGAGGGTCAGAAAAAGGAGACTAGGATTTGCAAATAGATTTGCCTTTCCAGAAAAGAGGATAAAGTAAGGGTGAAATTGGCAAGATATTGAAGGAATGATCATTTGTTACTTGATATGATAGACGATTGAGAATTGAAAAGGACTTGTGATATTCCTAAGTCTTCCTATCTAGCAAATCTTTTTTAAGCTGTCTCTCCTTTTAACTTGTTATATGTGTCAAATCTAGAAAGTCTTCCAAAAGAGATTCAGAAAGAGATTGCAATAAGGCAAGGCATGACTTACCAGGTTTCAATAGAGAATGGATTAATCCCTGAAATTTTTGCAATAGGGTGATTAAGATAATAATGTCATAATCCTCAGATATGTACTTTGCAGAGTAAAAAAAAAAACCCAAAAGAAACATTTAAATTTGGAAAACCAACAGGCCACCCATACCTGGCATATTGCTGAATATTGACTTACATGTAAGATGGTTAGTAGGAACATGGGAAATTGTATGGTTTCCGTGACTCATATGCTAATAAGAATTCTAGCTCTTTGAAATAAAATGTGCAAGGCTCCATAACTCTCATCCTACAGACACATATGAAAATACAAACATATTCCCTAAAACAGCTTTTCCCCGTCTTACTCTGGCTTTCCACTGACCTATTTATTCCCCTAAGGCTCTTCCTTCTTTTCATTATCCACCTCTTAGCTTTGTGGGAACCATCATGAGTCCTAATAACTGGGTCCATCCATTGCTGATTTAAATATGCAATAAGAAACATAAATTATAAACTTAGTACTTCAAGGTACTTGAACTAGAGGCTTGGCTGAAATAGCAGCATGTCTGAAAAAGATCTAGAGGTTTTAGGAGTCTGGAAGCCCAATATAAGCGGTTACTTAGAAAAGCTAATGTTACCTCAGGCTGCATTAAGACCACCAGGGTCCAGGATCAGGGACTTGATAACCCACAGTTTCTTCCCTGTTCAAACCACGTATGGAGTCTTAGGTTCATTTCTGAGCACTGCTTTTTTAGTAGACTTTGATGAGCTAGAGAGTGGGAAAGAGCAGCTAGGGTGGTGAAGATCACTTCATATAAGGAGCATTTGAAGAAACTGGGGATGCTTTAGCTCGTGATGATGATTTGGACTTGATGTAAGAAACAATCTCCTAATAATTAGTGTTATCCAAGGGAAGCTAGGTGAAGCAGTGGATAGAATATTGGGTCTGGAATCAGGAAGACGTCTCTTCCTGAGTTCAAATCTGGCCTCAGACATTAACTTGCTGTGTGACCCTGGCAAGTCATCTAACTCTGTGGCCTCAGTTTCCCCATCTGCAAAATGAGCTGGAGAAAGAAATGGCAAATCACTCCACCATCTTTGCCAAGAAAACCACAAATAGGGTCACAGAGTCTAATACAGCTGAAACAGCTGAACAGCAACCGAAAGCTATCCAGGAGTATAATGGACTACCCCAAAGTATTGTGCTCTCCTTCAGTAGTAGTACAAGTGCTGGATGACCACTTGGCACTTAGGTTGGAGAGAGTGCTGATAGTGTGATTGTGACCATGGATCTCTCAAGAAATAGGGTTTCACAGCTTACTTCATTTAGCCTGTCATCAGCAAAAGGGAATCTCTGTAGAGGCTCTGTCAGAGAGTCCTTTGGACTTTGCACAGGCAAGTCAGCAAGCATTTACTAAGTGCACATCTACGTGCCAGGCACTGTGCAAAGTGCTAGGGCCATCTGTAACACTGATGAACACCTTTGGTGAGCATATGTCCCTCTGTCTCCATGCTTCATATTTAGCAGATTTTTGAGCAGTGTCACCTTGGGTTGCAATTGTCATAGGATTTTATGTGATACTAACATTTAGGACATAACCTTACTAGAAGAAAAGCTTTGTTAAGGCAGCATTTTACTCTACCAAATAATGCCTTTTATTTGTTTTTGAAAATAGACAGAAACAGCAAAAGCTTATACTCTGTCAATTATGTGAGATCCAGATTCACTGAAAATTAGTCTTTTATATCTGGAATACTTAGACTGAGTAAAGGGAATTAAAGGTTGGTTCTTAAATTAAGAATCAAAATAGCTAAGTTCCAGACTGCTCACTGCCATTTCTTGACACTTCCCCTCCCCATCCCCTTCAGATTCCTTGCAGGTAGAAAAAAATGAAATAACAATTTTTTTATGAATTTTCTGGAATAAATCTTATTTTGTGCTGATATGGAGACTTTAGAAATCCTAACTTTTTCGTTTCTGATTTGTGTCTGACTGAACTGTGGTAGTAGAGTTACTTGTTTAGTTAACATGTATTTTTTTTTAAAGAGATCCTTTGTCCTAGGCTAATCAGATATTTTATTCCCCTCTGAATTAGTTGAAGTATAAACATATAATCATAATGATACCCGATATTAATCCTATATAATTCCTAATAACAAAAAATGTTTTGTGTATTATATTTTGTCCATTCTTTCAATAACACTATGAAATGGCAAACAGCTGTTGGTGCAGTTTTACATGTGGTGAAACTGAGGCACAGAGCCAATAAATTGCTTGTCTGTGGGTACACAGCAAGGAATGTAGTAGAGCCAAGCTTAGAATCTGAGCCTTCTGACTCTTAAGTATAATGTTGTATGGTGTGGGTGCATCTGTTCACTTTATGTTCAGGGGGAGGGAAACTTGATATTTCCCAAAGGTCTTGTTTCTATGCTCTGTTTTTACTGTAGAGAATACATTTAGAAGCAACATGATGGAATCGAGCATAGGACAAGAATACCTATCTAGTTTTAGTTCTGCTAGAAAATTATAAATTTCCAGTTCAGAAATTATTCCTTCATCTTGAGTTCTAATACTTTCTCCCCTTTCCCCTAACAGTTCTGGTGAAAAAAACATAATCAAAAGGTGTATTATACTTCTTACTATGTGAGTTTGGGTGATAAACATTATATATTTCTGTTTTCAACTACTTTCAGTGTTTGAGATAAAGGAAATGAACGACTTGCTAATGCTGTTTTTCTTAGGTTATTCTGTGAACCCTAATCAGGGATTATAAAATGACCAAGCTTTCCTGCGTAGCATCAAAACCTATGTAATAAATTGTTCTATTAAAATAGTATAAGAAATCTAGTTTGGATTATTCATATTTTGTTGGCTTAAATTCAGCAAATGGCTCTTTTACTTGATAATGTTGTGTATATTTGGCTTTCTGCTTTTATGTTTCTAAAACTGGTGAAAAATTTAAAAAAAAGGTATATGATTTATATTCCTATCCTTAGTATTGAAATACTGTGGATAAGGAAGAATGAAACTCTGATTCAGTTTCATGGTGGCATTAATGCCAAGAAAAAACTGAGAGTTTTTTTGTTCAATTCAGCTAGTTATTTTAGCAGGAAGACAATCTTTTTATTCTTTAAACATTTAAATATATATCTTATAATTTGTTCAAGAGAGGCATCCAAGTGTTGCAGTTGCTGTCCACTAACATTTGATTTGGTGATGATAATATCCTTTTAGAAGGATGGCATTTTTTTCATTTACAAATCCAGTTTTTAAATGATGAATTAAATACGCTATTTTGTGGCAATACTTTCTGATGGTTCAGTTTGAAAGAAAAATACTCTTCTGTCTCCTCCTTCCTGCAATTATATTTCTTTTTTAGGCAAAGCCTACACAACTCTCCCTAGATATTTGCCATATATCAGGTTGTATGTATTTATCTTGTACTTCAAACAGTAGAAATTAATATGCTTTTACAGTAAAATTTTCAATTAATTGGAATTCTTGGGATTGGGTTCTGGTTAATTGAATATTTTTTCAATTAGGTAGAAATTAAGAAGAATTCTTGGTTTTCCTGTTTTTGAGTCTTTCTCAGTATTTACTTCTTTAGTTTCTTGCCTTAGTCAAGCACAATATATTGAACCTTAATAAGTCGTTGATGTTAGTCAACAAGCATTAAGTACCTCCTGTGTTCTGTGCATTGATTGCTCTTACAATGCCTTAGTCGTCATTTCTTCTTAGTGATATGCCATAATACATATAAATGTTGCAGGATATAAGGTTGAATTTCCAAAGCTCAAGAATGCTCTGAATTGTTTTGTTGAAATAAAATTTTTTTTGGCTATATGCTTGTTTCTGGTGAGAGTTTTACTTTATCTCTACATACTTCGTCTCAGAGTACTGGTGTTCTCATTCATTGTTTTTGCCTTTTTGGGCAGGAAAAAAATTGTCCTTTTTTCATCTGATTTAAATTGAGGTGTTGTGACTATCACCAAAACATAACTAACCTTTAGCCTAGTACATAATCCATTGGCTTACTCTCTTTTCTTGTTTAGGCTATGAAAGCAGTGAAATTAACCAGTCTTTTCAACTTTATTCTTTATTCAGTAGGCAAATAAGTACTTAACCTGTTAATGCGTGTTTTGATATTTTATGAATTTCTTTTTCCCTGTAGTATTTCATTCTCCGGAGGAATTTTTCTTTCCCTTTAATAATTATCCACTATTCATACCTCACCTATACTACCGTCATAGGAAATAAGCTTTAATCATTTGGACAAGTCAGGTCACTGTTGAATGATGTAAAGTAATCTCCTTGGGGTTCGTTGCTGCCTCTAGCTTTCTGGAGTTGTCAGGCTTTTAATGGGAACTCTTGTTTTGTTATAAGACACTACCAATGAATATAGGCTTCACCTAATTTACAGAAACCTTTTTAGAAACTTGAGTTGGAGAGCTAAAATACTTGCAGAATCCTGTAGTTCCTTACAATTAATCATGGTTGTGCTTATGCAACAATAAATTTAGCATTTGGCTTTAAGACTCATAAATCATTCTCTTTTCAGGTGAGTATTCAGATATATTAATTGTAGTGCTAAGGGTTGTTTAACACTTTGAGCACTGAGTTATAGCTGAATAGATATCATTAGATATCTATTAGATTAGATATCATCAGATAATTTTATAAGTCCTACTATATTTTGTGTAAATTGTGTAAACCACGTAGTTCAAAGGATTTAGCTGTTTTCCCTAGCAACTTGATATTTTCATACATACACATGCCCCTTCACGATCTTGAAAAAAATACAGGCTATTACACTAGGAATTTAATCCAGAGAGTGTACTTACTGAGATAACCACACTTTAGGAATAGAAGAATTTAGTCAGAAGCTTGTGTTGCTTTGATATCCCCAGCCTGTGAACTGTCCTCTATGAAAACCTTGTAGTGTGGTAGTGACTTGGCCCTTAATTTTTTTTCTTCCACAAAAAATATGTTGAAATTTTAGAAATGAGTTAGGAGGTGGTTAAAAAGGTGCGGTGTAACAAAGGAACAAGGATTGTATTATTTGATTCTTGGCCTTTAGCATATGTAATGCTTAATGCTTTAACAACAGGAGTCAGGCTGACTATTTTAAAACAAAACCAAAAATAGAATAATTTTGAATTTGTAGGAACCAGCTGAGAATGAGCAAATTGAATATTTCTTTACAGGTAGTTTGGCCATTACTTTGAGCATGTTGGGCATGTGTTTAGGTTTAGCGGACAGGATGTTCTGTGTGTGTACTATGTAACCTTGAAACTTTGCATCTATTTCTATTTGCCCAGGATTGAAATTTTTTTTTTTTAATTTATTTTTGACATGTTTGCCAGGATTGAAATTTAAAACAAGAAAAGCTTCCCTCCCCCTCAGCTTTCAAAACAAATGTCAAGCTGGCAAGGCTGAACTGCTAAAACTAGATTATTGTAGGGTGTTCGTGAAATTGTCTCTGCCTCTAGAGCTTTTTGGTTATGGAATTTCTTTTTTATTTGATTGAGTTTGAGCTGGGATGATAAAGTGGAGTGTAAGGGGTTGAAAACATAAGAACAATAACCTCTGGGTGTGAACTTTCAATAACAAGTGACTGAGAGGCTTGAGAAAGGAAGTGTGTTAAGATATTTCCTGTTGTCATTATTGCTTTCAATGGTAGATAAAGCTGGGTTTGTGAGGTAGTACTTTTAAAAGCTTATTTTTCACTTTTCTCAGGCTTCCATTATATAGGGTAGACTCATTCAATTTGTACATTTATATAAACAAATCAGAATTTTCTCCTCTTGTGTTGAGGGTTTTTTTTAAAGTTTGTTTCACAGAATTATGAAGTATCAGAGTTGGAAGGGACTTTTAGCTCACTTAATCCAATCTGTGCTTAATATGTGTTGGTAGAATCTTTGGAGGGGTGATGGAGAAGTATATTTCCAAATCCACCATTTAGCAGAAAACTCAAGAAACAAAATTTATTAGAAAATATACTAAAGTAACTTAAAAATTGAAGTTAGCAAGTATAAGAATGTAATCCTTTTGGAAACTTAACCCATGTATCTTACTCAGAGGGTTTTCAGTATATTTTCAGATTTATCATAATAAACAAGACTATTGTGAAATTTTTAAATTTCATTTAAAAATTTTTTTATTAAAATTTATTTTATTCCAGATTTCCTCAAATTGTAGTTTGTTTGAATTGTAGTTGCTTTGTAACCTTACATAATGTCTATAGAAAAGCAAGACTGGGGCTTTTTAACGTTTTATGGTCTTTAAAATTTGGAGGCCCTAGAGTATGCTTGTTAGCAAGAAGAGGCTTTTGTGATAGACAAATCAGGAATCTCGAGTTCACTCCACTAAAGCACCTTTTGCTTGATTTTTGGGTTGGACATAGGTAGGGGACAGATTTCTATGAATAATTAAACCTTGATTCTAAACAGATTTTCTTCCTTTCAAGATAGTCTCCTAGAGTCCTGAAAATCAAATAGAAGTTCCATGCTACCAGACTAAAAGTTGTTTTAAATATACATATATATCTATCTATTTTACTAGGTTTCAGGCAGCCCAATGAGACTGAAGACAACTTCCTATTTAATGAAATTGGGGTCATAATTTCAGTAACCTTTTGCCTTGATCATGTTTCGAAACAGCGTGCTATTTTACTTCTATAAATCTTTATGATGATAGACTTGCAGGAAACTTAAATTGTTCCAGTTCTAGAAACTTTGAATTTGACCATTTGAGTAAAATCTTAGGACTGTCTTTGTGTACAGTGCTTGACATGTATTAGAGACTGGAAGGTGTGCTTGATCTCATCCGCTCTCATCTTCTCTTTTGTAGATTGTGATCCCATTTGTCTTGTCTGTGTCTAATGTGTCTGTATCTACTGCTTCCTTCTCTACTGTTTTCTGACCTGACATTTAATATTTGTAAAAAGTGCTTACTTAGCATAGTGGCTGGCATATAGTAGGTGCTATGTAAATACTTAATCCTTTTCTCCCATCCCTGTCTTTTAAAAAAACTATTAGATTATGCTATCCGTCAAGCTATTTTCCTAAATCTCTCCTACTTATATTTTTTTATCCATACTCCTTTAAAAAGTTGTCTACACTAGCTTTCTCAGCTTTCTCTATGCTTGCTCTCTTTCACTTTTTATAATCTTCTGACCTTATCAGCAGTTGAAACTGCTCTCTTGATGATCTAGTATTTGCCAGATCTGGTCTTTTCTTAGCCCTTATCCTTCTCAGCCTATATGCTACAGTTCACACTGTTGATTACCATCCCTTGAGGCAACTATGTGGCAGTGGATAGAGCACTGGCCCCGGAGTCAAGGGGACCTGAGTTCAAATGTAGCCTCAGATACTTGACACTTTTTAGTTGTGTGACCTTGGGCAAGTCACTTAAACCCAATTGCCTCCCCAAAATTCACTTCTTAAAGAATTCACTGAATGGGTGTTATAAAGTGAGAACCTGAAAAGACCTTAGCCTGAAAGGGCCAGGGTCTTGCAATGCATCCTAGGCCATCTCTAGTTGTCCTGGTGAATATCAGGCCACTGGACCCAGATGGCTCTGGAGGAGAAATTGAGGCTGGTGACCTTGCACAGCCCTCCTTCACTCAAATCAAAGTCAGCTGCAAATCAGGCCATTATTTCCCTGATGTCATGGCCCTCTTTGAGAATGAAGGACAGACACACACCATCCTTTCCTCTATATGGTCTTCTCCCTTTTTTTTTTTTTGAGGCGGTCAGGTTTAAGTGACTTGCCTAGGATCACATAGCTAGTAAGTGTCAAGTGTCTGAGGTCAAATTTGAATTCAGGTCTTCCTCACTTCAGGGCCAGTGCTGTATTTACTGAGCCACCAGCTGCCTCACTTACTGGTTTTTGGTGACATTACTTCATAAGTTCCCAAAGTAAGAGATACTGCTCCCTGGGGGGCCCTGGAATGATCTAGGAGGGTGGTAATATCCTTAGGTGCAATTGGGGGGTGGTGTTGAATAAAAAGGGGGTGGAGGAAGCATAAGGAAAGAAGAGAAGCTAATAAAATTTTGAAAAACCATTTGTACATGTTACATCTGTTGTGTAACAGAGTTAAAGTCGTAGTGATTATGTTATTTTCCAAATAAGCATACAATTTTAAGTTATTTCCGATCAGTGGTCAAGTACGCCAACAGATCTTAAGAAGCAAGCGTTAGGTGAGCTTGTTGCTCATTGTTGGGAAGCCCAGCATGTGTTGGGAAGTCCAGTGTGCATAGGCAGGAATATGAAAGTGTAATGATTTATTTACACTATGATCCTATATGGCTACAATATTGTGTCATTAAAATTCCAGTGCTAGAAAAAACCCCACAATAAATTAAAGATGCATTTTAAAAATTTTATGTATTTTTTGAAATGGCGCACGTTTTAAAAAAATGTCAAAGAATTAAAGAAAGTAGATTTCCAGGGGGCACTGAGGAATTTTTTTTTTTTTTGAAAAGGGGCAGTAGGCCAAATAAGTTAAGGAACTTCTTTATTTCTCCTTGTTTTACTACTTGGGTACCTACTCTTTGGTCTTCTCCTTTGGTTCATTATCCATATCATGCCCACCAATTGTGGGTTTTCCCTGGGGTTTTGTCCTAGGCCCTCTCCTCCCTCTGCATTCTGTTTCTCGACAACCTTGTCAGCTCATATAGGTTTATAAAAGACTTTCAGATATCAATATCTGGCCCCACATCACCAGTTACCTATATTTCAAACAATATCCTGGAGACATTTCAAACTCAGCATCTCCAAACCTGAACTCATAACCTTCCCCCTAAAATCCTTAGCTTTTTCTGTCAAAGTATGACCATCCTTTTAGTCTCTCAAGTTTGTTGTGTTTGGCATTATTTTGGACTCCTCACCATCCTTTATTTTAGTGCTTCTAGCACTTAGCACGGTGCTTGGCATATGGTATGATTTTAATAAAATGCTTGTTGGCTTACTGATCATCCTGCATATCCAATCAATTTCTATATCTTGCCATTTCTTCATCTTTATCTTTTATATGTAATCCTTTGTTTTCATTCTCATAGCTACTGCTTAGTTCAGGCCGTTAACACCTCTCACCTTGATTATTGCAACAGTCTCCTAATCCATCTTCTTGCCCCCAGTGTCTTATTGCTCAAGTTGATTGTATGTTTTGCTACCAAAATAATTTTCATTTAGCACAGATTGCTTGCTCAGTCAACTCTGGTGACTTCCTATTGCCTTTAGGATGAAAAACAAATTTCCTCCATTTAATTTTTAAAGCCTTTTACTATACAGTCCCAGTCTGTCTTTCTAGCCTCATTGGACATTAGTCCCTCTCCCACACTTTGATCTAGCCAAACTGGTGCTCACCATTTCACGTAGCCTGTCCTTCCTTCCTTCTGTCCCAGAGTCACCCTTTTTCCTTCCTCATTCATTTCCACTGGCTACTCCTTCCTTGGTTTTTGCCCAGAATCATCCTATTCCCTTTAAGATGTTGCTCAAGTACCATCTTCAGTCTGAAGCCTTAATTGATTTCCCCAGATGCTAGTGTTCTCCCTCCCAAACAGCTTTGTGTTCATTAGTATATCTTCTGTTTATATTCACTATTTATCATATTGGTATCCCCTCATTAGATTGGAAGCTCATTATGAAAAAGAATTCTTTTGCCTGGCACATGAGTGCGTAATAAGTGCTTGCTTGTTGTTTGATTATTTAGTAGATTTATTTGGGCACATTTTATTTACACATTTTTTTTTTACTAGTGAAACAACATTGTCTTTCATAAGAACATTATAGGTAGTCAGTCCCTAGTTCATGCCTGGGTTGACATTTCATATTTCATTTGTCAGTTGTTTGGACCTCAGCCACTTTTCCACATAGATACATTGTTATAGATGTTTAAATTCCCAGGTCTGTACTATTAGTTTTAGCCTGAAGTTTGGGAAGAAGATGACAGAAGAAAGGAGTTTCATAAAATTCACCCTAAGTGTAAAATTTAAAAATGGACAGATTTTCTCTTTGATATTCCTCTAAACTTCTACTGCTCTTCTCCTTTGGCTCCTGGTGTTATGCTTTGTAAATCACCCACTGTAACAATCCCTTACCCCACCTGTATTCACTATAGAAAAGCAAGACTGGGGCTTTTCCAAACATTCACGTAGCCTGGCCTTCCCAAAGTAAGAGATACTGCTCACTGGAGTGCCCTGGAATGATCTAGGAGGGTGGTAATACCCTCAGGTGCGATTGGGGGGGGTGTTGAATAAAAAGGGGGTGGAGGAAGCATAAGGAAAGAAGAGAAGCTAATAAAATTTTGAAAAACCATTTGTACATGTTACATCTGTTGTGTAACTCAGCAGAATCGACCAATAATCACATGTTTAAAAAAAAGCATTTTGATTGATCTGATTTGCATTGTGTGAATAATAACAACTTATGTTGATAGAGATTGATTTACCAAAGGCTTTCTCCACGGTGACTGTGATGACGTAGTTAGCAAAAATGTCATCACCCTCCTATTAAAATTGAGGAAGTATGAGTCTCGGAATTTAAGTAATTTGCTCCAAGTCACCCAAATAATAAGTGTGAGAGCTAATCAAATTCAGATCGTCTGACTCATAAAGTCAGGTCTTCCTTTTTTTTCCTTTTCTCCCCCAAGTCCCTCCATTTTGAACCATCCTTTGGATAAAAACAGTTTAACGAAACATCCAATACAGATTTGTTAGTATAAACAATATTCTGTTCTAGTAGTCTCCCACTCTTCTGCCATGAGGGAGGAAGGAGATGTGTTACATTATCTTTTCACCTGGGACCTTGCTTGGTTTTTCAGTTACTCAGTTCCACTTTCTTTTGGTGGTCTTTTCCAAGTGTCTTTCCATAGCTCCAAGAAACTATGCAGCATACTCATCCATGACCCTATGGCACTCCCCGGGTACTTGGTTTTTGAGTCTGCAAACCTAACCCAAAGAAATTCTTTTGAGGGAATCCAAGATATTGTAACAAAAAAGACGACAGGCCAGTTGCTGTATCTTTTTGAAACCTCGACCCTTCTTACTCTACAGATTCCCAAGCTACTACTTAAATTTCACCTGAAAATGGTGCTTTTATGAACTTTAAGTAATAGAAAAGTTGTTTAATTCGAGATTTTGCATGACATTTGACAGCATAACTTAACTAGCAGGGAAAGAAACAAATGCATGTAAACTGATACTCTTCTATTATTTGCAAATTCCTTTTTTTCCCCCCAAACAGATGTAATCTTTCTCAGCCTATTTTGGTCACCTATACTGTAAACTGTATTCTCTTGAAGTAACATATATCTTTTGAACACCAATGCTTTTCATGTTTTTTTTTCTACTTTCAAATATCTATGGAAGGTAAGGTGGAAAAACTAAACTTAAGTGCAAGGAGATATACAAATGCTTAGAAAAATTGTGATATTTGGTGAAGCTGACTGCTTGGCATAATCAAAGGAACATTGGGTTGGAAGTCATGAGACCCTGGTTCTTGTTCTATCTCAGCAGCTGGGAAACAGTCTCTTTGGGCTTCAGTTTCCACATCCATAAAATGAGGGGATTAGACTAGATAATCTAGGAGGGAAACCACCTGTCATCTGAGGTATCATCACTTAATTGTGAATCTGATTTCTGTCCATTTTATTTGGGTGAAATATTTTGGCTGTTTTAGTCTCATTGTTGTTACGTTTCTCTTTGTTTTCATTCTGTCAAATGGTAAAAACACAGAGGATCTCAAAAAAAAATTAATGGGGCCATGAGTACACATTACAAATTAAAATAATAAGAAATCCCAAATCTACATCAAAGTTGAAAATTCATAATAAAAACCATTGGATAAAATTATATTTTCATTCTCAAGGCAGGGTCCTTCAAGGAAAAATTAAATTCATGAAACTAAACTTAACGGTAATTCTTGTGTTTTGTATTTAACTCTAAACATTGACAGAAATTTCTGCTTTTTTGGCATATGTATATAATTGTAAGAAAAACCTTTTCTTCCACAGCATCTGAGAGTGTGCATGTAAAAGGAAAGAAGGAGGTAATAAAGTCCAGGTTATATTTACCTTTATCTCATGACATTTTGGTATGTTCTCTTAATAGGTCATGATAGGGGTAAATTAATGTTGCTTAATGATTATGATCCAAAATGACTAAATTTTGTTAAAGTTTGTATTAATCTATGGAGTCTATCTTTTCTTTGTCATTTAGAGAAATTAAACCATGGAAAACAGTAGGGCCTTGCCCAAGGGTTTGATGCCAAGCATTGGCCAATTTAGTCCTTCAGTCCAAAGTCAACAGGCATTTATTAAATACTTGCTAGTCCTGGGCTCTGTGCCAAGGTGGGGGACAGTCCAGTTGGAGCAATGGCTCTGGGTGGGCCTTCTTTATATGTTTTTAGTAGCCTGTTGGGGGGAATTGCCCAGGGGGATCGAGGGGTTTTATGACTTGTTTTCTTCCCCCTTCACCCCCACTATGCATGAAAGGCAGGATCAGAACTCAAACCTTCCTCACTCTCAGGCCAGCCTTCCACATAGCAGTTACTTAGCAAGTGTGTATTGATTTGAATTGCTTTTATATCTCTTTCTTCTTTCCTCTCATTGGATGGAGGAAGCATTACATGGTCAGACATGACTGAATAACAGTAACAAAAATACCTAGTAAAGCATCCAATAGAAAGTCTTGAGAGAAGACAGGAAGTGGAGCTATGGAATGGACTGTCATTATAGGGACAGGAGGTGTTGCTGGATTGTAGAGTACATGGAAGAAACTAAAGTGTTAAGAAAGTTGAAATGATGAAAAGAGAACAGGTTGTAAAGGGCTTTCGGTGCCAAAACAGAGAATTTTATATTTGTCCTACAGGCATTGGAGAAGGAAGGTGACTGAAGAGATCTGTGGTTTAGAAAAATAAGTTTGGCAGCTGAATGAAAGATAAATTGCAGTGGAGAGATACTTGAATTGGGAGACCAATTAAAAAGCTGTTTAAATAGCGATAGATGACCAATTAATAGGGCCCTTCATCTCCTCTGTAATAGCTATATGAGTAGAAAGGAGATATGTGTTAAAAGACGATTTTTTTCTCTTAATAAAGGATTATTAAATTAGGATTGAAGTTTTTTTTCCCTTTCATTTCCTCATTCAGGGACCTGCCCTTTTAGGTCAATCAGTCTCTGAAGGACTGGGCTGTTGATGAGATTGGCCTAATCTCCAGGAAACATCCTCCTCAGTGGGGGGTGGGGGTGGGGTGGGGAACGGACCCTAACCATCTAAGAGAGTTTACTTCTGATTAAACTATAAACTAATCTAGGTGAATTCTAGTCCTAAAAGCCTTAAGCTAAAGCCCTTGAAAACACTACCCCGCCCTTTCCCAATTATTCTATAGGAGTGGTCTAGGTGGTGATGGATTCCTTTGTCCACAGTGCTAGAGGCAGCTGAGTCTTGTGATTAGTTATCAGGTGGAGAAGCTGAAGACTTGAAGCTCACCTCATTAATATGTCCACTCCCTGGTTGATTCACTGGTCAGGGTTGATCTCCACCTGTCAGGGGCACCCACTTTTCCAAAGGTATTTAAGCATTAGATGATCTCCTTGGTCTTTGTCTTCAGTTATTGAGAGAAATAGCTGACCATCAATTTATTATTTGCTAGCCTAATTAATAAATCGATTATTATTTATCCAGAAACTCTGTCTCTTGGGCTTTTCATTCATCTCAGTGTGTATATACATATATGTGTATTATATATGTGTATATATACATATATAATCAGAGGCCAAATTTATACTCATGATTCTGTGTATCTTAGTTTAGCTTTCTAGCCACTACTCTACACTTACTCTTCAGTTAGATTATGAATTTAAAAAAATGTATTTTTCTTTCTGGGCTGGCTTTAGAATCTAATTTAATCTAATTTTTGTGGGAAAATGTACTGGATTCTGGACAGCTTATGTATGAATGAATTTAACAGAAAATAGTTAATAAGTTAAGGACTAGTAGAGAATATGTGGAATCTACTTTGGAGCAACATATTATCCATGTATTGATTCCTCACTTTTGTAAGTGGAGAACTCCCCATAGGACCCTTATGCTAAGGAGTACAGGAGCTATGGGTTGACCCACTAAGATCCCTTTTGCATCCATAAGTCTTGGGAACTAAATTAGAAAATCTCCAAAATAGCCATTTGAAGTAATTTTGAGGTCTGTTACTGGTTTTGAAATTGAGCTTATGTAGATAACTGCAGCATGGCATTTCTAAATTTAAAACAAACAAGACTACATCTGTAGGGAAGGCCCATGATCAGCATGAACAACTTTTGTTTGAGAAATGTTTTTAATGGATATGTTTTAGAAACTCTCATTCCAAAAGTGAAGACTGAGTTTACCTTTTCAAGGTAGGACTTTTCTAGAACACTCCTTTTATTCTGTTGAAATTCATTGCCTAGTGGTTAGCATGAAAAGCAGTGTCTAGTTACATAGACTTGCTGTTAGTCTTTACTACGATCTAGGCAAATGCTTGAAACTTTGTGCATTACTGTGGTAACTTAATGTTTAGTCCAAAGCTAACCAAATAATAGTTGTGAACTCTTCATTAGGGGAAGAGATTTAATAATAGGCATTTTCTGTTTCATCTAATCTTATGCCCAGAGTTTGAGTGAAATTTTAGACTCAGATCTTACACTATTTTTTGTTGTGGCCCCAGATAATAAATTTTGGACAGTGCTGGGACTGGAAGTTAGGAAGACTTATCTTCCGGAGTTCAAATTTGGCTTCAGATACTTATCAGCTGTGTGATCTTTGGGTAAGTCACTTAACCCAGTTTGCCTCAGTTTCTCCATCTGTAAAATGAGCTGGAGAAGGAAATGGCAAACCATTGCAGTATCTGTGCCAAGAAAACCCCACGTGGAGTCATTAAGAATTGGACATGACTGAAAAACAACAATTGATAAATCCTTTGGAGTTTTGCAGATTTGCTGTGAAACTCATTTGACAGGTAGAGAAAGAGGAAATGTTACCTCTAGCTTGAATAGTAAATGAGATTCCTGTGGTTTTTTTTTGCATGGAATACCCTTTTTTGCATTGTCCCTTATGGTCTATGTGCAGGTGGGATATGCATCCCTAAAGATCTTCCCAGAAAACATGGAAAGAGGGAATGGGAAAAGGAAGCAGAGAGACCCAAGTGGAGCAGAATGGTACTGCAGTGTAGGAATAGAAAGGATCAGATAGAGGGGTGAGCTTCTCCCAAGGAATATGAAGTCACGTAATGATGGGGGACACATAAGAACAGACATGGACAAGACAGATGAGACATGAAAACTTAAGGATTAGAGAATAAAATGCGCCTTTTCAAATCTTATTGATACATACCAAGTTTTAGTCTTAACCACTTGCTCTATTCTTTGTTAATTTGTTTTAGTTGCTTTCCTTTTTTATTTTTCCATGAAGTCAGTTTAAATGCAATAGTTGAAATATAATGATATAGACCAACTACAGAAACTTAGGTACAATACCTAACAGACCAAAGAGCAAAATAGTCATGAACATTCCTCATCATCTCTCAGACATTTGCTTTATCTTTGCAAAAAGTACTAACAAAACACAAGTGCAATTCAATGTAAATCTAATGTCAAGTAGCAGATTGACAGTATTTTTAGCATATCACACAGTATTGAATATTTGGTGAATGAGCTTCACAGAATTAGCTTTATGGATAAGTGCCATAAAAATCAGCAGTGTCCGTTCACAGTTTAAAAAAAAAAAACCTAGTTCAAAAAGAGAATGCAAATCTGTACAATTTCTAAGTACAAAACCATGATTTATCTAATCATTGAAAACAGACCATACCCAGTGCTTAGTGTCTAGACTCCATGGCAAAGCTATTCCAGTAACTGCTTTGATTAGTACTATTATGATTGCTTCTCAGTTTAGTAAAAGGCAGCTTCAAGGAAATATTTGAGGTCAAGCAAACAGAAACCTAAAGTTACGTTCACTAAACAGGGTTTAACATCAAGGCATATTTTTAAAAGACATGACACTTTTAAGAAGTTACATTATTTAAATGTTCGTCTTAAATTTTTTTTCTTTGTTTTAAAAACATTTTTAGAGGCAGCTTCTTGTACAGTGGATAAGAGCGCGAGGAGTCAGGAATACCTGATGCTTACTAACTGCGTGACCCTGAACAATTTACTTATGTTTGCCTCAATTTTCTCAACTTTGAAATGAAGAGAATAATAGCATCTACCTTACAGGCTTGTTGTAAAGATCAAATGAAATAATATTTGTAAAGCTCTTAGCACAATGCCTCACACGTAGTGGGCCCTATATAAGTATTTATTTCCTTCTTCCCTTCCTCCAGTTAAAAATAAAAAGACGAGACAAGTCTTTACCTTTTCCTTATTTATAAACCTAGCTTGAATAGACCTCACCCCTGCCCCCAATATTTCATTAGTTAAGAAGTCCTACTTTATCTTAGAGGAATATGGGAGTGAATCTAATGAGGGCTAGGAGCTGAAGGAATAAGCTTACTTGTTTTTTGACCATTTTTCTGTTTTCCATGGATCACTATAGACTGTTCCTTTAGAGTAGCTTCAAATTTTATATGATCTGTTTCATATTGTTCAAACAAAAACTTAATTAGAATTTAGAACCCCATTGTAACGTTTAGTGTTAAACAAATTCAGGTATGGTGTGAGTCAAATCACATCCTTCTTCCTCAAAAAAATCCCAACCCAACCTTCCATCCCTCCAAAAGATTATGTAAAGACCAAATGAGATAAAGTTTCGTTTGTGAACCTTAAAGTACTACATAAATGTCAGTATTTGTTAACAGTGAAGACAAGTATAATGTAAATTAGCAATTTTTAATATTTGCATCATAAATGAGTACTTCTACCTTAGTCAGTACATGGAGCCATTATTTTAAACTAGAAGAGTAAAACAGATATTTAAAAACGTTTTATTAATAGTTTTTGTTTTTACATATTGTCTTTGTTACCAAACATATATTCCTTTCTCCTCCCCATAGAGCCATCCCTTAAAACAAAGAATCGGAGAGAAAGAAGAAAAAATAGCTCATCAAAACTAAGCAAGTCAAGTCTGACAGTGTATGCAACATTCCTCCTCCATAGGCCCTTATCTTTGCACAAGAAGACATTTTTTTTCCCTTCAGGGCCAAGCTTGATCATTCTAATAACAGAGTCTTCACCTTTGGTTTTTGTGGGTTGTTCTTTACATTTGCAACATGTAATCATTGTATACATTTTACTGTTCTGCTTACTTTAGTTTGCATCTCTTCATATAACTTTTTCCATGCTTCTCTGTATTCTTCTTATTCATTGTTTCTTACATCTTAGTAATTTGCCATTACATTCATGTGCCATAAGTTCTTTAGTCTTTTCCCAACTAATAGACAACGTAAGAGCAGTTTTGTTTCCACAGAGTTGAAGGTGTCCCTCTCCTCTTCCCCTCAGCTTTAGCAGAATGTAACTCAGGTGACTGATTGGAACTACTTTTAATCAGAGCTCTGATCTAGCAGAAACCAGGCCTCAGGTCGGTTGGATGAAAGGTCAGAGGCTTGTATGCATGCTTAAACTAGCCATTTGAGGGAGGCATGATGTAGGCAGTCAGGTGGTTGTATCTGGCTAATGGAGGGCCTGGCGGGAGATTCAGAGGGAGGGTGTATAAAAGGATTGGCGTCTGTCAGAGCCCTTTGTACTCTCCTGTACTCTGTTCAGGGGATATACCCATTTATTCAGATCGAATAAATGTAAAATATAATTAAAGCACCTCCAACCCCTACCGCTTGGGTGGTGTCCTTTTCTCATGAGAAATAATAAAATGCCTTTCCTGATTTCGGGCTTGGACTCCTAACGCTTTTATTGTGCTGTTACACACAACATCTATTGTGTTTTTAAGTTTTTGCTACTACAAAAAAAAAGCTACTATAAATATTTTGGGGCATATGGAACTTTTCTTTCTGTCTTTCACTATATTGTTCACTATCTTTGCCTAGAAGTAGGATCTCTGGGTCAGAGGGAAAAGTAGATACTTTTAAAGGATTTTCCAATTAAAGCCATGTCTACATTGACACTTAAATAGAAGTAATTTCTTAGCTAAACTACCAAGTTTTAAAAAATAAATTGAAAAGTAATTCTTTTTAAAAGTGATTTTTTTGGAAGATATTTAAATCTTTGGTTAGTTTTTTCCAGCTAGATTTTAGAGTAGTGTATCCGATAGCTGGAATACTGGATTGTTTCTGAGAAGGAACTTAGTCTAGCTGGGGAAACTAAACATACATGCATGGCATGATTACATACTAAAAATTCGTAAATGGGATTATAGCTCTAATAAAATGAAAAAAATTGAAATCTGAAGCCAGGCTTCACCATTTCTACCCAATGTAGTCTTAAAATCTGCGCATGCCTGTATATCAAGAATATAGAAGAATGCTGTCATAGAAAGAATGAAAGGAAACCTATATGAGAGCAGAAAGTCTAGGTTTGTACTCAGTGCCTTTTCTGTGGAAAACATAATTATTAGAAAATATTACCCAAACAGTAATTCCTTTCCCTGAGCTTAAACAAAAACAAACAAGCAAAAAACCATAGTGCAAATACCAAGAATAAGAGCAATGTTATCCCCTAAAATGTGACAATGTAGAAATGGTTCTGTTATCATAGCTTAGATATCATTATGTTGTTTTAGTCATTCTTAAGCATAATTTAAAGGAGGTCTCATGCTGTTACTGTAATTTTAGAAAAACTCATAATTTCTCTATAGTAAATTGTCCTTTAGCCAATGAATATTTCGTTTCTCCATACTTTAATTTATGGTCTTTGGTATGTGCCCACCTACTCCTTCCAAAAAAAAAAATTACCTGGTGGCTAGCCTTTTGATCATGATTCTTTGTAAAATTTAGTTTGTCTGGTCTTGGGCGCAGATCAATTACATAGACCTTTGAGGAGCCTGTACTTACGGCCTTTCCAGCTTGCTAAGACCTTTTAGAGTTTGTGTATTACTAGCATCTCATTTTGAAAACCAAGGGTCATGTCCCTACCACAATGAGGCATTGGAATATGACTTCAATAGAGTATCATTACTATATTTGACATTACTTTTGAAAATGACACAGAGTGATCATTATGTCTCTTTGTGTATAGTTCTGAAGACATATAGGAAAAGTTCTTTCAACATTGCATGTGTTAATGCCTATAGTTCGCAGTTATAGTTACTAGTCACAGTACCTGTTACTTTGAGAGTCTGCCTTTTTGCCTCACTGCCTACCTTACTTCATTGTTTGAATTTCATCACCTTCCTATATTCGGTTGTCTTCTGTTGCTCCTGTGCCAAGTTTGAGATTCACTGTGTTCAGTTGGCCTTTGAGCTGACCAATTAATTGCTTGAGTATCTGTAACTGGTTCTCTGTATGCCTTTTTCAGTGGAGATATATTGGAACAAATGTGGCGTGAATGTTCTTATGTTGAGTCTATTCTAGGACTCCAGATTTTGTCTTGTACATGAGAGGTCAAACTTTTAAAAAAAGCTAAATGTGATGATCACTGCATATCAAGACCACATTTCATTCAAGTTCAGATTGCTCTCTGAATAGTCAATATTGGTATAAGCTTATGCCCATAGCTACTTTATTTTTATGTTTTATTTTGTCTGATCATTTATTGCCCTGTATAAAAGCTTCATTAGGTCCCCATTGCTTATAAAACAAAGTATAAACTCCTTAATCCACATTCAGTGTCTTCTTACAGCTGTCTCATTTTACTCTTTCAGTCTTCCTTCACACCACTTCTCTGGACACATTCAGCCTTCTGCTCAAACAAGATTTCTTAGCACTAATGTGGTCTTGTTCTTACCTTACCTCTGTGCATTTATGCAGTTCATCTCTCATGTCTGGAATAGATTTCCTCCACATCTCTGCCGGTTAAAATCCTTTTCTTTCTTCAGGGTCCAAGTTTTCTCTCATTTCTTTATTAAACTACTGTTTCTACAGCCAGAAGTCTTTCTTACTTTCCCTAAACTATCAACTTTAAGCTTAACCTCTTATTTTGTTGTTGTTCAGTCATTTTCAGTCATGTCTGACTCTTTTAGAGTTTTCTTGGCAAAAATACTGAAGTGGTTTGCCATTTCTTTCTCCAGCTCATTTTACAAATTAGGCACTGAGGCAAACAGGGTTAAGTATCTGAAGCCAGATTTGAACTCAGGAAATTGAGTCTCTTGACTCCAGGCCTGGCACTCTAGCCAGTGCACCAGCTAGCTGCCCACTTAAATATGCACTTAGACTTTAACTTAAAGCTAGATCTTTTTTTACTCTTGAGATTTTGTGTCCTGTACTATTTTATCCCACCACTAGGTTATGTTAAATCCTTTTACTTGACCCTGCTCTCCCCTTAAGCTGTGGTCCTGTATCTGACTGCCCAGTTCCTTGAAAGTGCTCTCCCTGTCTTCACTTCCTCACTATCCACTTCACTTTCAGTATCCTGTATTCTGGCTTCCAGTTTCACTTCTCTGCTCAATGTATTCTCTCAAAAGTTATCAATGATATTAAAAAAAAACACAAAATCTTAACATTAAAATATCACTATAAATAGCAGTGCTTGCTTAATAACTACTTGTATTTAAAATAATCCCAATGGAAAACACTTTTCAGCTTTTCTTTGTACTTAGAATTAGGGACGGGGGAGGGGCTTGAGGATCAAGAAGTTTGGAATAACTGCTGTGATGATTGAGGTAGTCAGCTTATTATGGAGGCAAAGAAGTGAAGTCTACTTGAGATTACGTAACATAAATATGTAGTGGATCCAGTAGCAAAGTTTTATGATTTTCTCCAGCTTTGATGACAAGATCAAGAGCATGTATTTTGGGGGGAGTGGAGAAGTAGGTTATGGGAACTGAGTAGAGTGAAAAACTAGGAAGTTAGGATATTTGTGAGGGTATCAGTGTTTATAATGAAATTCTAGTTTGAGGGCAGGTGATGCAGAGAAGAGAGACTGTGAGCCAGGCATTGAACTCAACTGAGAAAGGAAGGAGAATATCTTGGGGTTTAAGGGGTAATAGCCACTAGAATCTCAATTAGGTGATAAATTTGGATAACGTGAAGCTCAAACAAGGACAAACTGCTTAGTGAAGGCAGAATCTGAAAGTGGCAATGGGGAAGAATGAATATTCTGACTGAGCTACTGTGACCAGTAACGTGGGTGGGGGGAGGGTATGTGTGAGAAAAGTATAGTTTGCGTTGGAAAGTGACATCATCAGGAAGGAGCCTTGCCTCAGGAGGAGGAGATGGAAAGAATGAGAAAGAAAGAGACTTAAGATGAAATGAATTTTATTTTTAAATTAAGTATAGAACAAGCATTCTTATCTGGTAAGGGTTGGGAAAAGATGTGATCTGGGCTAGAGACTAGGATTTGGAGGAGAGTAGGATTGAGGTGGGTAGGTATGAGTTTAGAATGGGTAAATAGAGTTGTGTAAAAGCAGCTGTAGATTTATAATCACTGGGATGAAGTAAGTATAAGGGAATTGGGAGTAAGCTAACCATTGGGCAATGAGACCAAGCAGAGCATCAGTGGTTGGAAATAGGGGTATTTTTGAGGAAAGTATGCGATTGGAATGTTTTGAAGGTAGTGATTGGCAGATTAATATAATTGTACTATAAGTAACTGATATGAACAAAAATAAGGGATTACAGTCATCGTTTAACTGTTTATACTGTTCCTGGTTTTCATCCTACCTTTCTGACTACTCTTTTTCCTTCTTTCCAATGATAGTCATTAATGGTTCATTGTGCACTGAAAAGGAGATCTCTAATGGAGCAACCCAGGCCATCTGTGCTTGGTTCTATTCTGTTTATCAGAATCTTGGATAAAGGCATAGATGGCATGCATGTCAAATTGCAGTGACCAAAAGCTTAGGGAGGTGGAAAAAATAATAGATGACAGCTTAAGGATTCAGAAATATCCTAGGTCAAAGATGGTTCAAGATGGAAGAGAAGTGGCTAGACAATAAATCATCTGAAAAAGATCTGATGATTTTAGTGGAGTACAAACTTAGTAAGAGTCAGCAGTGTGATGTGGCTGCAAAAACAAACAACCCCAGTGTAATCTAAGACCATATTAAGAGAGGTGTATGGTTAGACCATATTTGGAGTACTGTGTTCAGGCCTGGGTGCTATTTTTAAAGAAAGACATTGATAATACATGTGGATTATTCAGGGAAAAGTAACCAGGATGGTGAAGGGCTGTGAGGTCATGTCTGGATCATTTGAGGGAACTGTGGATGCTTAACTCTGAGAAAAGACTTTAAAGAAGGAATATAATAGTTATCATATGGAAGATGAATTTGATTCAGTTTAAGAGGGCAAGAACAAGGATTAAAGTGTGGAAGTTGAAGAGAGACAAATTAGGCTCAGTATAAGAAAAACCATTGTGATAATTAGACCTATCTTCAGGCTTTAGTGGAATCTTCCTCAATGGAGGCCTTTGAGCAAAGACTAAAGGACCACTTTTGTGGTGGGGATTCTTATTCGTGTAAAGGTTGGACTAGATACTTTCCCAAGAACTCTTCCATTTGTTTTCTGGTTGTTCATTTATCTCCTTAAGGGTGGATATCCTCCAAGACTCTTCTCCATTTATACTTTATCCTTGGTGATCTTATTCGCTTTTGGGTTTAATTATCATTTATCTGCACGTGACTCCCAGAGCTATGTACCTAGGCCTAATCTTGCTTTTGAATTCTAGGTTTATATGGCTAACCGTGAGCTGACATCTGCACCTGGATATCCATTTGGCATCTCAGAGTCAGCGTGTTCAGAATGAAATTGATCATCTCATGCTTTCTCCCCCAACCCTCAACTCTCCTGTCTCTTCAGTTTCACTTTTTGTCTCAGGGGCATAACGCCTCTCCCAGTTGTCCAGTTTTGTGACCATGAAGTCATGCTCTTACTTCTTATACTCAATTGCCAAGTGTTGTTGATTCTACCTCCACAACGGGTCTTGTATCTGTCTCATTCTCTCCACTTACCTTGCCACCACTTCAGTTCAGATCCTAATCATTTCTTTCATGGAATGCTGTAATAGCATACCATTTGGTCTCCTTCCCTTCAGCCATTGAATATTCTAATCCATCCTCCACAGACCTGCTAAAATAACCTTATTTAGGGACAGGTCTGAACATGTAACAGTCCTGTCTAAAACTTTCCTGGTCCCCTATTGCCTCTGGGAAAAAAAAAGAAATTTCTTTGTCTGGCTCTAGTTTATCTTGACAGCTTCTTTTAACGTGGCTCTCCTTCATAATAAATGGCTAATAATCATTCCTTGACTTTGACATTCTGTCCCCTACCTCCTTGCATTTGTAGCCTCTGACCCTCATTTGTGGAATTTATTCTTTTCTTCATTTTCATCTCTTAGAATCCTTATCTTCAAGGTTTGGGATCAGTGTCACTTTCTCTGTAAAGCTTGCCTTGGTAATTAATGTTCTTCTCTGCCTCAGATGACCTTGTAATTACTTATCTGTGGACTTTTTGTAATTCTTTTTTTTTTTTGCAGGGGGGAAGACAGGGCAATTGGGGTTAAGTGACTTGCCCAAGGTCACACAGCTAGTAATTGTGTCAAGTGTCTGAGGCCGGATTTTAACTCAGGTCCTCCTGACTTCGGGGCCAGTGCCCTACCCACTGCGCCACCTAGCTGCACCTACTTTTTGTAATTCTCTAGTAACATATAAGCTACTTAGGGGAAGGGCAGTTATATTTTCTCCTTTATATCCCCAGTCAGTAGCACAGAGCCTTACACATAGTAGGTGCTTAGTAAATATTTGAATTAAATAGAATTGTGAGCTCTTGGAAGATGATGTTTTCTTCCCACTTTTATATTCCTAATTCCTAGTATTAGACATGGCTTGCCATTTCCTTCTTTGGCTCCTTTTACAGATGAGGAAACCAAGACAACCAAGGTTAAGTGACTTGCCCAGGGTCACACAGCTAGTGAGCATCTGAAGTCAGATTTGAACTTAGGAAAATAAGTGTTCCTGACTCCAAGCCCAGCTTCTATCTACTGTGTCAGCTAACTGTCCCATCCTTCACATAGTATACTTTAAAACAGTTCCTTGGTTTTATTTTTTAAAACAGCTTACATTTATTATAATTCAAGTCACATACAGTCACTTTCTCTCTCCTGCCTCTCCCCAATAGGTGGGAAAAAAAAGAAAAACAAAACCCTTCTAACAAATATGCATGGTCAAGCAAAAAACTCCCACATTGATAGTATCCAAAAATGTGTGTCTCATTCTGCATCTTGAGTCCATCAACTCTGTTAGGAAGTAGATAACATGCTTCATCATTGGTATTCTGGAACAGTGGATGGTCCTTACATTGTTTTTTTTATTTTAAAAAGAGAACTTGTAAAATTGTTTTTCTCATTATTGTTATTGAAACTGTCTCTTTCATCATCATTTAGGCACAGTAATATTCCATTATATTTATATCTTACAGTTTCTTCAGCTATTCCCCAATTGGTGGACATGCCCTTAGTTTTCTGTTATTTACTACTTCAGAAAAAGCTGCTTTAGGTATTTTTTTTTTACTTATGGATCTTTTTACTCTTCATTTGATCTCTTTGGAGTATAGCCCTAGTAGTGGTATTGTCGGGTTAAAGGGTAATTGATAGTTTAATGTTTTTTTGGTCATCGTGTCCGTTGCCTGCTAGAAGAGTTGGCCAGTTCACGTCTCTATAAACAGTACATCAATATGCCTTTTTTCCTGTTGCCCCTCCAATGTTTGTCTTTTTTTTTTTTTTTTTTAGTCTTTCTTGACACAATCTAAGGGGTGGTGCTTTAATTTTCATTTCTTTATTAGTGATTTTGAGTTTTGTTTTATATGGCTATTGATAATTTTAATTTTTTACTTTAAAAACTTCTTTTTGTTATTCTTTGACTATCAACTAGGAATATCTCTTGTTCTTATAAATTTGAATGTGTTGCATATATATTTTAGAAATGAGATCTTTTTCAGAGAAGCTTCCTGCACAGATTTTTCCTAGTTAACTGTTTACTTTCTAATTTTAAGTGCATTGATTCTGTGCAAAAACTTTTTAAATTTTATGTAATCAAAATTGTCCATTTTATCTTCTCATTCTCTTTATCCACTGTTTGGTCATTAGCTCTTCTCCTAGCTAGACATCTGAATGATAATTCCTTCCTCAATTCCCTAATTTGTTTATGATACTCCTTTTTATATCTAAGTTATATATCCTTTTGGAATTTCTTTTGGTGTAGGGTGTAATGTGTTGGCCTATGCCTCATTTCTGTCATACTACTTTCCACGTTTGCTAGCAGTTTTTTTTTAATTGAATAGTGAGTCCTTACTCCAAGTAGGTGAGATTTATTGAATATTACTGCTACTCTATATTCATTTGCTCCTCCTGTATTTTGTGTATCAAATGTGTTCCACTGATTACCCTCTTATTTTTTAACTAGTACCACCAGATTATTTCAATGGTTATTACTTTATAGTATAGTGAGATCTGGTACTGCTAGGCCACCTTCTCACTTTTTCTCCATCATTCCTTTGAGATTCTTGGATTTTTATTACTTTGGGTAAATTTTGTTATTTTTATTCTACTTCTCTATGGTATCATTGGGACAGTTAGGTGACACATTGGATAGAGTACTGGGCCTAGAGTTCAGATCCAGCCTCTGACACTGACTCGCTGTGTGACTTTATGTAAGTCACTTAACTCTGCTTGCCTCAGTTTCCTCATCTATAAAATGAGCTGGAGAAGGAAATAGCAAACTACCTCAGTATCTTTGCCAGGAAAACCCCAGAAGGGGTCACGAATAGTTGGCTGTGACTGAAAAGACAACTAAACAACAAAGGTTATATTCTTTGGCATTATATGTTTGTCATATAGATTTGGTTTGTCGAATTGGCTTGCTGCCTTGATACTATATCCTGACTTTCAATTTATTTTGTTATTTTTGAGCTTAACTTCCCCAATGAGGCTACGTCATTGCACGTTGGCAACTATTCTGTTATTCACAGTCTTAAGGAGTTGCTTGTGTCACTGAAGGGTTGAAATTCTTAGTTCAAACAGTTGGTTTAAATCAGGAGTGATGCACTAACAAATGTTTCCCTGATTCTAAGGCAGATTCTGTACCATGCTATGGAAGGGAGTACAAGTGATCAACCCCTGGCTGCTCTTGACTAATTGTTATTACCTGTTGCTTTCAGGGATTGATTCATGGAGCATTTTCAGGCACATCTCTTGGCTCTATGACTACCCAAGGGTCTCTACCATAGTTTTAGCACAGTGTTTTGAATGTAGTAAGCACTTAAGTGGTTTTTCATTCACTAGTTTGTAAGCAGGGTGTGGCCACATGTAAAAGAACTTAGAGTTTAGACTTTAGTTGACCATTTTATTATATTGACTTCTACTCATAATCAATATTTTTGAAAAATGAATTTTTATTGATTTCTTCTGTTTGTACCTCATCTTTTTTTCTTAATTTATTCTTCACACTCCCAGAGAGCCATCCCTTATAGTAGACGGTAAAAAAATAGGGGAAAAAAAAGTTCAGAAAAACTATCAACACATTGAAAAAACCTGATATATGCAGCATTCCATATTTGTCCGTCTCCCCTGCCAAAGAATGGAGATGTCTTCTCATATCTTTGAGTCCGAACTGTTGATTATAATTTCACAACAGTCAGTTTCTGTCATATTGTTTTGTTCTTTTCTTTCATTTACCTTGTAGTCATTATTCGTTGTTTTCCTGGTTCAGCTTATTTCCCTTTGTATCAGTTCTTTCTATACTCTTCTGTATTCATCGTATTGTTTCTTTCAAAAAATTATTTTTACATTTATATTGCATTTATATTGCATTTATATAAGTGCATGTAAGCACTTATGATCTGGCCTTCTCCCTGAACAAAAGAAAGGAAAGGAGGAGAGAGAGATAATCTCATCAATAATGTGCATCGTTCAGCCAGACAAATTCCCATATTGGCCATGCCCCAAAATGTGTCTCTCTGTATTTTAAATTCACGTTGGGGGTAGGGGAGAGCTAAGTGGTGTGTTTCGTCTTCAGTCTTCTGGTCTCATGGTTTTATAACTGCATTGATAAGTGAGTTTTAAAAGTTATCCATTTTTAACTTGCCTCAGTCTGCATTAGAGGTCTTCCCAGTTTCTTCTGGAACTGCTCATAGTGTCATTTTATGGGACAATAGTATTCTGTTTTTTTAATGTGCCATAATTTTTTTAGTCACTTCCCAATAAGGGGAACACCTCCTTAATTTACAGGTTTTGGTGATGATGGAAAGATTATAAATGCTTTTATACATGTAGGCCCTTCTTTCTTTGATTTCTTTGGGGTACAGGCCTAGTTAAAGGTATATTTGGGTCAAAGAATATGCACAATTTGTTAAATTCTTGAGTATAGTTCTAAATTGCTTTTCACAATAGCCAGACTCTTTCTCAGCTCTACCAACGGTGCACTAGTGTTTGCTTGTTCAACATTTATCATTTTCCACTTTTGTCATCTTTGCCAATCTTATGGGCTTGACGTGGAACCTAATTTATATTTCTCTGGTGATTTAGAGCTATCCGCAAGCAAAAATACATCAATTATTCAGGTTTCTCTTTATTTCTATAATCCGTGTTTTATAGTTATGTATGTCTTGGTAGATAGGCTCCCAAATATTATCTTGTCCTCTTGAGTTTGTTGGTCATATATTGAAATGGTGATTATGTGGATTTATTTCATATCTCGCAATTTTGCTGAAATTATGAATTGTTTTATTTAATTTTTAGTTGACAATCTAGGGTTCTAAGTAAACTATTATCATCTACAAGAAGTGATTTTTTTTGCTTATGCTTACTTCCTCAGTTTTTTTTTTATTGCCATAGGTAGTGTTTCTAGCACTATTTACTGTATACTATAAATAGTAGTCATGACAGTGGACATTCTTGTTTTTTCTTTAATCTTGTTAGAACTCAGATTTATCCTTGTCAGGTATAATTCTGGCTCTGCTTAACATCCTTGTTAAGGAAAGGTTCATTCCTATGTTTTCTATTTTTTTTTTTAACAGAATTTGGTGTTTTATTTTGTTAGTGCTGGTTTTTTTTAATCTATTGATATTAATAGATTGATTAATCTATTGATTAATCTATTTAATCTATTGATTTAATCATGATTTTTGTCGTTCTTATAGTCAATTGTGTTTATAGTTTTCCTAATTTTGAATAAACTCCTTCATTCCTGGCATAAATGCAATCTGGTCATAGTGTTTAATAATCTTATATTAAAGGTCATTAGCAATTTTGGTCAATAGTTTTCTTTCTCTTGACTCTTCCTTGGTTAGGTGTCAAGATTATATTTATCAAAGAAGGAATTTGATAGAATCTCTTTCTATGTTTTTTCACACAGTTCGTGTAATATTGGAATTAATTTCCAATTTTTGATAGAATTTGCTTGTGAATCATCCAGTTAGTCCTTTTTTTTCCCCTTTGAGATTTATCTATTAAATGTTATTTGACAGGTAATAGGAAGCTATTTCGTTGTTTTGAATGAATATTATATGGATGCTTTTTTGAAGATTAATTTGTCCATGTGCACAGGTACTGGAAGCAGGTAGGCAATGTACTCACCTGGATTATTGAAGTCTTCTCAGGTTTTAGAATACCAACTATAAATGGCATTCAAAAAGTGAATGATTTTTTTTTAAGACTTTTTTGATTAAACTGTATTTACTTGCAGAAAAGAAGGTAATGCATTGCTAACATTTGGCAACTCAGGATCTTGGCTGAATAACATAAGTGCTAAAAAAAAGATGTGATATCTGAAGGTAGAGGGTATGGAAAATGATTCCAGGGTTCTGCAGATCACTAAATCAAAAGGTTTTTGCACTCAGCAAACTTAAGTGACTCCCTTTTTTTCCAAAGATCAGAAATAAAATCTTTTTTCTGGCATTTAAAGTTTATTGTAGTCTGGACCCATCCTATTTTTTCCAGCTTTCTAACATTTTACTCTCCTCCATGAATTTTATGGTGTGGTCAAACTGACCTTGTTGCTTGTTGTCCCTCCTAAACTGCAGTTTTCTGTTTTTATATCTCCTCCATGCTTTTGCACTGGCTGTTTTCCAAGCCTGGAATTTACTCCTTTCTCACCTCCACTTCTTGGAAATCCCTTGTTTCCTTCCAGATTCAATTGCTGATGACTTTACTGGTCTTCTCTGCTGCTGCCACCTCCCCTCTGGGTTACCTTGTATCTATTTTGCATGTGTTTAGTTTGTCTACATGTGTGTATGTTCTCTTCTTCTTATTTAAGTCCTTGAGGGGAGAGACTGTTTTACTTTTGTCATTGTAGCCCCAGTTTAAAAAATACTTCCTGATTAAATGCCTGACCTCTTGGAATCAATTTGACATTACCAATAGAAGTGAGCAGTAATAATTTAAAAAATTTGCACGCTCTAGGAAATTCACTGAGATTATAAGACCACTTTGTAATGAATTAAATTATTTTGTGTGTGTCAGTGTCTATGATTATCTTATTTAACCCTTTCCCCATCGCTATTAGGGGGAAGCAGCTTTGTGTAATAGGACCTGAATTCAGTCTATTCTGTATACCTCTTCCAAAGAGATTCTGAAAGCTGTATTAGGAGACTTTAGACATACTAACAAATCTATTCATCTAGCATTCTTTTGGTCTATGGTCTACTCCCTGTTTGTTGCTGCTTTTATTCATATTATCTATACTTGCTACCTGAAAACCCCTCACCTGTGCTAGTGCCTCTTGTTTTCGTTTCTTCCTAGCTTATTTCTTCTAATCTTTATGATTGATCTTTCCTGTCCATTCCTCTTATTAGCTTTCTTTTGTGCTCTCTGGAATGCTCTTCCGTTATGCTAACAACAGTCTCCTGTAGCTTTAACTTTTTTCCCCTATATTTGTTTTTGCTTACTCACCTAACCCCAAACTTGTTTTTTCCCAGGTGAGAATTTTTCCTTCTAGCCTTTAACTAATAGGAGTTACCTTTTTCACTCTCTTGGAAAAGCTGGGTTACTGCTTATTCTCTGTTCAACTTCTAGACCATTTTTCTGTCACTGTCAATAGAGGAACTGTGGTACGGTAGAAAGGCTGCTAGTGGGATTTGGAATCAGGGAACCTGAGTTTGAATACTGATGCTGCTACTTTTTTACCTGTGTGAACTTAGACCAGTCACATAACCTAGCTGGACCTTAATTTATTTATCTTTAAAATGAGAGGGTTGGACTAGTTGCCTTCTGTTTACACAATCTGGCTAGCAGCTTCTGTGGGGGTGTAAGATCCACCCACAGCCAGCACCCAGAAAGCTGCCAGCACCCAGAAAGCACAGGTTCTTTTGATCTGCTTAACTAAGGAAAGCAAGGTGAAGGGGTTGGCAAGCTTACTTTAATTCAGCACACAAATATCATTCACTTAGTTCAGGGGGAAAAGCCAGCACACTGAACTTCAGAGCAAATTACAAACATCGACAGACCCAATACAGATTCATAGTTACCAACATCTAGGTTCAGCCCGGGAGCTCAGAACAAGGGCTGGCCCAGAGTCACGAGTGCCACCACTGCTGCAGCAAAGAGCTCCAAGGAAGAGGAGGCCAACTCCTGGTTTTTACATCTTTTTCAGCATCAGGGGTGACCTAAAATCATCACAAAGAGGCAACTTAAACCCACATGGTCTAAGAGCCTCTGCTGTCCCAGGCATGTAAACTAAGCCCTCCCTGGAGTTAGCCCCACCTTGGGCCCCACCTTAGTTGCCAATCCACACCCACATAGGTTTTACACCTAATAGGGGTTTGAGCCTGGGGCTTAGCACTTAGTAAGACTCAATGAAATACACTAATTTACTCAAAACAAACAAAAGCCAGACTTTTCAAGGGCACTTATTGAACTAAGTGCTAAGTAGCCCATTTTGCTTACCAACACAACTTCTATGGCCCTTATTGCTCTAAAGCTATAATTTTGTGAACCGTTCTTTTGAATTCCAGACTATCCACAAGGTGCTATCTTTGTGGCTACTTTATGGCTACTTCCCACTGAATACCTTCCTTGATTATTTAAATATCTATCTTATGTTTTTACTCTCTAGTCTGACTTAAAGCATTTATGTTGGTGACCCATATGACGCTGTGATCTCAATTCCTTGAACTTAATTGTAAGGGACCCTTGGTGCACATGGGTCACCATGGTTGCTGCACCTTGAATCTTGTCATCACTCTGTTCTTTTTTCACAATGTGAAACTTTGAGGTTTGTGTCTTACCACAATCCACTCTATCCTTTTCCAGAGGCTGACATTTATTCGATCTCTTTTTTCTGACCTCTGGTCCCTCTATACCTAACCATTCTTTTAGTCTTGTCTTCTCATCATATTCTAGGTTTATTGCTCTTTCCAGTACACCATGCTGCTTTTACTGATTATGATTATGATGCAGAGAGAGGAAGAGGAAGGGAAGGATCACTTCCGAGAAACTCAGTGGGTCACAAATTGGATTTAGAGTTGGAAAGGTCCTTAGAGGCTAGGGTCCATTTCTTCACCTTAAGTCCATATTACAGATGAGGGATCTAGAGCGTTTACAGGTAGTGACTAATAGAGTCTTCAGACTCCAAATCAGGGACTACGTTTTTGAAGAAATGTATGAATGAATCAGCTTTGTGCTGATGGCCTTCACTATAGACAGGTTATTTGTAAGAGATTATAAATGGGCATTATTGTTACTCAAAATAAAAAGCACAGTGACTTTTGCCTCAACCTAGGAATCTCTTTGAAGAAGTCTTTCAATTTTAGCCACATTAACTTAGGTGCTAGTCCTGGATCAAGATTGGTCATTAGATTTGTGGTCTGAAACTTTTTGCTGTACTCCTTACATGGTTTTTTTTTCTTTAATCACTCATGAGGAAGCAGGTGAAATCTTACGGATTTCCTCTTTGTACCTGGGGCTATATTAATGGATTTTGAAAGAACTAATTTTTCCCCAATATTCTAGTTTTTCATTCTTCCTGTCAAAATTTGCAATTTCCTAATTGAAAGTCAGCAACAAGAAAACCTAACAAAAATACCCAAATAGGGTAGATGTATGTTCTTTTCATTTGAAATGAGTGATTATCAACTTAATTTTTATTAGGTGATTATTCATTGTTATATTTTAGGGAATTGTTTATTCAAAAACATTTTTGAGGCATTCTTTATTTAGAAAGCTGACATTCACAAATGGCTCAACTCATACAATCTCAATAATTAGAACTATAGTAATTTCGAACATTTTTTTTGAATATAATCCGTGGGAGAATGAATAACCCTTAGGATAGCCAGACCATTTTAGAAGGTTAGCTTTTTTTTTATCAATTTATTTCTCTAAGGAGTCTTTAAAGTAGCCAGTTTACCAAACCAAAGGTCTGCCCATTATTCAACTAGTATTATTTCATAGAGATTAGTTATTTCTAAAACAGTTAATAAACAGACTGGGAAGTAGAAGTCTGTATTTCCAAAGTTAGGCACACTGCAAATTAGCTTTTGCAGTGAGTTGATTTGAATGAATTAAGTCAAAATAACCGTATAGTTTGGTAAACAGTGTAGTTGTATACACTTCATACCATGTCTTCATGTGCAGACATATTTAAAATGATTGCGACTGACTTGATACCAAGTTGTTATTTTTACTATTGTTACTTTTTTTTCCTCAAGCAGCTATGTGTTGATAACTATATTATTTACTATTTCAAAAATCTTCGATATTTTTCTGGTAGTTATTCCATTCATGTCCACATCTGTATTCAATTCCATATGATTTTGCTGTAAAAATCAGTAAAGACCCTTTAGTTCTTGGGACTAGTACTATACAACTTCCTTACCAGTGGTATAAAGTCTACTAAAGTGGGTATGGACAGACTGAAATGCATTATGACTACATATCTTACTTCTGCTTATTTTCATTGTGACCATTTATCAAGTGCACAACACTGTTCTAGGCACGTAATTGCTAATTCTTCAGAAGATATTTAATATGTGACCCAGAAGTTCATTTACTAGCTTGGTAAAATTTGTTACCTTGTAAGATGAAGCTACCTGTTAGATACCCTTGAATAAATGGAATTAGACATTCATGCCTTATGAAGATTAAGGTTGTCTGGCTTTTGAAACTGGAGTTCTAGGGTTTTTGACCCCTACAGTTTCACTTGGGCTTTTGGAAGACATGTGTAAGTGTATGCTGACTACTGTACATCATTGGACAACTTGGCTGCAGGAGGGGGGCAACAAGCTTAAATGTTGGAGAAGAGGCAATTAAGCTCAGATTTAGAGTTTACTGTAGAGGTGCAAGGACTTGTAAATACTAGAAAAGCAAGATGATTCATGTACTTAAACGACAGTTTTGCAAGCCAGGAACTGAGGTCAGTACTATAGAAGTTTGCTATATTAAATATGGAGCAATTGATATTGGAAAAGGCAATAGAAAACATATCCCTTTGCTACCAGAATGCTTATGACTTCGCAAAGAATTTCCTTAGATAGGAGGTGAGGGAAATCTCTGAAAGTTGATCTACCTTGTGGAGCTGAATACAAGACAAGGAGTTAGGAATTTGAAGTTCTTAATTGAGTTTTGCTTCTTTGTAACAATTTAAAATTTGAAACAGTTGTTATTCTTGTGAAGATTATTTACAGCCAGTTTTTAATCCCAGGCTGGTTTCTCTTTGGTACCTAGAATGTTCTTGGGTCACCTCCTTTTCCTCAGCCAACACGTGTTTAGGGAATGTAAATTTATTCTAAGCAATTTTGCCAAAGTGGAATACTGGTGATCTTCTTTAGTATGATTAATCAAGAATTGACTGGTTTCGGTATGCTAAAAATTCTAAATTCGAAATTTTATGAAATGCTGAGAATCCTATTATGGAGAAACTTAGATACAGTATTATATTAAATCTGATGTGAATTTCAGCTTTGTAAGATTTAAAGTTTGGACCTTTTTTTCCTCTCATCTGGAGAAATCAAGGCACAGAAAGCAGAATGGGTTTGATTAGGGGCTTTTGCCCAGGGGTTCAGTCTGGTTGTCTAATTTAGAACTCTTACAAAGCCTTTGAATGAGGAAGAAAATAGGTGATTTAATGGATTTTAGAGGGACGTGATGCACAGTATGTTGTTACTTATAATGGAGAGGGGATGATGACCTTTTCCTTTTCCATCTTTTTTTTTTAATATGAAAGATCTCTTTAATGGAGTGTTTGTTTTTGTTTGTTAGTGAGTGATGAGGACGCATTCATTCCCTGTGGCTGTGGGCCAAGGAAACTAAACTTTTGGCCACCTGGGGTAAATTCAATTGAGCTGGTGTGGGGTGAGGGTCTACTTTTCCATCTTTTAACCTGGCTCTAACCTGCCTTTCTAGTCTTTTTTTTTCATTAAGATTTTTTATTTTTAGTTTACAATACTCAGTTCCGCATGGTTTTGAGTTCCAGATTTTCTTCTTCTTTCTCCCCCCCCGGCCCTGACGGCATGGAATCCAATATATCTTCTACATAACTTCATATTGAACTTATTTACACAATAATCAAGTTGTAAAGAAAAATTATGACCAGTGGAATGAATCATGAGAAAGAGGAAACAAAACCAACAAAAACAAAAGAGAAAAAAACAAAAGAAAAAAAAAAGGAGACTGCATTCAGTCTCCATAGTTCTTTATCTGGATGTGGATAGCGCTCTCCCTCATGAGTCCTTTGGAGTTGTCTTTGAACCTTGTATTGCTGAGAAGAGCGAAGTCTATCAGGGTTAGTTGTCACAGAATCCATGTATCTGTAGTTGTGTATAATATAGGTTTTGGTGGAATTGTGAACTAATCCAAGCCATTCTGGAGAGCAATTTGGAACTGTGCCCCAAGGGCTATAAAAATGTTCATACCCTTTGACCCAGCAATACCACTTATAGGGTTTTATCCCAAAGAGATCACACAAGTGGGAAAAGGACTCATATGTACAAAAATATTTCTAGCGGCTCTTTTTGTAGTAGCAAAGAATTGGAAATCAAGGGGACACCCATCAATTGGGGAGTGGCTGAACAAGTTGTGGTATATGAATGTAATGGAATACTATTGTGCTATAAGAAATGGGGATGCTACTGACTTCATAATAATCTAGTCTTATTTCTTACTACTTCTCTTCAGGCTCTCTATCTTGTTGCCAGTCTCTAAATGTGATACTCTGTCTCCTGCCTACATGCTTATTTTCCACTGGCATTAGCTTTGAGAACCCAAGTTTATTGGCATGACTTCCTGAACTGTTGGAGTACGACTCTGAGGAGAGTGGGATTTTGTGTCAAATGCTCACATGGATTTGTGATCTCATTTATTTGGGTGTTCCATCCAGCTCTGCTATTTGTAGTTGATCCATGCCTGCCCATCTGGTGTGATTCTTGTCCTTGCCTTCTCCTAAGTTTGAAGCAGGTCAGACACTCACACTGCTGGTGATCTCCTGGGCTTTGTCCTGAGCTCATGAGATCGTTGGCACACTTTGGCTGTGAACTTGTTATCCTTCCCCTTGGCCATATGACCTGCCTACTTTCTTTTCCTATACATATTATGCATTTTTATACATTAAGATGTTACACATTTTTTACTTCTGTTTTTCTTCTAAGTCCCTCCTTGGTCATGTGTTGCATCTTGCTCATAGTTAACCATGCCTCTTCATTGTCCTCTGTATAATGTTCATTTTTTGATTCTTCAAAACTGTTGAATTCTTATGCCAAAATGGCCATAAATCTCTGTATACCGTTTGACCCAGCGATATTATTACTAGATCTGTATCACAGAGAGACTTAGAAAAGGACCCATTTGTACAAAATTACTTATAGCAGCTCATTCTGTGGTGGCAAGAATTGGAAGTTGAGGGGATGTGTATCAGTTGGGGAATGTCTGAACAAGTTGTGATATATGATTATTATGGAATACTGTTGTGCTGTAAGAAGTGATGAGCAGGCTGATTTCAGAAAAACCTGGAAAGACTTACATGAACTGATGCAGAGTGAAGTGAGCAGAACCAGGAGAACTTTGTACACAGTACAGCAATATTGTATGATGATCAACTGTGAATGACTTAGGTCTTCTCAGTAATACAGTGATCCAAGACAATTCCAAAGGGACTCATGATGAAAAATTCTGCCCATCTCCTGAGAGAAAACTGATGGAGTCTGAATGCAGATCGAAGCTACTATTTTTCACTTTATCCTTTTTTGGGTGTGTGTGTGTGGCTTTCTTCTTCCATAGCATGACCAGTCTGGAAATATCTTTTGTATGATTATATATATGTAATCTAAATCAAATTGCTTGCTCTTCTCAGGGATGGGGGAGGGGAGGGAGAGAATTTGAAATTCAAAATTTATTAAAAAAATGTCAAAGATTGTTTTTAACGTGTAATGGGAAATAAAATATAATGTCATTTTTAAAAAAGTACCCATATATATGAATGGCAGAATTATATCATGACAAGGTTTAAAAAAAAAAAGCCTTGTATTCTGTGGCTTACAGTATAGCAACACAAGCAGAATGTTGGTATTAAAAAGATGTGCTTCTGTTTCTGAGGGAAGCTTGCAATTACTAAAGGAGTATTGAAATTTTCTGAGGGTAGTTCACAGTTCAATCTATTTTTCTGTTCAACTCTGGGCCCAAGTTGTCCATCTAAATGGACATTATAGTCTTCATCCATTTGGTTTTTCCTTTGTGGGTGGTTAGACCAAACTCTTTTGAGTGGCTATATATTTTTGTTTTAGGTGTCACTGAAACAGAAGAACCTGTCCAAATGGCACGGGAAATAAACTACTAATTGGGGTTACAAATGTAGAAGATAACAGACTTGAAGGAGAAATTACAGACTCTGAAGAAAATTTCCATCCCACCTCTCTTGTCTAGCTTTAATGCTGTTGATGAAAGTGAAACAAGATAGTTGTAGAGTTTCTAAATTTAGGACCGTTAAATAGATGGCACTCTTGATTAAAGTATAGAATAGAGATAGAAAACAGCATGAAGTATTCAGTTACCTCTGATTAATTACTGAAACTACCTTACTTTATATTTTGGGCACTTAACAGTTTTAACTAAGAGGCTATCTTTGATATAGAAGAGCAATTTTTTTGTAACTGAGTTTTGAAAGCAGTTGTCGGTCAATAAACATTTATTAAACATCTGCTGTGTGCCAGGCACTGTGCTAAGCACTAGGGATACGAACATGGAAAAACAGTCTCTGCCCTCAAGGAAGGAAACACACAAAAGGAAGCAGAAAAGTAGGGAGGAGGAGGGAACTGGCTTAGAAGTGTAATGATTTGGTCCAAAAGAGTGCAGCCTGGTGGGAAATGAAAAAGTAGCTGACTTGGGTTCCCTCCTTAAATGGAAATTTAGGAGCTCATTACTCTGCCCTCCAACCAGAGGACCAAAGGGTACTGATGAGGTATGAGTACTAAAGCTGATTTGATGTGTTAGGATGATGAGGTTTCCCAGTGGAATGTTTAAAAAATACAAGGTAGTTGCTCTAGGACCTTCAAAGCTCTGTTCATTTGATAAAGATGCTAAGTTTTTAGAATTTTAAGCTATGAATGCTGTTCTATTTTTACTTGAAAAGTAAGAGTAATTTCTTTCTGACAAGTTCATTTCTCTTGTTCAATGGACCATACTACTGGTTTGCAAACATTTTACAGTTAAGTGTTACTTTGAGGCTCTTCTGGTTTCATTTATATCAGGTGAACTTTCGTATGAAGTTATTTTAGTTATGTCTTTTTTTTTTCCGGTCAGTCCATATCCTATTTTTTGATAGCAGTTACTTGTATTAATAGGTCAGGTTGGAGTTGTTTTAATTCCATGCCATATATCTTCTCATTTTTATTTTTCTATGGTTTTGAAAGACAATACATTCTCAAGAATTGAAAATATCAACCCAGAAGACAAGGGCTGGATGCTCAGTGTGTTTGAGCAGGCTACAATGTATTATACATAGGAAATTGCAGAGGAGCAGAGTAAAAGGATGTCATCAAATAAGGAAAAGAACAAAAGGTGAGACACGAATGTAATGGAATATTGCTGTGTCATAATAGACTATGAAGAATTAAGAGACGCATGGGAAATTTAAATGATTCTGTGAGGCACTACAAAATAAGCAAAACCAGGAAAATAATCTGTAAAATGATTATAAAAACAAAAAAGGAACAATAAAAATCTTGAATGTGGTATGATTAAAATAAACAACCTTGACTCTGTAGAAGAATTGAAGAAAAGCACTTTCCATTCCTCTTTGCAGAGGTGGGGGCGGTGGGTGTGGAATACCGCATTAAATCTGATAGGGTTGATGTGTATTGTTTTGATGTGTTGTTTTTGCTGAATTGCTTTTTTATCTTTTTAAATCTTTGTTACTAGAGTTGTCTCACTAGGTAGGAGCAGGTCGATGCATATACTTCTAGAAGTGTTGGAAAAGCAAAAGAAATCAATAGTAATAAGAAAAATATGGATAAAAAAGATGATAGACTGGTCATGAGATGAGAGGGAGGGATAACCAGTGGATAGCCTGTGTGCTACGTCGATTGTACTCAAGATATCAAGAGAAGGTGAAGAAGATGCCCTAATAGATGTTGGTTAGACCCTTTAGCAAACTTGCTGGATACATAGATAAACATTGTACAAGATTATTGGATATGGATGTTTTGTAATCAAAGCTGCAGATGCACATCTTTGGAAAGAACACCGACATTGATGAGATCCCAGATCAATTTGAGCCTTTTAAGTAGTTAGAATAATTCCAAGTGATAAAGTGATCCTTCTTTTTTTGCTTCCGTCAGTCATTTGGTTAGTCTGTTTTACAGCTATAATGCCTTGAAACCTTTTTTTCAAAGGAGCAATAAGATCTTTTGGAAAGAGTAATGTTCGTGCCAGTTTATTGTTTAACTGTTTAATTTTGAAAGTCTTCATTTTGCCTCAGTTTCTTTACCTTTTCCTTATCTTATGGGGAGGTTGCTGTAAAGATTACTAAATTAATGTATATAGTACATTGATTATTTCTGAAGAAATAGTTTATATAATTTAAAGTAGATAATTGTAGCATTTGTTTAATGTTTCATTCTGAAATAACATAACTAGCCAAACTGATTCACTGCACAAACTGGGCCTTTCGTCTCCTCCCTACTTCCCTTGCATGTTGTCCCACATAACTGAAATGAATTCCTTCCTTACCTGCTCCTAGAAGCCTTAGCTTTTCCAGGTACCGTTCCTCAAGTCAAGCCCGTCCTCAGCACCCCTGTACATGCTCTCTTCTTGAATTACCTTATATTTACTTGTTTTTGTAAACTGCGAATCCTCCTGGTGGATTGTAAGCTCCTGAGGTCAGGGACTGCTTTTCATTTTGCTCTTGTATGCCCAGTGCCCAAGAGTGTTATGCTTGGTATGTGTTTGAACAAATACTTGTCGATTGACTTGAATTTCCCAGTGATTACTATAGGAATGGTACCTTTGTTGGGACTTGAACCCAGGTTTTCTAGCTCTGAGGCCATTGTGCTCCCTCACTCTTGAGATGCTATGGTAATCACTGGAATTTCAGTTACCTCCCTTTTAATTCCCGAAGTAAAAGATACCAAGATTCATATTAGGGTGGTGACTGTAACTAAAAAAGAGCCAGGTGCCAAAGATCTTATGAAAACATAAGAAATAAAAAGCTGGTGAGAAGTTGAAGAAGACAGAATTTGTGAACCCAGATGAGTGGGAGGTAGTAGGCCTTTCTGTATAAGTTTGGGAAAAATGTGAACTTGATGGGAAGGATAATGTAGGGAGATCATTGAGGAAAATCACACTGCTTGTGTCTGTTCATCCTATACATTAATTGTGTTCTATTCCAAAAGAAATGGGGGAAGTAGGACACTTTCTCACTGTTCACTGCTCCAGAACCCACTGGCCTTTGAAGGAATGCCTGCTACAGCATTAAAGTGAGCCAAAGGCTGGGGTGGGTATCTCGGTGTGTATGAGAATTTTAGTTAGAATGTAACTGACCTCAGGGGTTCAATTGGCTCTGTAGGGGAAAGGGTAGGAGCTTGGTACTGTGAAGGAGCGCCATGGTTGGGGAATATCAAAGGATAAGGATGAGTGTGGTCTCCCAGTTTTAGACAGAAAATGACAGATTTTTTTTGTTGTTGTTGTTTCGAGGGGGGAAGGCAGGTCAGTTGGGGTTAAGTGACTTGACTAAGGTCACACAGCTAGCCGGTGTGTCAAGTGTTTGAGGCTGGATTTGAACTCAGGTCCTCCTGAGTCCAGGGCCAGTGCTCTACTCATTTCGCCACCCAGCTGCCCAAGAAAATGACAGATTGATTATTTAGGGAGGGCTCTGTGGGAAGGATTTGATGTGACACATTTTTTCACGCTGATAGATTGATCACACACCCCTTGGGTCACTCGATGGCTTCTACTTTGGAGACCACTGTACTCTACCGTTCTTACTCTCACATAGTATGTGCTTTTAATAAATGTATGTTTTATTGGATTAAATCCCATGGGGTTTGAGGTTTCCAAGCTTTGGGCTTGATGGAGAAGCTGCTCTAGGGTTATGGTATTAGTTGGGAAAGGAAAATTCCTCATGTTGTTTACTAAATTTCCTTTCAGTAGTTATGATACCATATGTCAATCAGTGAACATTTATTAATGGTCTGCTATGTGCCAGGCACTGTGCTAAGTGCTGAAGATAAAAAAGGAGGCAAAAGACAGCCCCTGACTCCTGGGAGCTCCCAGTCTATCTTATTGTGTGGCGGAAGACTAACATGAACTGATGTATAGTGAAGTGAACAGAACCAGGAGAAAGTTGTGAATAGTAACAACAATATTTTTCAGTGAAGAATTGTGATTGACTTAGCTATTCTCAACAATAGTGATAGAAGACAATCTCCAAGGACTAATAATGAAATACACTTTCCACCTCCAGAGAAAGAAGTGATATTGATTAGAATACAGATTGAACCATGTATTTTTCACTTTAATTTTTTTTTCTTTTATTTGAGTGTTGTACAAAATGACTAGTATGGAAATGTTTTACATAACTGCGCATGTGTAACCTGTATCTGATTGCTTGCCCTCTCAGGAAGGGCAGAGGGAAGGGAGGGAGGGTGGAATCGAATTTGGAACTCAAAACTTTAAAAAAGTCTAGTAAACCTTTAAAAAAAAAAAGAAAAACTTTTCTTCCAGGCTTATTTTTTTAAGGTATATTTATGTAATCATTTTCAGTGTATCTTCATTGCCTAACTATATATATATTTTTTAAAGGAAAATATTTTTGCATTCTTGTGTAGTGTTACCAGACATTGTAGCAACTTTTTGGTCTTTGTCATTATCTAGACCAATGATCTCCAGAGTTAACTGCATCCCATAATAATTCATTGGTATGTGGGAAGGAAGTATTAGAAATTACTTATTTTTGGCTTTTAAAAATATAGAAATTAAACTCAATAAATATTTACTATTTGGTTTGGCACTAGTGTGCTCAAAAGATGGTCAAGTGTCACACTACATGCAGTGAATCCTGTAGGAAGAACAGGAGGCTTCAGCTTAAAGGGGTTGATGGTTTTCTCACTTATTTATTCACTTTTCAGCATATTATGATGTAATGCAGTTTACATATTTTGTCAGTTAGATGATGGATTTATATATCATAGTATCTAGTTTTAACTAAACTCATCACAAAATGGACAAATAGCTTAAAATAACGCTAATAATACATATACAAGAAAATGACAAAGCTGATGTTAACTCCTGCTCATAGTACAAACTTTTTGCCAGCCATATTACAGGCAAAAATGATTATCTAATCAGACATGATAAGAAGTTGACCAAAAATTTTTGATTATTCCAAATATAGATTTATGTTCATAGTGTTAATAATGAGCCTTGCCCCTTGTGTATATTGTTCCTTGAGAACTTAAATAAATTCGTATTATAAAGAGCCCACAATTAGGAAGACTTTAAAAAACTAAACTTTAAAAAAACCTGAATAATAATTTGAAGTAAAAAGATTTTATTAGTATTAATAAAATTATACAAAATATTTAATTTTTATTTATCCATTAATTTGTATTTTGTGTACATTTTATCATGTATAGAATATATTAATACACTGTTAAATGCATATAATTTTTAATAAATACACAGATTCATTCTGAGTGTTTGCTCTCTAGGAGTACCTGATCAAGAAATTTTGGAGAGTACATGTCTATACCTTGGGGAAAAGATGTGACAGGGACTGTTAGGTAACCCTTCATAATCTGGCCCCAGCCTGCCTTTTTCAGCCTTACACCACTTTATTCTCTTTCACAAATATTACAGCCAAGCTAACTTGGCCTATTTTCTGTTCCACACCCATGACTGCACTTCCTTGCATATAGATAGTTGATGCTTGTAGTTTGCTCAGTAGTAAGTACAGCATATAAATTGGAAATCAAAATTTTTGGTGAAGTTGGTACCTTTTAAAAATTTGGAATTTTCAGTTACATATAGTTTAAAGTACACATTAAATTCAAAATGTCATTTCCAAAGCATTGCCTTTCTCCCTCTAAATTTTCTTTGGTTAACTTTTGTGCAGTTTTAAAAAATGCTAGTGCTATATCTATACTCTTTTGTCATTCCTTTTCTCTTTCCCCTTTCTTTTCCCTCCTTCCTTCCCTTTTCCATTTTTTCTTTATTTTCCTTTCCATCATAACTCCCTTCTTCCCCTCTCCTCCACCATTCTTTATCATTGTTGTGTTGACTGTTAGTGAAGAGGTTTTCAGATGACATTAATACTGAATGCTACCTAACACATTGGTTATAGAATTGTGATCCCAAAAGATCTCTTGGCTAAAGTGAAAGGCCATAATATGGTGAAATGTAATGGAAGTTCCATCTGGATTTTAAAAATCAGTTGCACAAAAACAAAGCTTGGGAAAGCAAAATTAAACAATTTGTGTAAAATATTTGATATTTTGTTTTAATGGCTGCCATAGCTGAAAAACAAAGATTGATATATCCATCCAAGTAGTTGAAGAAGTGCATCATTGGCTGCTTAAAGAATTATGACCTGGTAGTTCTAGGCTTTTAGATTTAGAACTGGAGGAATCTTAGAGATCCTCTGCTCATCTCCTTAATTTTATTTATTTTTAAAATGTTTTATTGATTGAAAAACGACACCGCTGTTGACACTACTTAGTCTTTGTCTGCCTCTCTAGAACCCTTCCTTCTAAACAAGTGGCACAGTTAATCCTAAAAAGCTGGCAAATTGTCTTTGACAATATATGCCTCATTCTGCACCTGTTATCCAATGCTTCTTTGTGAAGAGAAGGGAGCTATATTTTATCAAGATTAGTTACTGCATTTATTTGAACTCTGCTATCTTAGTAGTGTTGATTTTCTTTATACTATTGTGTTCATTGTGTATTTTGTTCTGTTGTGCTCATTGTATATATTGTACTATTCTGTTTTCTTCCCTTTGAGTGAAGTCTCTGAATTCTTGTTTCTTATGGCAAAAATAATTCATTCCATTTATATCCCAGTTTGTTCAACAGCTTCCAATATTTGGTTCCCCAGAAAGTTCTTCTTGAATATTTTAGTATCTTTGAGACATTTCCTCTTGTTTTTGACCATCTTAAAGTGGCCCGTAGTGGTATTATAAGTTGAAGGTCATGAACACTTCATTAACTTTTCTAAGAGTAGTTCTACATTGTTTTTAGAATGCTAACCCCTTAATTTGGAGATGAGAAAAAGCCCAAGAAGGATAAGTGACTTGCCAAAAGTAAAAAAAGATACTAAGTGACAGGGCTAGATACTTGGATGCCAAATTCAGTCATCTTTTCATTGTGGACAGCAAGCTCCATATGAGCCAATGGTGTGAATTGTCATAAACCCAATGCTTTCTTAAACTTGAACAAGGCAATTGATAGTCCCTTAGAAATCGACCGCTAATCATTTAGACTCTTTGCTAGGTTCTGGGGGTAAGGAGATGAAAACAGTGTAGGTCTTGCCCTGCAGGAGCTTGTCATCTGATCACTACACCTGAGGTACAGAAGATACCCAACAGGCTTGACTCTTTACAGTGTCAACTTTCTTGACCGTGTATTTTTTTATGCGGCAGTATGGTTTTGTATTTCAAATACTGGATTTGGTGTTAGGAATGCCTGAGTTCAATTCCTTCCTCTGACCTATGGAACCGTGGAAAAGTCACTTCTTGCCCAAAGTACTGCTCCAGGACTAGGAGTTGCTGACACATTAATGTACGGTTGGTTGAATTGGTCCAGCCATTCTGGAAAGCAGTTTGGAGCTATGCTTCCAAGGTCACTAAATTGTGCTTAGTATATACCCTTTGACCCAATGATACTTTTACTGAGTCTGTACTACAGAAGGAATAGCCTGTACTCAGAGAGAGCAAGAAGATTCATAGATACAAAAATATTTATAGCAGCTCCTTTTGTAGTGGCAAATTACTGGAAATTAAAAAAAAAAGAAAAAAGAAATTACTGAAAATTAAGAGGGTGCTCATCAATTTGGGAATGGCTAAGCACATATGAATATAATGACATACTGGTATACCGTAAGGAAGAATGGGCATAAGAAAGGGATGGGTTCAGAGAAACCTGGGAAGACTTCTGTGAACTGGCAATAGTAATGTGATCAGAACTAGAAGAATGCTTGGTACAGTAACAGCAGTCTTGTTAAGATACAACTTTGAAAGATGTAAGAATTGTGGTCAATGTAAAGAGCAGCCTTATTTTTAAAAGATTGGTGATAAACTATGTTTCTCACCTCTACTCAGAGGTGATGGATTAAAGATACAGAATGACACTTGCATTTCTGGACATGGACAATCTGGAGACTTATTTTTCTTGACTTTGCATCTTTGTTACAAGGTTTTTTTTTTAATTGGGGGGAGGGGATGAGAAAAAAAGAATGCTTGTCAATTGAAAAATAAAATACTGAATTGTAATTGATGAAGGAAGTTTCTAGTTTGTACTGTTGGGACAAAAAAGGTCATTTTGTTTTACATTATCTAAGACAAGTTTCTTCTGGGTTTAGCATATATCATCTTTTATATTTATAATTATACCCATCTTCCAACCTAATTGCTTGCCTTCATGTATAAAAAAACTTATGTTTACTGTAAATTAATGTTTGTCTAGGGCCACTTATTTAATTGTATTTGATAATTCTTACCACCGTCTCTTAGTAATTCTTTTGGAATCTTTACTTTGTATCTTTCTGCTTCAAAGGTACCTATGACCAAGTGCCATATTCTAAGTGTGATCTTACTAGTTGCATGGAAAGAAACTATCCTTTCCCGGTTTACTGTTCGCTTATATAGAACTCAAAATAGCACCAGCCCTTCTTTTTGCCATATCCCATTACACATCTGATTTACAGTCTGTTTTTATTTCTGATCTCTTTGGCACTTGGTACTTTCCAGGGTTGCTCTGTCATTTCAACTGAGTTTGGAATTATTTTCCATTAGAAGTTTTTTTATTTTCTAACAAGTGGCAGCAGTACATTTTGACTTTGCTTTTAGATTTCAGTTCGTTTTATTATCTGTCCTTACATTATTTTTAGGCCCCTTTCCAATTCCCAGTGAATATTTAAAATCATAATTGTCATTCAAAAATGCTAAGTTGAAAATAGATCAAATGGCTCTAGAAATTTAAAATTGGGCCGTTAGCTGCTTGTTATGTTATTCTTCATAGTTCTGAAATAGAGAATCAAGGTGAATCAAGCTGTATGCTGTCAGAATAGTTAGATTGCTTTGTATGCTGAGTTGTGTTGTTACTGGGCCCAGATTGACATTCTTTGCATGGTACTAACCTGAATATTTGTAGTTTTCTATTTAAAATCTCTCCAATATTCCTGATCTTTGTTCCTTTGAGTACATATATACTTGATCGTGTACTGTTTCCTTCAAAAACTCATTTTCCATTCTTGCATTTACTTTTTCTAATACCAATTCAGTATTTTCCTTAAGAGATCTAATATTTCTTTGTTTCTCATTCTTTTTTCTTTCTACTTCTTGTTGGTTTCTCTGTTGATAGTATTTTTCTTTATTTTTATTCTGTACTTAAACACTGAGAAAAAATTAGCATTTCTACATCACAACAGGAGAGAAAAAAGATGTTTATATAAGAATCCATGAATCTTGATTATATACAATCAGCTTTTAAAAGATATATAACATTTACGGTGTTATTTTCAAAGTTGTCTTCGCTTGTCTATTTCCTTCTAAATTTACTTTAGTTCTTATCTGTGCATGTTCTTTTAAATTGCTTGAATAATTTTTTTTGTCAACATTATCACTAGTCTTCTCTTCCCCCTAAATCCATCCCAGGCATCAAAAAAGAAGCAAAATCCTTGTAGCATGTATGCATACTCAGGCAAAAACAGTCCACAAATTGTCCATTTCTAAAAATGCATGTGTCTTCCTGCATTTGAGTCTATTGCCTCTTTGCTGGAGGTGGGAAGGAACTCAATAATAGCACTCTCTATTAGTTCACGTTGAACAATCTATATATATTGTTCTTTTTGATCACTTTACTTTGTACCAGTTTATTTAAGATCCCAGGTTTCTAAAAAGCAGTGCCTTTCATAATATCTTGTGGCATGATAGCATTTTATGACATTCATATGCCCAAATTTGTTCAAATTAGAAAGAATAAGAGCCATTTTCCAACTAATAGTCAAAGGATATGAACAGGTAGTTTTCAAAGAAAGAAATCCAAGCTATCAATAGCCATATGAAAAATGCACCAAATCACTAATAATTAGCAAAATGAAAATTTAAAGCAACTTTGAGATGCTACTTCATAAACTGCACCCCCTTCCCCCACCATTGGAAGAGATAATAAAAAAGGAAAATAACAAATTTTGGAGGGACTTAAGGGAAACAGGCGCATAAATGCATGGTTTGGTGGAACTGTTAATTCCTGAATGGTATAAACATTCTGGAAAATAGTTTGGAATTATGCCACCAAAGTGACTAAACTGTGTATACCCTTCGAGCCAGTGATTATTTCTATGAACCTGTTACCCCTAAGATCAAAGAAAGAGATAGAAGATCCATAGGTGTAAAAATATTTATTGTCACTTCTTTTGCAGAGGCAAAGAACTGGAAACTAAGGTGGTCCTAATCAATTGAGGAATGGCTCAACAAATTATTTGATAAGTAAGATTAATGACATTGTCCTCAACTTTTTTGGACTTCAGCTTTCTTTTTTTATTGAAATCTTTTGGTGGTTTTTTTTTTTTTTTTTTGCATTATCATAGTTATCCCCATTATCCTTACTCCTCCCAGAGGGCCATTTCATATGACAAATAATATTTTTTAAAGAGGAAAAAAGTCAGCACATTTGGTTGATAACATGGAAAAAGTCTGAAGACATGTGCAATGTGACATACCCATGAACCACCCACCTTTGGGAAAATGTGGGTTGGGAGAGTCTTTTCATAGCTCTTCATTTGAGTCCTGCTTGACTTTTATAATTCCGTTATATTCACTTTGGATTTTACCTTTACCTTGTAGTTATTGCGTATATTGTTTTCTTGCTCTGTTTACTTCAGGCTACTCTACTTCATGTAGATCTTTTCATGCCTCTATGAATTAATTGAATACGTTTCTTAGGGTACAGTAATGTTCCATTACATTTATGTAGCACAATTTGTTTACCCATTCCTCAGTCCATGGGATCTACTTTGTATCTAATTCTTTGTCATCACAAAAAGTGCTGCTATAAATATTTTGATGTAGGTGGGGACTTTCTTCTTATTTATGGTTTCCTTGGGAGATCAGTCCAGTAATGGGGTCTCTAGTTAAAAGGGTATGGGCATTTTAATCACTTCCTTTGCATAGTTTCAAATTGTCTTTACAAGATGGTTATACCATTTCATAGTTCTACCAAAATGTAGTACTCTGCCTAACACTATATGTTCTGCATCCCTTTCAATATTGACTTTTGCCATTTTTTTGGTCATTTTTTTCCCCAGTGTATAGGGCACAAGATGAAATCTCAGGGTGGTTTTGATTTGCATTTCTCTCTATTAGCAATTTAGAGCATTCTTCATGTGGTTGTGAATACTTGGCAATTCTTCCTTTGAGAATTGTTTGTTCGTATCCTTTGGCCACTTATCTACTAGAGAATGGCTACTAATCTTACATATATTAATTGTATGTCTTATAGACATAGCGCTACTAAGGAAGATAATAGCAGGTAGTATTTATATAGTGCTTACTATATGCTAGGCACTGTGCTAAATGCTCTTTACAAATATTATCTCATTGGATATTCACAGTAGCCCTGTGTGAGGTAGGTGCTTCTATGATCCCCATTTTATAATGAGGAAACTGAGGCAGGGTTTAAAGGACTTAGAGTCACACAGTGTCCGAGATTGGATTTGAACTGTTTTCCTGAGTCTAACCGCAGTGTTTTATCCACTTTGCTTTGTAGCTGTCTCCAAAAAATTTGTTACAAAGGTTTTTTCCCCCTCATATGACCACATCCCTTCTTATCCTAGATGCATTACTTTTGTCTGTACAGAACCTTTTCAGTTTTCTTGTAATCCCAGTTAACTGTTTAATCTTCTGTAGTTTTTCTTTTTTCCTTAAGAACACCTCTCCTACCCATACCTGTGAGAGGGATATGATCTACTTTTTTATAGTATGATCTTTAATATTAACATTATATATCCGTTTAGAATGTATTGTAGAATGTGCTGTAAGGTATTGATTGCATTGGAAATATAAATTAACTTTTAGTAGCATTGTCATTGTTGTTATATTGTCCTGGACTACCTATGAACATGGAGCTGAATATTCATCTAGCTGTTTATTATTTATTTCTTTAAGGAGCACTTTGTAATTGAATCTATAGAAGTCCTTTGTCTGCTTTTTGTAGGTCAGTGCCTAGACATTTTATGCATTTTGTAGGCATTTGCAGTGGGATGTCCTTTTCTATTTTTTGCTTCTTGGGTTTTGTTATTATTATATAGAAATATTCATTTTTGAGGGTTTATTTTGTATCTGCTACTTTGCTGACGCTATTTACTCAGTATTTTCTGATTCCCTACAATTTTTCAAGTATACCATCAGATCATCAGCAAATACGCATAGTTTTATAACTCCATTTTACCTGTCTTTATGCCTTTAACTTCTTTTTTCTTGTTTTGTTGCTGTTGCTAGCTTTTCTAGAACCATACCAAATAATATGTGGAAGAGTGGGCATCCTAGCTTCAAATTAGATAAGTTCTAATGTATTCTCGTTGCATATATTGCTAGCTTTTTGTTTTAGATAGAGTTTTTTCATGATGTCAACAAAAGGTTCCTTATGCCTATAGTTCGTAGAGATTTTAGCATAAAAAACTTTGTGGAAGGCCTTTTCTGCATCTGTTGAGCTGATCATGTAATTTGGGATGTTTTGGTTTGTAATATGATTAATTAAGTTGATTGTTTTCCTAATGCGAATCATTGCATTCCTGGTATAGATCTTGCTTGGTCATAATAAATAATTTCGGGGCAGCTAGGTGGCGCAGTGAGTAGAGCATGGGCCCTGGAGTCAGGAGGACCAGAGTTCAAATCCAGCCTCAGACACTTGACACATGTACTAGCTGTGTGACCTTCGGCAAGTCACTTAACCCCAATTGCCCTGCCCCCCCCCAAAAAAAACCCCAAAATAATAAATAATTTCTTGGATAAATTGCTGTAGTCTATTTGACAGCATTTTGTTGAAAAATTTTGAGTCAGTATTCGTTAATGTTGTTGGTCTATAGTTTTCCTTCTAGGTTTAATCTTTCTCTGTTTAGATATTAGGACTATATTTTTCTCATAAAGGATCCTGTAGGGCACTTTCTTAATTTCTGAGAATAATTTGTGAAGTATGAGTACTAATGTGTTTTTCAAAAGTTTGCTATAATTCAAGGCTGAGAGGTCTTTTCTTAGTTTTATGGCTGGATGTTATTTGATTTCCTGAGATTGGATTGTTTAAGAGCTCTAAGTGGCATTCTGATTTTTAGGGAATTTTGTATTTTTGGAGGTGATTTCTCTATTTCTTTTGTGTTCTTAGTTTTGTTAGCATGCAGCTGTGCAAAAATATGTTGTGCATGCCTTCTTGGGGAGGGGGGGGAGGGAGGGAAGAAAATCTGGAACCCAAAATTATGTAGAACTGTATGTTGCAATCTAAAAATAAAAAAAAAATGGAAGAAAAAAAATATGTTGTGGTTATTCTTTTTATTTCTTCTGGTTTTGTTGGGATTTCACCTTGCTCATTTGCTTTTGTTGATTTTTCTGTTCTCTTTTTAATCAGATTTGCCAAAGGTTCATCAATTTTATTAGCATTTTCAAAGAACCAGCTTTTAGTTTTTTTTTCTTTTCTGTTTTTATTTCCAGTTCATCTATTTTTCCTGTTATTTTATTATTTCTTTTTTTTGGTGACTATTTTAGTTTTTTTTATTTGTTGATGCTCATATTAAAAATGCATATTTAGTTTATTAGTCTTCTTTTTTTCTACTTTGTTAATGTATGTTTGTGGAAATATGATTTCCTCTGCTAAGGACTGCTTTAATTTCACCCCAGAAATTTGGTATATTGTGTCTCGATTATCATTTTCTTTTACATAATTATTAATGGTTTCTTTGATTTGTTATTTGACTCATTCAGTATTTTTAGTATTAAGTCTTCATTTGGGTCAGTGTGTTTTGTTTGTGGTCCTCGAACCAATGACTTTATTGCATCATGTCTGTAAAGTTGTTTATGAGTTGCATTCTTAAATTAAACAACACTGTGTCTTGGTGTTTGCAGGCTTTGTTTTTGTTGTTTTTTCAGGATGTGATCGATGATTTCTTTCAATTGGTACTTCATTTTCTATGTTAACTGTTTACTCATGTAGGTCTGTGCCTCAAGAAACTTTTGTAGGGACAGAACTGGTGCCAAGGGGATTCTGAGCTCTTTCCCACCAGTTTAATGGAATGCTTTATGGGCCCTTTCTTGAGCAGCCCTTTCTCTTAGTGTCATGGTCCAGTATCCTGTCCAGCTTCTTCACTTCTTGCTTCTCTAGTCTGCCATTGGCAATGTGCTCGGGTTGATTTCTGTACTTAGGTTCTTCAAAGTTCTGGGAGGCGGGAGTGGGGTGTGGGGTTGAGTTCTGTTTCAAGCTGACACACATGTCCCACTCTTTTTCTCTCTGATCTTTGGGTTCTCCTGCAGAGCTGTTTTGCAGGACAAAATGCTGCTGCTGTTACTCTTTCTGTAGCAGTTGGAGTAAAGTTTTGGGATCACACTAGAAAGGGGGGACTGGTAAGTCCAGGAGGTGGGGTTGAGTTTTATTGAAAGTTTGTGTATTGGGCCTAGGGCTGGCAGCCTTGAATACTGGTAACTTGCTGTGTGGTGGGGGAGGAGGGGATGGTCAATAGGCTCAGGGTAGGCATCAGTTCATAGGTTTCTTTCGGGAGAGAGGGCGGCACATACTTATTTTGCTTCAGCTTTTTGATGATTTTCTGAAGCCTGGTTACAAGCTGTCAATATTTATTAATTCAATTAGCTCTTGCAAAGTGCTTTGCCAATATGTACCATGTATCTGTTCTGGCAGTAGTACAGAAGGAACTGTTTCCTCAGTGTTTTACTTTTACTCAACTAGAAGCTTGTGGGTAGCATTGATTAAACATTTAGATGTGTTTGGGTAAAAACTGTAGTTTACTGTAGGTTACCCCATTCCTTCAGAACCAACAGCATGAATCCTACAAATAGGTAGCTGGAAAAATGGGGAAAATTATGCCCAAAACGTGAAAAGTGTTGAGAAAGCAAGTGGCTGTTATACCCTGGAAAACATTTTTTCGTTCTTCCTCTAGCATAGATTACTGACTTAACCTTTTGATAGAATTTTGTTGACAATTGGATAGATTAAAAATATTTTCTCTTACTAAACTATTAACACTAAAAACAGTGGCAAAGCAGCACCTGTTGGTATTAATAGCCAAGTGCAGTACTAGACTGCACTTTCAGTTTTTATTAAAATTCTTGCTAACAGCCTAATTTTTTATTTAACTTGATTTTCTTGCCCTTGCCTTAAATTGGCCCACTTGTTACTTTTCTTATCAGTTGTTTCTGATTAAGCTAAATCTTTACCCTTCCATAGCTTAATTTTAGTCATATTAGGCAGTCCTTTAAGTTCAGGCCTGTGCTATTCAAGTACTTGGTCATTTCTGTGGAATCTGCACATTGTTTGAAGAGTTGGTTGTGTCCCCTTAATTGTAGGGTTTTCTTGAATGGATCTGACATTTTATGGGCAAATAGCATTTCTCCTTACAAGATTTCTGTGATTACTTTAAGAGAAGTGCATAAAGAAGAAATGGATGCAGTTTGACCAGTGAAGTTACTCACCCATGGCTGTACTGCAGAGTCAAGGAAGAGGCTCCTCCAGCTTGGAAGCAGTTCTTTGAGAATTCAACTGGAATGTGGGGTCTTTGACATTTACCTTTGGGACTTTTTGTGGAATCCCCAAATTTACTTTAAAGAACTAAGTTGGCACAGGGTATGGCATTAAGTGGTTAGGAGGAATTGTGAGTTACCTGATGGATTTGCTTTTATTTTTGAGCCTATCAAGAAAAAGGTGGGGGAGTCATTAAATAGTAAGAATCAAAAGTTTTCTTCCTGTGCTAAAATAATCAGAATCATACTAGATCCTTGCCAATAGTCCCTCAAACATTACTGGCTCATTCTCTTCCCTGAGAGAATACTCCTTGAAAGCAGGAACTGTTTTGATTTCTGCCTTTGTCTGTTCACTGCCTTGCATAGTACCTCCCTGTGTGATAGATTTCTTATTAATAAAGGCCTGTTTGATTTCTTTTTTTCCCTACAAGACTCATATTGAGACACCTTACTTGAGAGTGATCCTTCGGCATAGTTTCCTAAACTAATTTGATCATAGAGCATTTTGAGGTTTGAAAAGAGTACTTTTGGTCATTTTAAATGTTTATTGGTTTTGAGCTGGGTGGATGACAAAAAAGAAAATTGACCTATAAGTAGTCATTCATTATACATTTATTGAAATTCTAATGCTTTCATACTAGACACTGTTTGAAAGCAAGGTAAATGGAAGAGAGGGAAGTAAGGAAGAAAAATACTCTTCCAGGGGCTTTGTCTTGTTGAAGAAATAAAGACTCAAGTGAATGTTTGTGACACATTACAAGAGGGTCCTGGGAGACTTTGCTGAGATGGTAGAGACTCTGAGTAGTGTATTGTAAATAGGTGTACCCAGTTGGGAAAACCTGACACAACAATTCATAGTTGCAAAACAGTAAAATACAAAATTATTATTCTTACAAAATAATTTTGCCATAGGGTTACTTCAAATTTTGAATTCTCTTGGTGCATAGAAAATATCTCTTACAAAAATTAGAAACAGTTTTAGGGTATTCCAAAAGTCTTTAATTTCTGGAACACCCAGAATTTAAACTGTAATACAAAAGTAAGATTTCCCTGCGTATTTTTTATTTCAGTCATTTTGGGCATAAATTTTTTTTTGTGCAAGATGTATTGTAGTCTAAATGTCTTTCGGAGAAGTTTTTATTCTCTTAGAGGTGGCTTTAGGGTACTGGAAAATTTAGTGTTTTAATTACTCAAAATGTGTTAGATTTTCAGGGACCAAGATTTCAGGATAGCCTGTTTTCTAGGTCAGCTATGGAGATGTCCATTATGGACTTGAGAGTGCTGTGGGTATTCTTGTCTCCATCTGGTGTCTGAAGCCTTTATGTTATTATTTTTTTCTTCCAGTTTGAGATGTGATGCTAGGAGTGAAAGGGTTTGAACAGATGCCTGAATTGTACACATAGTGGTTTATAGATCCTTAGAGTACACTTTGCCTTTTAAATATGTGGTGATCAAATCTACAGTGCTACTGGGTAGTATTTTAAAATCATGGTAATTTGTTAGTGGAAATAAAAGAAAATCAGGTAATTTATTTTAGAAAAGAGGATTATCAATTTTGCTGCTGAATCCAGAAGCTAATAGGATATAAACGGTGAAGAAAAACAAAGTAAGCCTACTAATTGGACACTGCTTCAAGTTTCTCCCTATTCCAATCCATATTCCAGTGTGTCAGCTAGCCATTATTTGTTAAACTTCTACTCTGTGCCAGTCACAGCGCTAAGTGTGGGAACTACAAAGAAAGGCAAAAACAAAACAAAACAAAAAAAAAACCCAACAGTCCTTGCCATTAAGAAGCTCACAGTCACTTGACACTCCATATCTTATCTTATGCTTTTTTATTGGTTAAACCCCATACTTGGAATGCATTTCCACCTCACCTGTACTTCCTCTTAGAATCATTCCATACATTTATTTTGTATATACCTAATTATGTACATGTTGTTTTCCCTGACAGAATGTAAGTTCCTTGAGATACTAGAATTATTTTACCTGGCACATACTAGGAATGTAATGAATATTTTGTTGATTGATTTCCACTAATGCATGATTTCCTCATTGTGGGGTTGAGATTTGCATTGGTGGAAGGAGTAACCACACTGATGGAACAATTTTTTAAATATCGAGGAAATATTTTCTAGTAGTATTCCACTCTAAGTAAGTAGCTTAGTTGTGTGCAGTTACTACACGAGGTAGCTCTATTTCGTTCAGTTGCAGAACCTTATTAAGGCATTTTTTATCAAGTGACACTTAAATTGTTGGTGAAATTTAAGATCTTCACTTGTTGAATGTTTGTCCCCAGCTAGTTGTCATCTTTTTAGCCGGTGGGTAGAACACTAATGGCCCCCCAGAGTAAGGTGTACTTCCAGTCTAAAGGAAAGGTTAGAAAGTACTAAGATTGAAACTAACATTAATCCATGTACCCCATGATGAGATAAGCTCTCTATGGGAAAGTCTACTTAAAGAGTAACTCTTTCTTTAGTGTTGGGTTAAGATCTTTCCTTTGTTCCTCCTGTTTTCTTTGTTCTCAGAAAAGAAGTTTAAATATCAGTGAAAAATAATTTCCAAATTTAAGGAATGATATGTCAGCATATTGAACAGAGGAAGAGTAATGTCTTGAACAAACACATTCAAAAGCGATTTGCTTGGATTTTAGAAAAAAGATATATTGAAGAGTAAGAATTTGTCAGTGTTTCTGCAGTATTTTAAAGGAAGAAAGAGCAATACTTTGACCAACAGACTTGAAACAGATATTTTGGTTATTGAGGCAGGAAGAATTTCCATTATAAATGAATAAATCAGCTTTGAAAAATCAATGAGCTGCAGAATTTGGTAGAAGATGAGGACTTTCTGTCTTCTGATATTGAAGTTCTGATATTGAAGAAAAGAGGAAACTTGTTGCATTCATAATGGTTAAAGGAATATGGGTACTCAAGGAGAAGTAATTCATTAGAAATTTTGCTGACTGCTAATCCAAAACTATTCATTTTAGGGGATTAATCTCTAGTTATAGGCAATTGTTATTGTTTTTCATTTGTTTCAGTCATGTCCAACTCTTTATGACCCCATTTCAAGTTTTCTTGGCAAAAATACTGGAATGGTTTGCATTTCCTTCTCCACCTCATTTTACAGATGAGGAAACTAAGGCAAACAGAATTAATGACTTGCCCATGGTCGCTCAGCCAATAAATGTTTGAGGTTGGATTTGACCTCAAGTCTTCCTAACTCCAGGCCAGACGCCTTATTCGTTGTGCCATCCAGCTGCCCTAGTTATAGGCAATAACATCTTCCCTTTCCTATTTTCTTTCTTCTAACTTAGACTAGGTAACAGACCTTAGATCCTATAGGTCTTTGGCCTTAAATAAGAATAGTATATACATTCACACATAGAAGTTTATAAAATGAGGGTGTTAGAGAATGTAATCTTCCAAATATTTATACTTAAATGATAAAGCTTTGAAAATGAACATAGTATTCATTCAACTCTGACATTTTCCTTAAATAACAGGGAGGTTTTGCCAAGAATTCCATCTTAGAATTTTGTTATATTGAAAATTTACCCCAGTTTTGTGATTTTGAGTACAATTTGATTTGACAGATATTTCCCAACGAAGACCCAAACAAAACCCCCAATAAAGCACATTCTTTGAAAATAGCTTATTGTTTACCAAAAAGGAGAGATGTATTTACTAACTGATACTGGATAATTATGTTTGATCAGAAATTTTTTACTTCTTAATGTTGACTTTGTGTAGTTTCTCTTATTTTGGTTCTACTTTCCTCACTGTCACTTCATACAAGTCTTCTCATGTTCCTTTGAATTTTTCAGAATTTATCATTTCTTTTGGTGTAGTACTTTTCCATTACAGTATATGCCACAGCTTGTTTAGCTATTCCCCATTTGTTGGGGATGTATTTTGTTCGTAGCTTTTTCTTATCTTAAATAATACTACTACGAACATTTTTTTTTTATGTATGGACCTCTTTTTTCTTAAATGCAGAATGAATTAACCAGCACCAGGAAAACAATATGCACAAATGACAACAACATGGTAAATAAAAATGTACCTCCCTTCCTTTCAGAAATAGGGAAGTATGGGTGTGGAACATTGCTTATATTGTCAGAATTGTTTAATGTGTTGGTTTTCCTATGCTGATTTTTCCCTCTTATTCTTTCTTAAAAGAGATAACGATTTGAGTAGGAGAGGGAGGGAGGAATACATTCAGAAATGAAGATACTGTAACAATAAATATGAATAAAAATTTTAAATGAAAAAATTGCAAGTTGGTTCATTCTTTCCATAAAAAAGAATATTTCAACCCTTTCACAATTGACATACATATAAGCCATAATTTTAAAAAAATCAAAATTAATTGCCACAGCACAATATGATTGTCACAATTCAACAGATTTGTGATAATGTCAGAGTAAACTAATGGTCTTTCATATTTCTTTTGAATCTAAACTCATTTGATCTTCTAACAGTCTCCTTCCTCCTTTAGCTTTATGTGGTAACTTAATTTTAAAGCTATTTATTTGGGATATTTTTAGCTCTATTGCTGTGTTCATTTAAATCCTCATAACTTCCTAAGTCAAGCAAGATAATAAAGTGAATGAGAATGTATCTGTGGTGAATGGGATTTTGTTTTTGTACTGGCAATTCCTCTTACAGAAAACCCAGCAAAATCGACTTAGGATCATTCTTTTTATATTTCCAGTTAATTACTAAGTTCTGTTGCTTGTTGTAATATCTGTCAATTCAATGCTTTTCTTATCTGTCCCTACTGTCCTCACTCTTGGGTGTCCATGCAGTGCCCTCCCTGCCCAAGATCTCTTAGCTCACATGTACTATTAAGCCAGTAAATCTTAACTGCCTGCCTTTTACCACCATTAGTTCACTGCCACCAGTTGTATTGGGTGCAATAAATACATGCAAAAGTGTATGTGACTTGCACACATAAAAATTACTGCTAGTGGCAGAAGTTAACATGCTCTGGCATAGTGTAGTGCAACCAAGAATGAGGAACCCTGGAGTTTAGTCCCAGCTCTACCACATACTCATTTTTTTGTGCCTTCCTTCTGTCGTGTGTAAGTTGCAGTAAATGATGTCAAGGTCAGTTCTAATCTTGTGATGTGTGATTCCACTTCAGGTTATTTTCATATCTCTTTCCAACAGTTGCTTTACCTTATGAAGTAGTCTTTGTGCCTCTAGTCTCTTTCCCACTCTGATCCATCCTATATATCTCTACTGAATTCTTCCAATAACATGCCTTTTATTGAATTATGAGTGGTAAAAACAGAATACAATCCAAACTTTGTAGCCTGACATTTCATGAACCTTTACATTTTGGCCACATTTGATCTCCATTCCCTCCTCAGCCCCTCTCCCTGTTCTGCCCATAAGCACTGTGGTCACTTGCCATCCTCATCACAAGAAGGTCTCTTGAGAACCTCAAATCCCCCTTTAACATGTTTTTCAACTTACTGAGGAAACTCGTTCTATTCATAAAGGTCAAAGGGACGTGGACACTGAAGGGGAAGTAAGCCATTCGAAATTTTGCTGACTGGTAACCCAAAACTATTCAGTTTGGGGAATTAAGAAACTGGTATAGAGATTAGGTGATATGAGTCTAAAATTCACAAAAATGATTTTGTTTTCCCTAAAGAAAATTTTGAAAGCTTAAATTTCTAAAGTATAACATTAAAAATGATAAATAGGGGGGAAAACCCCTTGCTTTCAATCTTTGAAGATTTGCGAAGGGGGGAATAGATGGGCCACAAATAGTACTGAACTTTTCTAACTTAATATATTGGGCTTACACCTTCCTGTTTTGAAACCTCTTCTGTTTCTTTAATGGTGAACCTATTTGTACTATAGTAAGAGAATTTAATTTAGTTAATGGTGATTTTTTTAAAAGAATCTCAACTTTGGTTGATGTTATTTAATAATCTTAGCTGTGGTTGACATAGGTTTAAGAATCTTAATTATTGTTAAAGGGTTCTTTTCCTCCATTGTATCTCCAGTAGGTTTTTTGCTTTTATAAAGTCAAACTAATAATCGTATAGAATAAAGCCATGTCCATCAGAGGTGCATTTGCCACTTCAGTGAACTGGAAATGAGCCAGTTCTATATGCTGTTGTGAAAAATTTTTATGTACAAGGTATCAGAATAGTTCATTTCAGTCTGTAAAGAAATCGTGACAAAGTTGACCAAAATAAAATAATCCCCCCCCCCCTTTTTTTTTTGTCCTTTGCCCCAGGCACTTAAAGTAAGAACTTTTAAAATAAATTCGGCTTCATAACTCTGTCTGGATAGGGCTAATAGATAGATGGAAAGGGATATTCATTGCAAAGAGTGTTCCAAAATTATTGAAGTGCAAAAAAAGTTCTTTAATGCTTTTTTTTTTTAATGGCAAATTTTCCTTTTTCGTTCCTGTTTCTTCAAATCTCTTTTCCTGAAATGATCATTAACAGTTTAGGGAAAGGATGAGACGACATTTAGTATCTTTGAGGTTTTCCTATGGCTTTGGCTAACCTATTAATAGAATGTTTTGAGGAAGCTTTCTCCCAAAATTCTGTCAACTAAAATTCCCACTATTAGCCTCTAGATGAGTGGTTCTCTCCTTTTAGTATGAAGTGATTTATAAGTTTAGCCCATTAACATTTTAGATCTTGAAGTTATAATACTTAAAACTGTCAGATTTTGATACCTTCTCAGTTGGGGAAAAAAGGAAAGAACTAAGCACTTAACTGTGTATGAGCTACTGTGCTAACTGCATTCCAGTAATGTCATTTGATCCTCCCACCAACCCTAACTATTTGATGTAGGTACTAGGCTTATTCTTGTTTTACAGCTAAGGAAATTAAGGAAAAGGTTGTGACTTGCTCAAGGTTACCTTAGTGCCTAGTAAGTGTCTGAGGCTGGACTTAAACTCAGGTCTTCCTGATCTCCATCTACTGTACCACCTAGCTGCCTCAGTAAGGGGTAAAGGGAACATGACAGATTGTGGGAAAGCAGGTATGAGTGTTTAACTATGGAAGAAGGAGCCAAAGACATTTTGGTAGGTATATGAATAGGTTATTTCCATTTTTACATATAAGAAAATGCGGTTATATTAGTTAAAGCAAATAATCTTGTATTATCCAGGCTCCTAACCCAATATATTTAGCCCTGTATATGGCAGAACTATACATGCAAGGGGATAATATCTAAGTTTTGAATTTTCGTTTCAGTCAATACTCCTTGACTATCAAAGGTGGATGTCACTGACATAGTGTGGGTGACTTACTTTGTTTTACTTGCTTAAGTTTAGGGGCAAAAAAAAGCCTAACATATGAATTGAGTTGTAATTAGTTGTTTTGACACCTGTTTTAAGCAACAGAAATCATGACATAAAGTCAATTTTTAAAGAAATGCACCTGTAGGGGAAGAGGACACATAAGGACACAAGGTTCTTTTGGGGAGAAGAGACAAGACCTATGGGAATGCTATTATACTGTACTCTTTGAACAGTCGCCAACTTCAGAACTTTAGAACTAAGTCGTAGATTGCCTAGCCTTTTTGCCTGTCTATCTACATCAATCCCATCCCTTCCCTGCCCTTATCTATTTCTTTTTCATCCTTCCATTGTCCCCCCTGAAATCCCCATTCTGAATTTAACAAATTTCCCTTCGTAGTTAGATAAATGCTCTCTCCTGAGAAATTACTTTATGTTTAAAAAAAATTTCTTTTTAGATGTATATGATGTTGCCTTCAGGGGAATGTATACCTCATGAGGGAAGAAGTGCTCTTATTTTTGTCTTTATATCTCTAATACCCAGCATAATGTTTGGCACATGGCAAATGTTTAATAAATCTATATTGAATTGAATTAGCACTGTTATTTCATGGTGTATGGACTTATGACATCACTGAAAGAACATTCTTATTAAAAAGATGGGCTTTTGTTCTAGTTGAAGGCTAAAGGTCATTAAAAGACGTTGTCATTTTCTAAAAGCAACTCTCCCATCTCGTTCAATTTTGGGCCCAGCTTGCCAGTTCGTAGCATCTGTTAAAGATTTATTTACTGATGAGCTTTATGTTATGCTATATTGTATATGAAAGTGTATGTATAATATGCACATTTGTGACTCTACATGTTTGTATATACACACATAGAGATACACATGTGTCTATATCTGAACTTAATATCTGTATTTATAGCTCTATTTCTTTCTATAGCTATCTCTGTCTAACTTTATAGCATATCTTGAACAATGATCATTCTTCATTCACTTGTTTTTTTCTCGTTCAGTCAACTCCAGTGGTTTTCTGTTGCCTCTAGGATCAAATATAAAATCTTTTCTTGGTTTGTAAAGCACTGCAAAACCTGGCCTTTCCTTACTTTTCCAGGCTTTTTTTTTTCCCGTTCCAGTTTTCTTATACCTTAAATCTCCTCCAGGTACTCTGTAATCCAGTGACACTGGCCTCCTTGCCATTCCATGAACAAGACATTCTGACTCCCAAGTGTTTTCACTGACTCTTCCCCGTGCCAGCGACTTTCTCCTTCCAATCTCCTCTTCCATGCTTCCTTCAGTCTCAGCTAAAGTATCACTTTCTACAAGAAACCTTTCCTGAATTGCCTTAATACTAATGCCTTCCCTCTGTTGGTTGTTTCCATTTTATCTTGTATACAGTGTGATGGTACATAGTTGTTTGCATGTTGTCTTTGCTTTGAGACTATGAGCCCTTTAAGAGTAGGGATTGTGTTTTTTATTTGTATCGCTGATGCTTAATACAGTGACCTTCACATAGTAAGTACTTAATAAATTCTGGTTGACTGACTGAATAGTTAGGTCGTAAGTAGGATGATTATGGCACAGTGATTAAGAGTCAACCACATACATGGTATAGTATAGTGGACAGTTAGGTGGTGCAGTGGATAGAGCGCTGGGCTTGGAATCAGGAAGACTCATTTTTTTAGGTTCAAATCTGGCCTCAGACACTTACTACCAGTGTGGCCCTAGGCAAGTAACTTAACCCTATAAGCTAGAGAAGGAAATTGCAAAACGTTCTAGTTATCGCTGACAAGAAAATCCCAAATGGGGTCCCAAAATTCGGGATACAATTGAACAGTAATAGAGGATTATGGGAAGCATCGATTGAATGACAAACGGATAATGTGGGACTTGGAGTAAGGAAGACCTGTGTTTGAATGTCTGCCTCAGATACTAGTTGTGTGATGCTGGACAAGTCACTTATATCTTCTGTGTTTTAGTTTCCTCATCTTTAAAATGGCGATAATAATAGCACCTACTTCCCAGGGCGATGAAGAGGTATTAAAACCTTTGTTGAGTTAACATCTATAAAGCACTTTGCAAACCCTACAGCCCTATATAAATGCTGATATGGCAATGCTGATGAAATCAGCATATTAATTTAATAGCTCACATTTATATAGCACCTACTATATTCCAGGCGCTGCCCAAATACTGTCTCATTTGATCCTCATAACAGTCTTGGAAGGTAGGTGCCCAAAATTATACTGCAACTTACTGGCAGGATTGGGACCACAATTTTTCTACTAAGCCATGCCGCCTTTCAAGGAACAAATTTTATTAGCTGTTATATTAAATTGTTTGTGGGGTTTGAAGTTGGAAATTCTCTAAAGGACTTAAACTTTTCACTTGGCTTTCAATGAAGGTTTAAATCCTGGCAACAAATTACTGTATGTTTCAATTCATAGGACTCTTATACCTTTGTACTTCCTATTAGTACCATCTTCTCTTTTATAAGATTCATATAACATTTCTGATAAGACTTCATGACTTCTCATGGAAATGTGAGTGGTAGTTTTGTCATGTAATACTAAATGTGGATACTTTTCCTTAACCCTCAATATCAGCATTGAAAGCAAACATGAAGTCACAATCCTAGGAGGACTCAATGAATTTGTAGTGAAGTTTTATGGACCACAAGGAAGTAAGTATATGTCATTTCTCAATGTAATCCTGCTTCATACTAATTGACTTTCAGATAACGCAAAAGCAATATATAAAGAGAATATTGGACAGATATTTGGGAACCAATTTAAGTTGAACTACAGGGCCATTATGGAATCTTATGCCATGTTTATATGTTCTTTTGCTTCATGACAATAGATTATTTGTATATTCAGGTTTTTCATTCTATAAATAGATTATTGGCGAATTCAAGTTTTATTATAGATTGCTATATTCTTTTTGTGTGTGGTGGAAAGTATATATGTTTTTCAGTAATTTTTACAGAATAAATGAATCTCTAAAACAAGGAAGTCTGCCTCGCAGATTTTCTTGTCATATGTCTTTTAATTAAAATTGTACTTTTAAAGTAATATTAATACTAGAATTGATTCTTCATTCCTAAAGAAATTAGTTTATCAATCAGTAAAGCATTTATTAAGAACTTAGATATCAGGCATTGTACAAGGCACTGAAGATAAAAAATCAAAAGTAAGATGGTCCCTTTCCCCGAAGGAGCTTATATTCTGTTAGATACAAAATGTTCACAGAGACATATTCGCAATAAATAAAAAGTGGTTTTGGTTTGGGACACTAGTAAGTGGGAGAATCAGGAAAGGTGTTTTGAAGAAGGTGGCATTTGGTCTGAGCCTAGAAGGGAACTAGGGATTTCAAAAAATATTAGTTGAGTAGAGTGAACACTGCAGACATGTGGGATAGCCCTTGTAAAGGCATGGACATAGAAGATGGAATATTACTCCTGAGGGAATAACAAGTAGACAGGATTGAGCATAGAATTTCTGAAGGAGATTAATGCATAGTCAGTTCCTAAATATATCTTGGGGTTAAATTGTTAAAGGCTTTAAATGTCAGTGGAATTTGTATTTTGCCATAGATTTGGTGGGATGCAGCTCCTTGATTAAGGGAGCTACATAGTCGCAACTTCATTTTAGGAATGTCAGTTTGGTAGCTGTGTAGAAGATCAATTCGAGAAAGGAAAGGCTGGGTTCAAGGAGACCATAGTGTGGAGGCTCTTGCTGTGGGCCTGCACTCGGGTGCTTGTGGTAGGAATCGAGGGAAGACTCATGTAAAAGATGCTGAAGTAGAAGCAAGGCAACTTGATAGTTAAGATTGAGGTGGGGACAAAGAGAATGGTGAGTGTAAATCAAGAGTTGAGTCTGGGTTACCAAAAAAAAAAAAATGCTGGTGTTTTGAATGAAATAAGGACTTTAGAAGGAGAGGTCGATTTTGGGAAAAGTTCGGTTTTGTCTTTGTTGAGTTTGAGATACCCATATATGTCCACATACAGATGGAGATGTCCAATGGGGATTGGAGTTCAGTGGAGAGATGAGGACTGCATGTGTAAATTTGGAAGTCATCTGCGTAGAGATGATAGAGACATGGGAGCTGATAATAAAAGAGCATTGTGGTACACTAAATCTATAGAATATAGGGCATATTTAATACTGCAAGAAAGACCAGCTAGGTCACACAGGCAGAAGATATTATGACAGAGCAGTTCAACAAAAATCCAGAGAGGTTAAAGTACGCAGAAGATGAGAAGACGGTTAACAGTGAGTAATGCTCCAGAGAAAACTGAGAGAAGGGCATTGAGAAGATTTATGAGATGTGATAAGAATTTTAAAGTTTCACCTGCAATCCCGACTTTTAAATTTTGTTGCAGTTATATGCTTGATTTATATTTTTAAAAAAAAAACCATGTTATAATGTGCTTTTCTTTTACAGCACCATATGAAGGTGGAGTGTGGAAAGTTAGAGTGGATCTTCCTGATAAATACCCTTTCAAATCCCCATCTATAGGTATGTAATAATCCAATTTTTTCTTTAATGTTTTTTAGCTTATAAGGAGAGAAAAACATTTGGAAAGCTGTAACTTGTGGAAGCTAATTCTAATAATAATTACCTGAGTGAATCTTTTTTGTTGTTATTTTTACTTAATTAATGACTACCTATAATTTTTGTAAAGGAGGGAGGGCATTATTTGCTTTTGAGGGTAACTTATGACTAAGGTGATATATTTTCTCCTTTTCTTCCCTTCTAAGGCAGGTTAAGCAGTTCCGAGACTGAAAACACTTAGGAATATTTAGAGTCCTTCTTTGAACAATTAAATGCATTAATTTCAGTTAAAATGGCAAAATATAAAATTTAATATTTTGGCATAGCATATTGTCAACTCTAATCTTGTAGGCCTGTAATTTCTCCATAGGAAGAAATTTTAAAAATTATCTCTCTGGTCAGAGTACTTAGTAACATCATCACTTCTTCCATTTTGATTTTTTTCCTATTTTGAGGACTTGGATTCAGATCCTACCTCTGACTAAATAGTTATGTGGCCAGGGCCAAGTCATTATCCTTTCTGTGCCCCAGTTTTCCTTATCAGCAAAATGAGGGATTTCGATTCAGTGACTTAAGGTTCCTTCCAGCTCTAAACCCATGATCCTATAATACTTATGATTTTATCTTTATCCGTTATGCAATACCTTAACATTATTAAAGGTCTTGGGCATTATAATAAATAACAACTATTTAGGGTACCTATATGTCACTGAAAGATGCACCTTTAAGTGTAGTTTTTGGATTGTAGAATGGTAGTAACTTTAGCTTTTTGACTTTGAGATGGCTCTTCCTCATCAAATTGGGAAAAATTTTTTTTTTTTAAATTATACAACACTAAAAACACTTACAAAATAAGAATGACATTAAAAATGACATTTGAACATAATAAAACCATTCACTGAGCCGGAAAGGGAGGCTACAGATCTAGGCTAAAAGAGGCTAGGAACCACAGGAATTAACCAATATCATAATTGTATAGCTGATGCAAGATGTCATAGAATTCAGGAAGGGTGGGTTCTTTAAGAAGTGGTGTTTCTCTAAAGGATTTTGATCCCAGTCAAGATGCCCCTGGACAAAAGGCTCTTAGTCTTGACCATCTGTCTTTGCTTCAGGCTTATGGCTAAGTCCCAAGCTCATAGCATTTTTATCTGAGGTAGATGGGGCCAGGAAAACCAATCCTCACCAGGCAGATTCAGCATTCTCTCTTCTAATTCCTTCAGCCATCAAAAAATTTCTTAATTAAAAAGCCAAGTAAATTGTTTTAAAGAACCTTTTGAAACACATGAAACACACACACACACACACACACACACACTCTCTCTCTCTCTCTCTCTCTCTCTCTCTCTCTCTCTCTCTCTCTCTTTCTCTCTCTCTCTCTCGGGCTTTGAAAATCTTACTGCTAATTCAAAGAGTAATGTAGTTCTTTAGTTGAATTTTCTCCAAGTTATTTTGAGAGTTCATACCTCCCACTAAATAAAAGGGAAACAGTGGTATAGATAAATGAATTAGTACTTTTCTCACTGCCCCAGTTTCCTCTCATTCTTAGACATTAATCTGACGAAAGGCAGAGAAATAGAAATCAGACTTTGCGAAGACTCCTAAAGCATAGGATTAGTTGAAATAAATTCAACTAAACAATTCAACACTTAGTAAGTACCTTTAATGTGCAAGGCCTAGGTTGTAGATACAGTCAACCCTTAACTCTCCAAGGGGAAACAGTGAGGAAGTAAAAAAGGGAGAACGTTGATACATTGAACCTGTGGGAAATAAGGGGTTCAGTTACTCTGACCACCAAAAACTGTAATCTTTCATAGCCATCAGCAGCTGCAGACATTCTGGCACAAAGTTTGTCTAACACCTTTATTTTCTCACTGTGCTACATCACTGACTGCATGGTTGGGCTTACTGGCCAAAGGACTTGTACTAAGCTTTTGGGGCATATTTGCAAAACAAAAATTTAAAGTTTTAAAGATGAACAATGAAAATATGGCGAATGCATGGAGAGCTGTTTACAACAGTAGGGTGAATGAGACCAAAGCACCTAGTAGGACACCAGCCACTCCACCAACTTGCATGCATTGTGCCTCTCCTTTTTTTTCCTCTACTCTATGTAGACTGAATGTGCACAGTTGCCAACGCGAAAGTGAAAATGAGGTTACTGATAAAATTTCAGGCATGCTTGAAGTTAAATGAACGAATGTTGAGGATTGACTGTACTTTCTTTTGAGTCATCTGATAGACGTTTAAATGCTTCTTTTTTAATCCCTTAATCTCTACTGATGCACAACAAAGGGTGAAGAGAAAACTAACTATAATTCCTTTAGTTGATTTAAGAAAAAAAAAGACAAATCAGCTCCTAATTTACAAAAGGTTATAATCTAGATGTCTATAAATCAGTTGTGTTTTAATGTAGACCCCTTTATTGGGCTAGATGGGCTATTGTATATTAGTCTGGTACCCTATGAAGCCTTTGAGACATTGTTTGGATGGGAAGGTTTGTATTCTCAGAGAAGGCAACACTCATTTTCCTGGGAGAAGCAAGTCCCCAGCCTAGCACAAGTTGTCTTACATGTGTGCAAAGGCCTGTAAGTCAGGTAATTTTTAATTGCAAGGGAGTGCCTGTAATTTTTGCATTAAGGGAACAAATGAATAGAAGTTGAGCAAACCAACTCATACACATTCTGACTAGCAAGATACTCAGCCACAAGGAACCATTTTTAACTCTACTATCTCTAATCAAAGCCCATTTGCTTTAGAACTTCAGAGAGGCCATTTGAAATAACACTAAGAGGTAATTCTTAGCTTTTTTGTTGAAAAGACCCTTCCTTACTATGCAAATGAAGAAACAACTAAGAGGAAAATGTTTAGGGCACTAGACTTAAAAAGTAGTCAGTTTAACTCTGGGTTATTCATGTTTGCATAGACAGATGAATTACCTTCATTGTGGGCTATTAGTCATTCTATTGCTGCCTTTCTTCTGTCAACAGTACTTAAACTAATTACTCATCATGTACTGATCACTGTTTTGGGCCATAGTATAATCCTTTCCTTTATAAATGAAAATAATCACAGGTGGGAATATATTTTGAATTGAATTGTATGTTCTTTTGAGCTTTTTCTTTTTAAAGTTTTGGTGGCATATTTGTACAGTCGGACACACATTTTTGACATAATGTATCAGAGGTACATTTGTTGTCATTGAAGAGAGCTACTTTGGAACTGAATTTGTGATGCTAGCCTTAGTAACATTATGCTTTAAACTTTGAGCATTTACAGAGAAATTCAGTATTCCTTCTCTCAAAAGATCTAGTTATGATGATGAATGAGTCATACAGAGAATAACTTCAGTTAATGAGACTTCTTGTACTATCATGTGCTGGGAAGTTAAGACTAATATTAAATTGATTAGATAAACTTTGAGATACCTTCCAGCTCTGTTTCTGTGATTCTATATGATCATGGAGTAATTTTAGGAAAAGTATTTACTAAAGCATTTAGTACCATCGGGAAAGTTCACAGAATCTCTAGAGGTTTGTGCTTGAGAATCAGAAATGTCAGGTGCTACTGGGGAAATCTTACTTATCATGATGGATTTTAATTGGCTGCAGAGAGTTGAAGGGTATTTCTAATTTAAAATTAAATTAGCAAATAAACTGAAAACAGCAGCTATTCTTCAGTGGACAGAACATGACACTAAGACCTAGATTTAAGTTTCTGAAGCAGTCTTAGTGTTTGTATTTCTAATGACTACAAAACCTAGACTTATTATAAGTACTATTTCATCTGTAAACTGTACTTAGCATTAAACATAAAGCGAGACTGTCAACTAGGATCTTAGAACTCCATTTTCTACCAATTCTGTAGCTAGTCAATGATTTGGTACATGTCCAGAATTCATATGTATATGACAGCTACATTGTCAACTAGCTACTTTATGGTGAGCTGCAGCCTCACTGTCATTGTTAGCAAAATAGAATTACAAGAAAGGCACATTGAAATAAAATTACAGGTGAAGTAACATTAAATGGATTTCTGAAAAGCAGTAGCCCCAGATGACTATTCTGGCAGGCATCAATCAGAAGTACGTCTCTCTTTTTTTACACAAAGGTAATGAAAAGAATGACTACAAATAAAGGCTTAGTTTCACCAAGAGTACAGTTTTTATGTGGACAGAAAGGTGTGTCAGTGTTTTCAACTATACACAACCGCCCAGGGTAATTAATTTTGTGAAAACATGATTTATGTCCCAAAGATCCACTTGAAAGGCATTAAAATAGAATTGCATAATGATAATATTGAAGTTTTTCTTTTTAAATTTATTATTTTCCACCAGTTACATGTAAATATAATTTTAACACTTGTTTTTAAAACAAATGTTAAAACAAAAGTTCCAAATTCTCTCTCTTCAATACCCCCTCATTGAGAAGGCAAGCAATTTGATGTGTGTAGTCATGCAAAAAATTTCCATGTTAGTCATGTTGTGAAAGAAAACATAGACCAAAAAAAAGAACACTTCAAGAAAAATAAAGTAAAAAAAGTATGCTTCAATCTGTATTCAGACACCATCAGTTCTTTCTTTGGGAATGGGTAGCGTTTTTCATAATAAGTCCTTCATATTTGTCTTGGATCATTTGTATTGCTGAGAATCGATTAAGTCCTTCACAACTGATCATCTTACAGTATTGCTGTTACCTTGTACACAGTACATTTCACTTTGTATCAGCTCATATAAGTCTTTTCAGGTTTTTCTGAGAGCATCTTGCTCATCATTTCTTACAGCACAATAGTATTACATCATAATCACATACCACAATTTGTTCAGCCATTCCCCAATTGATGGATATCCCCTCAGATTCCAACTCCCTGCCACCAGAAAGTTGCTGCTATAAGTATTTTTGTACATTTAGGTCCTTTTCCTTCTTTTTTTATCTCTTTTGGGATACCTAGTCAAAGAGTAAGCCTGGTTTTATAGCCCTTTGGGCATAATTCCAAATGGCGCTACAGAATGGTTGAATCAGTTCACAACTCTACCAACAGTGTATTAATGTCTCATTTTCCCCACATTCCCCTCAGCCTTTGTCATTTTCCTTTTCTGTCCTGTTAGCCAATTTAATAGGTATGAGGTACTACCTCAGAATTGTTTTAATTTGCATTTCTCCAATCAATAGCGAGTTAGAGCATTTTTTTTTATATGACTATAGATAGCTTTGATTACTTCATCTGAAAACTGTTCATATCTTTTGATCATTTACCCATTGGGGAATGGTTCTTATTTTTATAAATTTGACTCAGTTCTTTGAGAAAGGAGGCCTTTATCAGAGAACCTTGCTTCAAATTTTTTTCAGTTACTGTTGCTAACTGTTTTTCCCTCCATTCTATCCCTGCCCCACCGTGTTTATTCTGTTCTCTCTCTCCTTTTACCCTGTCCCTCTTCAAAAGTGTTTTACTTCTGACTATCTCCTCCCCTAACTTGCCCTCCCTTCTATCATCTCCTTGTCCCCTTCTCTTATCCCCTTCCCCTCCTACTGTCCTGTAGTTGGTAAGATAGATTTCTATACCCAATTGAGTGTGTATGTTATTTCTTCTTTGAGCCAGTTCTGATGAGAGTAAGGTTCATTCACTCATTCTCACTTCCTTTCCTTCCCCTCCAGTAAAAAAGCTTTTTCTTGCCTCTTTTTCGTGAGATAATTTACCCCATTCCACCTTTCCCTTTCCCTTTCTCTTGTAGATTCCTCTCTCACCTCTTTATTTGATTTTTCAATAATGCATTAATGACATTATTGTGCAACAGTCTTAGTTGGGCTAACTGTATTCAAAGTTTGCCTCTACTGGGAAATTAGTTCAGTCCCCAGATACAGTATTGTCATTGAATTTAATGCTACTCCAGATTCCCATTTAGGAAATTATAGCTTGTTGCATCTTACTTGATATTGAACTTTTGGAAGCAAAATTATGCATGTCATACTATATCTTTATAATTTTTTCCATTAAACTGAAATTGTTATGCTTTATTCCAAGGTAGGAGTAGTTTACTAGCATTTTAAGCAAAGTGACATTTTCTGCCTTTTAGTGATATGTTATTTTACTAGCTAGTGGTAAACCTGTACACTTATTTGAACAGTCAATCAAAAAGAATTCATTAAGTGCCAGACATTGTGTTAGGTTCTGGAGATACAAAGGCAAAAATAAAATCACCCCCTCCGTCAAGGACCTTCCATTTTCTCTGGGGAACATGCCCAACTGTACGTATAGACAAAATAACTAATTTGAGGAGGTGGGCAATGACACTCCTCGTGGCCTCGTGTTATGGCATAGCCTTCAAGCCAAGCAAAAGCACAGGTGAAGAGAGGATACCTTCCAGGCATTTGTGAAGAACAGCAAGAAGAACAGTGTGATAGGACCAAAGAGTACGTGAATAGGAATAATGTATAGTTCTGGAAAGTTAGGTTGTAGCTAAATTGTTTAAAAAAATATTTAAAGGCTAAACAGAAGAGTTGGCATTTTATCATAGAGGTAATGGGAGGTAAAATCCACTAGAAGGAATTGGTGATGTTGGCAGGATGGACTGGAGTGAGGAAAGACTTGAGGCAGGGAGACCAATTTGGTTATTGCAGTTGTCTAGGCAAGAGGTGAAGATGGAGAGAAGCAAGCAGTAGAAAAGACAGGATTTGGCCATTGATTGGCTTTGTGGGCTGAGAGTGAGCATCTGAGCTTTACTGAGCTTGCAAACCTTGGTGCCTAGGAGGATGATACTGTCCTTGGCAGAAATAGGGAAGTTCAAAGAAGGAGAGAAAAGATGATGAATTTGAGATGCCTTAGGAACATTCAGTTAAAAGTGTCTAGTAGGCAGCTGGAGACTTGGGACTAAAGCTCAGGAAAAAGACCAGGGCTCTATTTGTCTTTCTTTCTCAAATAGAGTTTATCTAAGGATGATGGTTGAACTAAAGAGAGGTAATGAGGTCACTGAGGGAAAGCATTAGAAAAAAGAGATTGCAGAACACTCTTTAGGGTACACCCACAGTTAGGGGGCAAATTATAGATTCTGGAATGGAAACTGAGAAGTGGATGAAGAACTAAGAGAATTATGCCTTGAAAACTCAGAAAAGGAGTATCTAGGAGAAGAGTGTTCAAGAGTATCAGTGTCTGTAAAAGTAGAGAAGAAGGAAGACTCAGAAGAAAAGGCCGTCAGATGAGGAGCTTGTTTGTCATTGGCGAGAGCTTTCTTTTAATATTGCTATATTGATATTTTAATCACCCTTATTTCCAAATACATCCTTTTTTTGTGGTATAGTGATAAGCATAGGGGATTTGGCATTAAGACTTGGGTTTGAATTTTGTTTGCCACTCTCTAGTCACATGGCCTCAGGCAAGTCACTAAACTTTTGTGGCCCTCACTTTCCTTTCTGTAAAGTGAAGGTGTTGTATATGAAATGACTTTTAAGGTCCCTTTCCAGCTGTAAACCTGTGATTTTTTCCGCCTTCCTCGAGACTTATCCTTTATAACAAATATTAAGAGAACTGCGGAAAAAAGCCCTTCAACAAGACTAATTAGTTCATTATCTGAGTCTGACAGGTTATTCAGTATTCTACAACCTTAGCCCTACCTTCTCTGCAAAGAAAGGAAGAAAGCCTGGTTTTTTTCTCGCTTCTTTCAGGCCAAGCTTGATCATTATAATTATATAACATCCAGGGGTTGGTTTGTTTTTTGATCTTGTTCTTTCCATTTACATCTTTTGCATCTATTGCTTTCCTAATTGTGTTTACTTCATTTGCATCAATTTATATATCTTTTTCATGCTTTTCTTTATTATCCATATTCATAGTTTCTTTCAGCACAATAATATTCTCTACATCCATATGCCACCTTTTCTTTCTCCGGGTTGATGGGTATAAACTGTTCGCATTTCTTTGCTACTATAATAATTAATACTACAAATTTTTTTGGTGTATACATTATCTTTCTTCCTCTCTTTGACCTCCTTGGGGATATATGCTTAATTGTGGGTTATTGGTTGTTTTGAAGAGAGTAATTTTACTTGAGTGATGTTCATTGGAAGCCAGATTGTAAGAGATTGAGGAGTGGGAAGAAAGGAAATTGAAGTGATGAGAGTAGATGGCTTTTTCTAAGAATTAGGACAATAGCTTTAGAAAATTGTAGTGTCAAGTAAAGGCTTTTTAAGGATGGGAGAGACTGGGATAGGTTTGTAGCCAAAGGTTATGATAGGGCAAAATGAAAAGAGTGTGTGTGTGTGTGTGTGTGTGTGTGAGAGAGAGAGAGAGAGAGAGAGAGAGAGAGAGAGAGAGAGAGAGAGAGAGTGATTGATTGATTGATTGATTGAGGGTGGGTGGGTGATTGTGGGATCAATCTGCTTGAGATGTCAGGGAGTGGGATCAAGTAAATAGTTTTGAGTTTAACACCACAACATAATTGTTGTTAAATGAAGTATGTTTTTAAATAATTTGAAATATATTTGGAGCACTACAATAAACCTCATCCCCTTTTCTTTGAGAATTGCATATAACCATATAGTTGTAAATAAAAATAGGAAAATGTGTTAAACCATCCCTCAGGATTCCTTCCACCTCAAGAAAATATGGGCAACAGGGTAGCTAGGTGGTGCAATGAGTAGAGCACCGGCCCTGAAGTCAGGAGGACCTGAGTTCAAATTCAGCCTCAGACACTTGACACACTAGCTGTGTGACCTTGGGCAAGTCACTTAACCCCAATTGCCTTGCCTTCCACCCTGCAAAAAAAAAAATTAAAAAAACATATGGGCAACAATATACTTAAAATCAAAATGTAGCTTGTAAAATGGTAATAAATTTTGTCAAATTGAACCTCTTTTGAAAGTTTGTTCATTTTGGAGCTCTTTTTTCTGTATTTTTAGGATTGCCATACATTAGTTCTTCATAGTCCTGTCTTTGGAATACTGTTATTTAAGCATGTATTCAGAGATTTGTGTTTAGGGAGTTTCATGATTTAAGTATAAATTTATGTGCCTGACTTTTTAAAGAAATCTAATAAAACTTAAACATCCAAGTAAGAGAAGGCTATGTTGTTTAAAACATTAAATTGGGCATTCAAGCCTACTATGGCTACTGATGTCAGCCATGGTTCACCTACTTCTGAAGCTCCCCCTTTAGCATTATCTTCAAAGTTTCCTATGCTTAAAATCATAGAATCTGAGAGTTAGAAAGGCCCTTGGGAGTCGTCTGATCCAACTCCTACCAGATGCATAAACCTCTTCTATTTATAGCACTAACTATAGTGTCAATAATCAATAAACATTTATTAAAGGCCTGCTATGTGCCAGGCATTCTGGGGATATAAATGAGAAAAAAGATGGTCCCTGCCCTCAAAGAGCTTACAGTCTAATAGGGCACAACAGTATACAAAGATAAGGTGAAAAGGAGAGAAGAGGGGCCAGACTTTACTCAGTGAATGGGGCGCGTGGTGTTTGTGGAGTTGCAACCAACTGGAGCGTAAACCAGCTAACGTGGCTTCATGTGGCTTCCACTTGAAGATTTGTAACGAGAAACTCCTTGGGAATAATAACAACAACTAGTATTTATGTGGCACTTTAAAGTCATGTGAGCCTCACAGCCCTCCAGAGAAGTGAGTTGTACAAGTACCAGTCTCTCTGTTTTATAGATGAGGTAACTGAGGTTGAGAGAGTGTGACTTGCTTATTGACACAACTAATATTGAAAAAGCTTCAGTTTCAGAGATGTACCTAAGGTCTGTAGTTTAACCAGCAAAGCAGAGACTCAAATAATCTTCGATCGATGGGAGTTTTCTTGAGCCAACAATAGTAATTAACTGAAAGAAAAATGACCTGTGTATAGAATTCCTTCCTCAAGTGTCCCAGATCACTTTGACTGATTCAGAAAAGAAACAAAATCTGGGGTGATGTAAAGTGTACATTAGAAAAGACTTCACAGAAATAAAGGCCAGAATTATATCTTGGAGAAAACAAAGTTTGGAGTCAGTTGCATCATGAAAAACATATACAACTAACATCTCTACCCTGCCCACCCTTTCCATATGAACATCTGACTTTAAAACATGTTTCTGTATGAATAATTGGTTGGCACTACTTTCTTTCTTATCCAACCTAAGGCTACTATGTTTTGAACTGACAAAGCTATCCAGCAGCTGGGAACTTCGTGACTCTTTCTTATCACTTTGATTACACCCTTGCCCGCCTTGGACGTTTTGTACACAGAGCTCAGAGTGGGAAGGGACCTCAGAGGCCATCCAGTCCAGCCAGTGCCGAAACAGAATCCCCTTTATAGCATCCACCCAGGATCCTCCAGCCTTTCTTTGAAGATGTCTCATGCTATCTTACTACATCATGAAGTCACATTCATGCTTGTCCCTGTTCTTTGTGCATGAGTTCACTGTCAGTTCTGCTTCGTAGATGTCTTTAATGCTATATCCTTCTTACTTATTTCCCCTTTTTCCTGTTAGCTTTTCATTACATTTTAGCTAAAGTTAACCCTAATCAATAAGAACAGCACTGATGTTTTACATTTATCAAGGAAAAAGAAAATCATAATTTTTATGTTACCATTAGACCTGATAAAAAACCAGTGCTACCAATCTCTAAAGCCTTGAACTTAATGAAAATGCCAATTGAATGCCTAGGAGGTATAAAGTACTATGCTTAAAAAGTTCTTTTTAGTGTCTTCGCAGACATTACCATGTGTCTTTCTCTCCATCCTCCATAAATTATACCCACCTTCTTAATCAAGCACCAGAAATTGAGTGAGGAATGCTTTCCTCCTTGTTTTATTTATTTAATGATATTGTAGAGTCTTTTGGTGGTTTTAAATGAGTTTCGTTTTGTTATCCATCCTAGTGAATTGCCACAAGACTCTTTATTAGTCTGGTTCAGCCTTTTTGTCAGTGACTTGAATAACAGTAAAGGCATACTTAAAACATTTTCAAACTGACATGAAGTTGGGAGACCTAGCTATTACATTGGGGAATAGAATTGGGATCCAAAACTATCCCAGCAAACTGTAATAATAGGCTAACAAGATTAAATGTGGGCTCAAAAAATCATTTACATAAATGCTGAGCAAGGAAGAGGTGGCCGGAAAGTAGTTCATGTGAATAATTTGGTGGTTTGGTGGATTGTAAACTCACTGTGGTGTATATAATATGGCAGCCAAACATCTTGTTTGGTCTTAGGCTACATTAATAAAAATATACTTTCCAGAGCAAAGAAAGTGATTGTCCCACCATCCTTTGCCCTGGTCAGGCTACATCAGGAATGTCCAGATCTGGGTGCTACAATTTAAAAAGAAACATTGATAAACTGAAATTTCCTTAGAGAAGAGTGAACAGGATAGTGAGTGGATTTAAAACTATGTCATGCAAGGATCATTTTGAAAGAAATCGAGATTTGTAGCCTGGGGAGAAAACACTTAATGAAAAGCAGGATAACAGCCTTCAAAGGGTATCATGAGAAATTGAACTTGTTCTAGACCTGGTAGGCAATGGGTGGAAATTCCAAGGGGACAAATTTCGACTCAGCATTAAGAAAACACTTCTGGAAATTTAAAAGCTGCCCCCAAATAAATGGGCTACTTTGTGACCTAGAAATTTCTTATTCCTGGAAAACTTGATATAGACTAGATATCCACTTATCTGTAGGAATGTTGTAGAAAGGATCCATGCTTTTTAATTGGGTTTGACTAGGTGACCTTTAAGGTCCCTCCCTTTCAGCTCTGAAATTCTGTTAATTCCATTTTTTATCGTTAATCCATAATACATAATTAATACTTTATGTCAGCTACTATATTAAATTACAGTTTGTATTAAATTGACTTTGATGGTCTAGGTGGGAAACTTACTATTCATTTAACAAACCCTTTAGGTGGCTACTATCAGTCAATAAATATGTATTTATTAAGCCCCCTACTGTACAGGCACTGTTCAAGAAGAAATTGACACAGTTTCTACATATGTAAGTCTATATAGAGTGATATTTCAAGGGGAAGTGTTAGAATCTCCAAGTGGTCACCATGCTCAGGGTCGGCACCAGGAGATTCCCTATGTTTCATGCTTTATCAAAGCACAAAGTGGCAGCAGTTGGTCACCTGCAGCCAAAGGTTAATCACTCATACTTGTGCCTCAGTTATGACAGTTGGTGATCCTGTAAATTAAATGCTGAACCCCTGTTGGAGGGTTCAGCTTTATGGTGCAGATATACTTTGGAGTCAGAAGTCCTCAGAGCCTCAGTGCTAAGGGAGAGAGTTAGTGGCCTGTCTGCATTACATTGGTGCTTCTATATCAGGGCTCCTTCAAACCCATCACAGAAGAGGTTAGCAACCGAGGAATCAGGAAATGCCTCCTGTAGATGGCACTTGAGCCTAGTGTTAAAGGAGACTAGGGATTCTAAGAGATGGAGGTGATGAGGGAGTGACAGCATATTTAAAACATTGTGTTAGGTGCTGGGGAAGATGTATTACTTTGATACTTTGATGTATGTGTCTTCTCATCAGTATGAGTACTCTCTAGAAATGCAGATTTAGCCCTTTTACACCTTCATTTCTTATAAAATTTTATATTTTTCTCAGTAACTATTAAATTGAATGGAATGGAATTCCAAAGATCCTCCCTATGGAGTCTACCTAAAATGCTTCAGGTTCTTTAAATATAATGGTGATGATGATGATGATGACAACCCTAATGATAATATATTAGCCTATCATTAGCCAAATTGGCTAGGATTTGTATGGTGCAGAATACTTTACAAATATTATTTCTTTTGAACCTCACAAAAATCTTCGGAGGTTAAGTGCTATTTTAACAGTTTAGGAGACTGAGGCATACAGCAATTTCTAACTTATCCAGGGTCACAGAGCTACTAAGTAGCCTCTACCAATAAGTAGAATTTGGATTTGAACCTAGGTCTTACTAACTCTAGCACCAATATTTCATCCACTGTGGTAACTGGCTACTTGGTATCCATATCATTCTGTATACCAATGGTTGGTATGCCATGTCCTGTCTCATTCTTGCTACATTGACCTATCTACTTTCTCAGTCAACATGTTTCTTGGTAATGTCTTTTATGCCACTTCTCACATGCAAGTCACCATTTGATAATATAATACATATTACTTACATCTATCAGGTGTCTTTCTACTGCCCTTTGTGTCTGCAACAATTTTGATTCTTCAAAAGTTTGCGATGATTCATTTTTTTATAGCCATATAGCATCACTGAGGAAAATATGAAGCCGAATTAGACAGAGATTCAGACCTTAAGGAATTTAGAATATTTATCACATTGTAGCCATGGGGAAATGTGTTCTGAATTCCAAATAGACTTAAAAATGAAGTTTTGGAACACAGCTTGATGTGTGTGCTGCCTTACGTTGGATGTGAAATGTCTGTATGTTTTGCTTCTAGATTGTCCATGTCGCTTTGTGCTAGTAGGGCCTTCCCTTAAAAATGAGTCAGTCCATGACCACTGTATGTTGAATATAACTTGTCTTCTGCAAACCTGAGCAAATAAGGGGAATAGTTCACACTAGGATTCCACAGTGCAAAAGATTAATCACAAAACAGCTGGGAAAAACCCACAAATTATTCTACAACATAACCTTAATAGCAGAAAACAAACCAAAAAATGGGAGTAAGAAGTCCACTTACTGTAAAGCTGAGTTTTAAATAATGAATGGGTTTTGAGATGAGAAATTAACCCTAATGCGAATTAAATACTGGGGAAATCTTTAAAATAAGGGTAGATATTAATCTGAATTTAGGTGATATATATTGGCCTCTTGATGTAGTAAGAGAGATTGAGTGACCTTTCAAGGTTCCTCCCAAATATGCAATTCTATAATCGTCTCTGTTAGTGATAACCATACCTTCTAACTGAAAGGATTTTATTTTCTTTGAGCAGTCACAGTCACAGCTGCTTGTAGTGTTATCAGTGAATACAGGAAATGATGATACCTTTAAAATATTATCTTTAGAGTGGATTTTGATCACTTATAACATAAACTTTTGATTCTGCAATAGAAATTTTACAGCCTTTTGGGGAATAAACACTTCCTTAATTTTTCTATTATGTTTGTCAGTGCAGCCAGAAATTACATGCCACACTCTTTTTGGACTAGAGTTTTGTTTTGTATGCCAACAAAGCTGAGTGTAGTACTTACAAAGCTTACTATCTTACCTTGTGTCTCCTCTTGTTAATATACTGATCAGAGAAACTAGCTGTTTCCTCAGGAATAGGAATATATGAGTAACTAAGCTAGTCACCAAGCAAGCCTTGAGGGTATAGGCTGGCATTAGAGGGAACTATGTCATTTAACAGATTTAAAATTTAGTTAGAAAATGAAGGCCTTACTGATGTACTGCATTTTCCAAAGAGTAGAGTGGTCATTCCTGCTCTCTGAGCCAAATGCTAGTACAATACAATGAGTTCTGGAGATTCGGGGCTAAATTGAAAGCAAAACCAAACAAAAAGACACCCCAAAATAGATTTTATTTTATGATCAAAGAAGTCTTGTCTATTTTCAGTTACTTGACATCTCAGTGTTATCTAGTTACTAAACCATATTGGTAATTTACCAGTTTTCAATGTAAGGACATGAGTTAATGGTTTATGATGTGATTGTGTTATAGAAATTGAGATAGTCCATTATAAATCCTTATAGCATTTTCTGAGAATGTTTTAGAGAAGCATCGACTATCTTTTCTTAGTCAGTTTATTTTTATTATGCTATTGGTGTGCTTGTTTGAAAGCTCAAGGCAAATAATTTTAAGCCTAGCTTAAGTGTTCCTAGGAATCTTTAACTAGAGGAATCGTGCTTTTAAGTAGAGGTTGGACTTTATGATCTCAGATATCACCTTCAGTGTCATGACAGGTGAAATAATAAAGATATTAGCTTGAATACCAGTGTTTGGTGTTGTCTGTGTTGCACTGATATTCACATAATGTTAAGAGTCCTGGAGGAAGATCCACAGAATGTCACATGCATCACTCCTCTCTTTTGTTGAGAATTTGTGGGAACTGACAAGAGTTACGGTGGAAGAAATGTAGTTTTCTTAATTGAATGGAGTGTTGCTAGTAAGATAGATCACAGCTCCATTGAAGTGTTCAGAAGAAATGTGAAGACTTAAAAAATTCTGGACAACTTAGAGTCAGTTTAATCATCAAGTCTCACAAATTTTTTGGTTTCCCAGTCCATATAAAAAGGTGGTTTTTTTTTACACTATCCTGTAGGCTATTAAGTATATAATAGTATTATGTCTAAAGAAAATGTACGTAACTTAATTAAAAAATACTTTATTGAAAAAAAGCTAACCGTCATCTGATCCTTCAGTGAATCATAATCTTTTTGCTGGAGAGTCTTGCCTCCACGTTGATGGCTGTGACTGATTAGGATGGTGGTTGTTGAAGGTTAGGGTGCTGTGGCAACTTCTTAAAATAAGACAACAGTGAAGCTTGACACATTAATTGACTCTTTCTTTCACTTGAACACTTAGAGGCCATTGTAGGGTTTTAATTGGCCTAATTTCAATATTATTGTGTCTCAGGGAATAGGGAGTCCAGAGGAGGGGGAGAGAGACGGGGGATGACTGGTTGGTGGAGCAATTAGAACACACAACATTTATTCGCTGTCTTATATTGGTGTGATTTGTGGCTCCTGAAAACAGTTACGATAATAGCATCAAAGGTCATTCATCACAGATCACTGTTAACATAGAATAAATAATGAAAAAGTTTGAAATATGGTGAGAATTACCAAAACGTGACTCAGAGACACAATATGAGCACATGCTGTTGGAAAAATGGTGCCCAAATACTAGCTCAATGCAGGGTTGCCACAAACTAATTTGTTTAAAAAAAAAAAGCAATATGCAATTGTAAAATGAGGGGCGCCTGCATGCCTACTTTTGCCAGAAAGATTGTCCATTTCCTGCTTCAAATTGTCCTGTGTTTTTAATTTTGCCTTTGATTATGTAATCTTATTACTCAATATAGACTAGTTCCTATTTTAATGGTAGTGGGTATCCTTTAATTTATGAGTTGGTGTCAATTTTTGATATTCTTTTAAAAATATCATTAACATCAATTCATATATTTTCTTTTGGGATTTGGTATCTCAGTGATAATTATACTATACCATGAAGCTTCCTTTTCCTCCGTTTCCAGATGACCAAGAATTCTTAAAGTAAGACTTTTTTTTTTATCATGTTTAATTTTACTTTAGAAAGTAATATTCCATTTCCCTTGGGAAAGCTATATATTCAGTGGTATTAGTGGTTTTAAATCAAACTTCATGTTTAGATAAACAGATGGTTTGAGACCTGGAAAAGAAGTTAAAGATTTGACTAGTGTTAAGTTACCTCATTTTATAGTCGTGGAAGCTGAGGTCTAGAGAGGTTAAACCTAACCGCTTACAGAGGCTTATACAATTAGTAACAGAAGTAGAATTCCTATTTCCTGATACCCATGTAAGTGTTCATTCAAATGTCAAAACAGTTTTGTCACAAGCATATTAAACAACTCCTTTGTCAGTGAGTGCAGTGGTTGGCTCTTCCTCTCCGCTCCAATTCTTGACCTCATTCTAGGAGACTTTAACATAGTTGTTGATGTTCCTTCAAACACCATAACATCCCATTTCCTCAGTCTATTCAGCTTGTGTAACCTAGTCTACCTCAGTTATACACTAGGATGTTTATACTCTTGATCGTACCACAGGGGCTTGCTCCACTTCCATCTTCAAGAACTGAATTTCAGATTAAGGGTTTTCCTGATGTCTATGAACTTGTTAAAAACCTTTTTTGATAACTAAATTTCAGTATAATTTACTTTGTGGTCTGTGTATTTTATTTTATGCATTTAGAAACATTCTGAGAAGGCATCCATGGGCATTACCAGACTGCTAAAGGAGGTCCACAATACAAAAAATGTTAACCAATCCCTTTATTCCATCATTTTTTATCTTTTCATCTCTCTGCTATGCCCTATACTCCTCTTAGACCTACTTTTCTCTCTCACTATGATGTCCAATTTCACTATCCCTCAGTACTATATCAGGCCATCAATTCTTGTCTACACTGTCTTCTTTCCAAACTCAGCCCCTTGATGAGCCAATTCAATTTTACACTGTCTTCTACCTGCAAATCCCTTGTTCCTTTGTCTTGTTAGTAATCACACCTTGATAAACCCTAAGCCTAAATTACTCTCATAATCAATCTTTTCTCCTACTTCTAGAGTTTGAGAGGAAATCCTGAAAACATGCTGTTGGGCCATTGCAGATTAATGTACATAATCTCCACCAGGCTGTCATTGCAACACAGCAATCCTGTTGTTCATCCCTAACTGATTGTCTATACCACTCACTTCATCCCTTATTCTGAACCATCTCTTCTGAAGTCTCCCTGTCACCCTTTCTTCTTACCTTACCAGCTAAGGACTTTTCATACTTAACTGAAAAAAAACAGGCCATTTGCAGAGAGCCCTTTCTTCTCTCTGCTCATGTCATTACCCCCCCCCCCCCCCCCATCACCCTCCACTATCTCCTCCGCTCCTATTTCTGCTAAAGACGTGGCTCTTCCTTCTCCTGGCTAAAGCTAGTCCTTCACTTGTACTGATGACCCTATAGCATCTATAGTTCTGCAGATTGCCCCCATCATCATCTCCTCATGATAATCTTTAGACTTTCCCTTTCTACGGGTTCCTTTCTTGCTGCCTGCAAACATGCTCCAGGTTCCCTGACCCTTAGAAAATCTTCACTAGTTCATTCACTGTTGTCTTATATTTCTCCACTTCTCAGCTAAACTCCTTAAAAAACCCTTCTACATTTAGTACCTCTGCTTCTTTTCTTCTTACTCTTCTAAACCCTGTGCCACATGACTTGTCTTCCATCTGAAACTCCATCGTTACCATGATCTTAGAGTACACTTTTGTTTTTTTTAAGGTGGCATTTTCTGCAGTGGTCTTTTGGACCTCTTTTTCCATTTGGCTAATTCTGCCTTTTAAGGCATTCTTTTCCTCATTGGCTTTTTGGAGCTTTTTTTGCCATTTGAGTTAGTCTATTTTTTAAGGTGTTATTTTCTTCAGTTTTTTTTTTGGGTCTTCTTTAGCAAGTCGTTGACTTGTTTTTCATGATTTTCTTGCGTCACTCTCATTTCTCTTCCCAATTTTTCCTCTACTTCTCTTACTTGATTTTCCAAATCCTTTTTGAGCTCTTCCATGGCCTCAGACCAATTCATATTTTTCCTGGAGGCTTTTGATGTAGGCTCTTTGACTTTGTTGACCTCTTCTGGCTGTATGTTTTGATCTTCTTTGTCACCAAAAAAAAAAAAGATTCTGTAGTCTGAATCTGAGTCTGAGTCCTTTTTCGATGCCTGGTCGTGCTCCCAGCCAACTACTTGACCCTTGAGCTTTTTGTCAGAGTGTGACAGCTTGTAGAGTAGAGGGTACTTTGTCCCAAGCTTTAGGGGCCTTGCACTGCTGTTTTCAGAGTTACTTCTACACAGCAAGCTCTGCCACACCAGCACTCCTCCCCCAAGAACTGCCAACCAGATCCAAACAGGGCAAAAGCAAGAGAACCCTGCCTCTGCACATGCAAAGCAGTCCTTGTACTCTGATCCATCACTTGATTCCTCTCGAGGGGTGGGGCTGGGACTGGGGCAGGAAGCAGTTGCCCTCTGGAGCTCTGAAAGCAGTCACCTCCCCGCCTCCAGTGCTGAGACCAGACAGTGCACTTCTCTCACCCCTATCCAGTAGTTTTCCCACCAACCTGCTCCATTGTCTTTTGTCTTTGTGGGTTGAGAAGTCTGGCAACTGCCACAGCTCAGTGATTCAGGGCCCTAGGGCCTGCTCCGCCCTACTGGTAATCTGTCTGTCCTGGCAGCGCAGCGCTCTGCTCTAAGCACAGTGCGACAGACCCTTCCCAGCGACTATTCAGGCTGTCTTGGGCTGGAGGCTTGTTTCTCTCAGTTATTTCATGGATTCTGTAGCCCTAGAATTTGTTCAGAGCCATTTTTTACAGGTGTTTTGGAGGCATTTGGGGGAGAGCTTAAGCGAGTTCCTGTTTTCTAGCCGCCATCTTGGCTCCGACCCTGGTACACTCCATTTTATTCTATGCAGTATAAAAACCAGAATGTGTAACATTCTTTAATTTACAAAAAAGGTGGGGAGGATTAGTGGAAAACATTTACAAATAACTCACTATCTTTTCAAAAAAATCGTAACTCACCTAGGTAAATTTCAAAATCTGGGTAAATATCAATTCCTAGGCAATAATAGCTAATAGAGTATTCAGAGATGACTGGTGGACACTCAGTGCAACTGCTATAAAGTTACTAACCTATTGTAACATTACTAAATCAATCTCTTGTTTGTTTTTCCTTGGAACTTTACTGTCCCTGTAGCATCGTTGAGCATACCTATAGAATTTCCTTTACTTGGTCTCCTCTTTGTAAACCTCTTATAACTTGGCTTTAGCCTTATTCTATCGAAACTGCTTTCTTCAGTTTAGACCATAATGTAGACCCTCATCGTCATAATCATCTTCGTTATCATAGTTTGCATTTATATAGCACTTTAAATTTGCAAAGTACTTTACACATTTCTCATTTTATCCCCACAGTAATCCTGAGAGGTAAGCGGTATTATTATCCGCTGACAAGAAAACGAGGCAGATAAGCAGAGTGACTTGCCCAGGGTCATACAGTTGTTAAGTGTCTGAGAGAGGGTTTGACCTTAGAGTTTCCCAACTCAGGTCCAGCGTTTTCGTCTGTTGTGCCACCTTACTTCCCTCATCACCCAACTCTCACTTGAACTGTTGGGTTAGCCTAATTGATGTCGCTATTTTTGGGGTCCCCACTCTCTGACCCTCCTTCATGCGACTGCCAAAGAGCAGTTTATGATTTATAAGTATAAGACACAGATATGACCAAATTTTTGGGGATTCTTTATTGCTACTATTCAGAATAAAATACACGCTTAGCTTGGCATTCAAAGCCATCTGTAGTCTAACTCTCTCTGCTTAAATTCTGTTCCTCCCTTTAATGCGCTTTGCATTCTAGCCAGACTTGCCTACCGGCTTATCTTTGAATTGAGTATGCTGTCTCTTGTCTATTTACTGTTGCACAACCTGTACCTCATGCTTAAATGTATACTCTCTTCTCACCCCCACCTATTAAAATCCCTGGGTTCCACTTCGTACTGCACTCCTCCCCTCTCTTCCCCCAGCCCCTAGTTGTTGATGCACTTTCCCTCTTGAAATGCCTTTCTTTTTACTTATCTGCTGATGCTACATTATACTCTATCATCAATAGAATGAAAGCTTCTTGAAGGCAGAAATGGGTGTCCCTAGTCTCACACCTTACAAGATGTCACACATTTAATAAACATAATTCAGTTGAAACAGAGGACCAGTCTTTGGGAAGTTTGGATTTTTTTTTTTAATGTAGAATGTCTATGGGTATTTAGTGCCTAGTTAGCCCAGATTAATGGATTTGATCCCCCAAGTGATCTAGTTAGTTCTGTTCTGATCTTCACCCCTATGTCTGGGTCAGGATGTGGATGGGTCACTGAAAATCCAGTGAAGTGATTCTGATGGATTAGTTATTTTCTTATTCAGACCTGTGCTTCCATCAGTGTAGCAAAGGTCACAGTGAGGAAATCACCAATATGGATCCCAACTGTTCTTGGATGCATGGTCTTAGAGAGTTGCCTACAGCACTGGGAGGTTGAGGGGTCTGCTCAGAGTCATAGAGCCTGTAGTTGTCAGAAACAAAACTTTGAATGGTCATGCAGACTCCTTGATCTATTATTCTTCCCCACCTCTCGGGTTAGTGATAATATGTAGAAAAGGGTGTATTTATACTTGAGGGCACAAAAAGCCAATGGGGACATGTTCTTTTCCCTTTTCTCTTTTGAGCAGGTTTCCTGTGCAAAAACTGAAGGCTTCCTACCAGTTCTTTCTCTTAAGTTAGGCCTGCCACTGTTTCAAGGAGCCTGTGATGACTTTAGTACCATATTTTTGTTATATGCACCTGTATTTAAGCCAGTATCCCTGTATTTCACCTGTAGTACAATCTCAGAATTGTAATTCATTCCCCTTCTGGATGTGCTTTTGATACTCTGGACTTTACCACTGACTCAGCTGCCTTCTCACACTAGTACTTCCCTGTATACCTTGGGCTGTAGCATGCCCTTTGCTATTCTGGTCTCCTTCTCAGTGTGAGCTCTTTCTATGGCCTTCATTTTGAGGACAGGCCCAGGCTGACTATGCTTCACTCCCCTCCCTTCTGAGCTTCTGATTCTCCAAACTGTACCACCATGCCCTCCTGCATGGGACTTGAATATTTTCAGCCTTAGCTACCTTTTCTCTCCTCCCCCATCCCCTTTTTACTCCTTTTTGTGTGTTATGTTTTCACTTCTCTCATTAGAGTATAAGCTCCTTTCCTGTATTTTTATCTCCAGGGCTTATCACAGCTCCTGGCTCATAGTAAACACTTGAATGCTTCTTGTTTTGCTCTGTCTTGTTTTTCTTTGTGGGGTACATTAATGGTAAAATCCAAGTTAGTACTCTTATAATAATATAATAATTTCTGAAGGAAAGAGATTTAGTGACATTTGCCATTGGAACTGAAGTTCTAAGGCAGAAACTAAGTCTTGACTAAAATGTTTATGTAAATAGGTGAGAAAGCTTTCATCTTGTAGTTTGATTGAGAATTATCTTCCACCTATCGTCTTGCTATAGGACAGTAACGCTTTCTTTATTCCAAATATAGGATGTCATTATAACTTACTGTTTCGAGACCTGCAAATGGAATTCTTTTGCTTACACTTGCATTGCAAAAACAATTTTCTGATCTGTCTGCAAATGATAGGCTCATTTTATTTCTGTATTACTAGGCTTAGTTTGTTTTTAGCATTTGGTCTGATTATTATAAAATGTGATTATTTTGAATTTCATAAATCATTTGTCTGGTCTATCCCTTTGCAATTCACCTCATTATTCTGAATGAAATTGCTATCTTTTAACATATAAATAATTAGTCCTTGTATTTAAGCCAGTTTCACCATTAATGAATGTTCTCTATTCTTTAGAGATTCCTCAAATCAAATGAAACAAAAATTTAAGACTTAAAACACGTTTGTGCCATAACCATCTTTCTGTAAACCAGTCTCTGAAGTTACTCAGAGCTCACTGCTTTATACCAGATCTTCCCCTCGGATTAGGCTTGAGGACAGGTTGAAATGTCTGACTTGTTTTTGCCATGACTTGGCATGTTTTTATTCGTCTTCTGTACCAATTTGCTAGAAACTTGTGGGTCAAGTGATTTTTCACTGTAAGTGAAACAAATATGTCAGTTCAAATGAGCAATTCAAATCTAATAGTTTCCCAATTTATAAAAATCTTGTGTTTTTATATTTATGTAATGACTAATCATTTACTTTTCCTCTGTTCAGCAGTTCTTATTCATCATAGCCTACTCAGTCATCACCCAAAACATGAGGGACAGAGGGGGCTTTAAAGTCAGCTTTTTTCTTCTTTTGGGGGGAGTAATTATCAAACCTGTGCCAAAATAGTTATTAAAAAAACTCTTTAAGAAGTTCTGGGTTTTAGCTGTTCTTTGAAAACACCATTATTAAATGCCTGGCTGGGAAGAAAATGTCACACCACAGAGATTTTAACAAAGGCTGCAGTTTCCATTTAGCTTGCCTGCATAAAAGTAGTTTTAAAAAATCATTCCCTCAAAACATTGTCTTCAAAACAGTTCCTGATTGCATGGAAATAAATGTTGGGAAAACTCCCTCGTTGCAAACTAACATAGTTAAAGAGGTGACAGCAGTGCCAAAGGAAAAAGAAGCATGCCAGAGGAAACATGTTCAGTCCTGAGAATATTCCTTCTCTGAGTTCCTGTCCTCTTCTTTCTCCATCCTCTTCCCCCTTCATCTAGAAGTTTCACTGCTGGTTGCTATTATCCAAAACAAAAATGCCAGATGTGGTGCTTATTGCTTAGTGAGGGGAAATACTATTTTCTGTATATTTAATTTGGACTTTTTTGGTCATTTTGTTTAATATAATGAAAGAAGATAACCTCAACCCAGAAAGTCTTTTTGGCAAGTGTTAACTTGTTCCTTATATCCCTTGTTATAGCTTTCAGTTTGAGACTATCTTGTTAGAATGCCTAGAAGTCTAAATGATTAGGTAAGCATATGTTTATTTCTTTATGTTCTAGGCAATTTTAATTTTGTTGGTGTTGGGTTGTATTCTTCTAGAAACTTTTAACACCTAAAGTAGTGCTTTCATAAAAGTACAGTGCCTAGATTTAGATTTCTCAAATTCTGTCCCCTTAGGTCTTCTATCAAGGCAGGGGAACCAACATCATTTTGAAGGCTTGAGTATCCCAGCTTTGAATAAGATTGGCCCTTTGGGCAAAGTATGCATAGGAAAATAGTAGTGTAAAGGAGAACTCTATTTTTCTTGTGATTGCTGTGTTTGTGGTTGAAATGTGTACTTTTGCATTATAGAATAACTACTATTTACTTAGTAAAATGACTTAGAATAGTGTACTCAGTGAATAATTGATGAGTGATGATTTTCCTGATACTTTTCATTTTCTGGCTCTTGATGAGACCTGGCTTCCCTGGATGCCCTGTCTAGCACTGAGTGCACTTTCACTTGCCTCCTCTTCACCTTCTGCCCCCTCCTTTTCCTCCTCCTCACTGGTTGTAGTTGGGAAGTTAATGCTTTACCTCCATCCATATCTCCCACCTGACCAAGATATTAGTGGCTATTGTCTATTGACAGCAAAGGACCCGCTCTTTTCTTTGCACATGAAATTTGGTTCCTGGCTAGGTCCTGTCAATGCAGCCTTCCTTGGCCACTTTTTGTAGCACTTTAAGTCCTACCTCGAATTCGATGTCTGCTTGGATGTTCTTTGCCCCCCATTCCAACTCCAGACTCTTGTTCTACCACCATCACTCAGGAACCTCTCCTTTGAGCTTCATTCCATTCATATTTATCACCCAATTAAGTTATTCTAGTAGCTGTTGAATACCCACTTTCAGGATACTCTTCTTCCTCATTAAGTTCAGTGCCTGCCTAGTTCACAGTCCTCTCCTCCTCAGCTCCTGCCCTCATACTAGAGGACTTCATCATACAAGTTAATGCTCTGTCAAACACCCTAATCTCCCATTTCCTCAACTTACTCATTTCCCATGACCTCACCTCAGCTAGAGATCACCTCAGATCTTGCCATCACCCACAATTATTCCTTCCATGTTCATGAACTCTGACATTTCTCATAATAGTCTATTGTCATTTCATTCCTACCTTTGCCATGCTTACAACCTTAAACCCTCTTTTTTGTGCTTACTGTGTGACCATCTATCCCTCAACCCCTCACTTCCTTCCCAGACCATTACCCTGACACTATCTATACCCCGCGGCCCCCCCCCCCCCCCCACTTTCCCATCTTGACCCTTTGGTGAACTAGTTCAACTCTATACTGTCTTCTTCTCTTGAGCTTCTTGCTCCCTTCTCCAGTTTCTGTCGATATTGTCCTGCCAAGCCTCAGCCATAGCTTACTCAAACTATCTGCAGCCTTCACTCTTCAAGTGCTGCTGAATGAACCTAGTGAAAATCATGAGACTGTTGTCCACTGCAAATTTGTGTCTCATGATCTCTCCTCGGCCCTCATGGATACAAGACAGCTCTTGTATACCTCCCTAATAAATTTACTGTGCCACTCACCACAGCAGCTCTTACAGATCTTCTTATCCCTCGTCAACCCTGCCAGGGCTGCTCTTCCTTCTGCCCACTCAGCTGAGAAGCTTGTCTCATATTTCGCTGGAAAAAACAAGCCTTTTTCTCAAGACCCCCTTCTTATTCCCTCCTCTGGTCACATTTCCCAGATGCCTTCTGCCATTATCTCCTCCTTCATCTCTGTCTGATATGAAGAAGTGGCAAGTCAAACCCTTCTACATGCACAAGTGATCCCATTCCAAACCATTTTTAGCAAATTGCCACCTATCACCCCTATTCTCCTACTATCATTTCTTCCTCTTTACTTGCTGCTTCCCCACTGCCTACAGATATCTCCATCTCTTCCCCCTATCCTCAAACTCCCTCACTTGATCTGTCTATTCCCTCTTGTTATCATCTCACATCTTTCTTTCCTTTGTGGCTAAACTGGAGAAGGACATCTACTCATTGCCTCCAATTCCTTTTACTCTTTTCTTAGCTCTGCACATTCTCTGGCTTCCCACCTTATCGTTCAACTGAAATTGCCTTCTCCAAAGTTAACAATGCTGTCTTAATTGCCAAACCTAATGACCCTTTTTTCAGTCTTCATAGTTCTCTGAAGCCTTTGACACTGTTGATCACCCTCTTATCCTTGATGCTCTCTTCTCTCTGGGTTGCTGTGACATTGCTCTCTCCTAATTATTCTTTTTCCTTCTTAGTCTCCTTTGTTGGATCTTCATCCAGGTTGTGACCACTCACATGTCTGTGCCTGTGGATGCTCTATATCAGGGCTGTCCAAAATGCAGCCCACCTATAAGCATAGAAATTTACATAAATGCTTTAGTAAAGAACCTGAGCTACCTCAGAGCTCTCACTAAAATGGCAAATCAAAGTATATTGTCTGTTGTTTCAATAAAAGCCTAAGATTGGACAGCCCTGCTCTATATAGTGCTCTGTCCTGGGCCCTCTTCTCTTCTCCTTCTTTACTATTTCACTTGATCAGCACCAGTTGATTTTCAATTGCCATCTCTGTCCTGATGTTTTTTAGATTTACTTATCAATCCCAAACCTCTCTCCTAACCTCTAGACATTATTGGATATCTAGAACTGGATGCCCTGTGGAAATCTTAAAAGTCAGCATGGTCGCGACTAAATTCATTATCTTTCCCCCAAAACCCTCCCCTCTTTAAGTGATTTGAAAGTAGGTCTTCCTGACTCCAGGCCTAGCTTTCTATGTGCTGTGCCGCTCAGATGCTGAACCTCTCTATTGCTGTTGAGGGTACCACCTCCTCCCAGTTACCCAGGCTCTCAACTCTTGTCTCCTTATTCTCTCGTTTTCTATATCCAATCTGTTTCTAAGTCTTGTTGATTTTTCTAAGTCCTGTTGATTCATAACATCTCTCCATACACCTGTCTCTCCTCTGACACTGCAACCAACCTTATTACCTCTCACTTGGATTGTCATAGCCTGTTGTTGGTCTTCCTGCCTCCAATCTCTCTATATTTTAGTCCATCTTCCACTCAGCTACCAAAGTAACTTTGCCAATCATGTCCACCCCTTCCCTCCCCCCTCTCCTTTTTCATTAAACTTTAGTGGATTCCTTTCACTTCCAGGATCAAGTATAAATTCCTCAGTTTGGCTTTCAAAGCTCTTCACAACCTGGCCCTCTTACCTTTCCAGCTTGTTATACCTTAACATCTCCCCTCCCCCCTTCCTGCCTATCAGTAGTATTCTGTTGTCTAATGGCACCGTCATCCTGCCTGTTCCTCAAACAAGATGCTCCATCTCCCATCAGTGGGCCTTTTCATGGAGGCTCACTTTCATCTCTGGAGTTCTCTACCTCTTCACCCTTGCCTTCTCTCTTCCTTTAAGTTCCCGCTAACCTCCTGCTTCTTTTAGAATCCTTCCCTGATTCTCCCTTACTGCCAATCCTTTCCTCCTGTTGACCATCTCCAGTTTTGTGTGTGTGTGTGTGTGTGTGTGTGTGTGTGTGTGTGTGTGTGTGTGTGTGTGTGTGTACACACGTAAATACTTAAATAGTTGTATTTATATAGTCCCCTCATTAGACTCCATTCTCATTGAGAGAAGGGACTGTCTTTTGTCTTTCCTTGTATTCCCAGTGCTTAGCACTATACCTGCCATGCAGTAGGTCCTCAATAATACTTATTGACTGACTTGACTCCTTAAAACATTTCTTTTCCCAGGCCTGTTAACTGAGAGGACTTTCAGTAGGCCAGGTAAAAGAAATTTTAAAAAACCTCCTATCCATTAATTTAAGCAAAATCATCTAGTAAACCTTGCCTTTTGTAACTGATTTCCATTTTATGTCACCTAATCAATCACTAGTTAGATTTTAATGTTTCCTACACACTCACTCAAAGTGACTCGGGCTCCAAGAGACAGTATTATGTGATGACTACAGGCTTGAGCTTGGTGCTTCTGGGTTTGAATCCTGCCTCAGGTGCTTACTACCTGGGCAGGTCACCTGTCTGTAAATTTTACTTAGTAACATTTGGACTACCTACTTCACAGGATTGTTGTGAGGAGCACTTTGTAAATTACAGCCTTTATACAGTACTATGCAAATGTGAGGAGTAATTGCTTGGACGACAGTCCATTGCTAGCCCATTACCCTGCATAAGTGGTTTTGGAGAATCCTGTGCTTTATACTCTACTAAAATACAGTGTAGTTTAGGAGTTTGCCAAAACCTACTTAGCAAACCTGAAAGGAATTTGGCTAAGAGGAAAAGTTTATTTATGTCTCCAAAGATATAATAGTAGTGTGCCATTCTTAGGTGACTATAGCTCAAATTGCTTCCATTCCTGTTAAAATATTAGGAAATGTACAGGACCTAGCTTCTGCTTGTGGGTCCAGCATACTATCATCTCCTTCTACAGCTAGAAACATTATTCTGAGTCAGTGGCCTACTATCCAAGGATGGACCTTGATATTCAGGAAGAGAGCCTGGGCTCCTTATTTTTGATTCATTGTTCTCTCCACTGTTCCATAGTGTTTGCAAATTATTCAGAACATCTGATCTTTATTTTACATTAGATTTTTGAGTCAATTCAGTTCTCTGAAATGCATACTATAAATGTTACATTTTCTGTTTATTGTGGAATTTTTTTTCCCCCCTCTGTTTATGGGTCATCTCAGTCATTCCTTCGTTCAGATGTTTGGTTTTATTTTAACCTGAGAAGAATAGCAACAGACTTTTGATTTTTAGGACCAAGTTGACAGAGGAATTTAGGGGGAAAAGTTTGCTAGGCTCAGATGCAAGATACTGATGAAAGGGAACAATTTTTAAATGTTTGTACTATTTTGAAAATTTGTAGGCAATCCTTTTAAAAACATCTGTTTCCTGCAAATATGATTTTGAAAGGCCCAAGACTTCTGTGGGAAATGGTTTCCTAAAATGGCGTCTTAAGTTGCTAACATTTCATTTCCCTTGATTGATCCAGGCTGCCATCCAAAAATTTAGGTTTAGCAATCCCTTTGGTTAAGGATACTTTCTTTATTTCTTGGTCTAGAACAGACATTCTTCTTATTTTTTTTCAAGATTTTTATTTAAAGTTTTGGGTTCCAAATTCTATCCCTCCCTCCCACCTCTCCCCCTCTGAGACAGTAAGCAGATATAGGTTATACATGTGCAATTATGTAAAACATATTAGTCATTTTGTACAAGAAGACTTGAATAAAAGAAAAAAGTGAAAGTGAAAAATAGCATACTTCTGTATGAAAACATTACCAGTTCTGTTTCTCGAGGCAGATAATATGCTTCATTATTAGTCCTTTGGGATAGGACAGTTGTTCTTAACCTGGAGTCTACCAGACAGATTTTCTGGGGGTCTGGAAATATGGATGAGAAAAACAATATCTTTATTTTTACTAACCTGCAGCTGAAACTTTAGCATTTCCTTCCATTATGAATGTAGGCAAAAATCCTTTTTTCTGAGAAAGAAATCCATAGGTTTTACTGGATTTCCAAAGCCAGGAACCGATGGCACAAAAACCTTTCTAGGAGAAATAATCTTAACTATCCTTCATCTGCGACTATTACAGAGACAAAAATATCTTTGAATTACCAGACCTTAGTTAAGCTAGTTGAATAAAGAATCTCACAGTTGAGGTCATTTGTTGTTGTTCAGTTGTGTCCAACTCTTCATGACCCTGTGGACCAGACTGTCCATGAGGGTTTTCTTGGCAAAGATACTGGAGTGGTTTGCCATTTCTTTCTCCAGTGAATTAAGGCAAACAGAGGTTAAGTGACTTAACCCAGGGTCACACAGCTGTATATCTGAGTGTTAAGTATCTGAGCTCAAATTTGAACTTGGATCTTCCTGACTCTAGAATGCCCAGTATTACTCAAGTGCATCAGAGTCGTCAAGCAAAGTATTAGGTAAGGAATGAGCAGAGATGACCATTTATCTAACAAGCATAGAGTATACCTAATAAAAGAATTGGTTGATAAACATGGTAAGACCTTGAAATGACTCTGTAGCAATGGAGATTGTGTATATGAGAAAGCACTTTATGTATCTTACAGCTCTGTAAAGAATGGCTGTTGTTACTAGTGTATATAGTATTGAGTTAGTATGTATTCTTTTTTTTAAAAAAAATTTATTTTTAATATGTTTAGTTTTCAGCATTGATTTTCACATGCGTTTGAATTGCAGATTTTCTCCCCATTTCCACCCCCCCCCCACTCCAAGATGGTTGCCCTGTTCCCCAGTCTGCCCTCCCCACCATCCCCCCATTCCCCTCCCATCCCCCTTTCCCTTACTGTCTTGTAGGGCAAGATAAATCTCTATGCCCCATTGCCTGTGCATCCTATTTTCTAGTTGCATGGGAAAAAAAAAAACTTTTTTACTTTTGAACATCTATTTTTTTAAAACCTTGAGTTCCAAATTCTCTCCCCTCTTCCCTTCCCATCCACCCTCCCTAAGAAGTCAAGCAATTCAACATGAGCCACATGCGTATCATTATGTATAACCCTTCCACAATACTCATGTTGTAAAAGACTAACTATATTTTGCCTCTTCCTAACCTATCCCCCTTTATTGAATTTTCTCCCTTGACCCTGTCCCTTTTCG
>CM053623.1:94541186-94590248 GCA_028646595.1 Phalanger gymnotis
CATCCAGGCTGTCCTGGGCTGGCGCCCTGCTTCCCTCTGCTACTTTGTGGGTTCTGCAGTTCTAGAATTGGTTCAGAGCCATTTTTTTTATAGGTTTTTGGAGGGACTTGGTGGGGAGCTCATGCCAGTTACTGCTTTCCAGTCGCCATCTTCAGAAAAGGCCGTTAGTATGTATTCTTGATGAAAGTGTTTAATGACTGGAATTTCTCTCTTTATTGCTTAAGTCTTCTCCCTCTGGTCCTATACCAGTCGGTCAACATTTATTACGAAATTACTATGGGCTGGGCACTGTGCTAAGTTCCAGGGATACAAAGAAAAGCAAAAAAAAGTATCTGTTGCTCTTAAGCAAATATAAATTCCAGTGGATGAGACAATGAATAACTAAAGCAAAGTGAAATTAACCAGTTGAGGGACCAGGAAGGGTATTGAGCTGAGTCTTTAAAGAAGCCAAGTAAACCAAAAGTCAGATGTTCAGGGCCAAAGCATTTCAGGCTTGGGGGCAACCGTTGCTGAAGTAGGGAAAATATGGCTAAGGTGACATGTTTGAGCTCCAAGTGGGCCAATATAGCTTGACTGTAGACTGCTTGGAGGGGGTAGTGAAAGGTAGGAGGGGGCCGGGTTATCAAAATGTCCTACTTTATTCTCCTCTTTTTCTTATCTTTAAGGACAAAAAAAGATACAAAGAATTTTTAAATCTAGCAAGAGGCTGGAGTCCTAATTCAGTAAATATCTCTGTGGTCCTTGTTAGGTAGAAACATTTTTAGATATCAGCATTGGTTATTAGATTGAAAGCTCCATTCATGGTAGGAAATATCTGAAAATTCTAGGTCACTTTTTTAAAAATGCACTGACTGCTCCTTAAGTATTTGTTTTATTATTGACTAAGTCATCTTTGATTTTTTTTTTTTACTTTGGGAATGAAATAGAAAAGTAATGAAAAGTTATTTAGTTAATATGGTGCTGTGTATATAAAGAATGCGAAGATACAGTGCCTCAGTCAGAAAGACCTGGGTTCACATCCTGCCTGTGGTATATACTGTCTGTGTTAGCCAGGGTGAGTGTCTTAACCTCTTAAGTGTGCTAAACAATTCTCTAATAGTAAGTTGAACCATTTTAGATTTTCATCGATAGAAAGGTTCCTCACAAAGAATTTCTTACAGAAATCAACTCACCGTCATCTCTTCTCCTTTCCTTCCTCCTCCCCAAAAAGTAATGAAGTGTAGGAAAACAGCAGAAATAGAAAGGAAACCAAGTATAAGAATGAAAGACAACCTTAGGGGATGTCCACAAGGGTAGATTGCAGTTAGATTACATTGAAGATAGGGATAATGATTTTAAACTTTTGAAGGTGATGAACATAGATGGATTCATTCAAAGTAAGAGAGAGCACTATTATAATCTAACATCAGATTTGACATTAGGTCTTGATTTGCTTAAAACTATCTTAAATTTATCAGAACCAAAGACAAATCAGTTGAGGAAATAAAAGACTAGTTTTAGTTGACTAGAAATTCCTTTTGTTGAAAGAGTATTGTGTTTGGTTCTGAGCACCATATTTTAGGGAAGACATTGACAAGTTGGACAGTGTGTCAAGAGGATAGTGATCAGAATGACAAAGGTAAAGAAGACCTTGCCGTACAAAGATCAGTTGATGGAACCAGGGCTGCTTAGCCTGAAGAAGAGAATTTTTACTAGGAAGGGAATGATGTGATAGCCGTCTGGAAATCCTTGAAGAGCTGTCCCATGGAAAAGAGATTAGATTTATTCTGCTTCTGACTCCCTCTCCTGCCACTAGGAACAATTGGTGGAAGTTTCAGAGAGGCACATTTTGGCCTTTCAGGGTCTTTGCAACTTGGCTCCAGGGATACCTTTTCAGACTTTTCCCCTTCGTACTCTGTGTTCCTGCCAAATTTGCCTGCTTGGCATTCCCTGAACCCAGCATTACATTTTTACTTCCATGCTTGCAATGCCCTCCTCCTTCTGACTGTTACACTCCCTAGCTTTCTTTAGTACTGAACTAACTTGCTATATCCTATGGGAAATCTTTCCTGATCTCCTTAGTTCTTAGTGATCTAAATTATTACTTCTCAAATTATCATGTATTTCCTTATATATATAGATGCTGTATCTTCCTGAGTAGAATGTTAGGTCCTTGAAAGCAAGAAGTATTGTTTTGTCTTTTAGTCCTCAGTGCTTAGCACCATGTACTGTATATAGTAGCACTTAATAATTGGTGGTTGGATTGAGTGGAAGTAAGAACTTAGTAATTATCCACAAGTATAATGGTTTGTTTCAGAAGATAGTTTAGTTCCTTCTTGATGGAGGTCTTCAGGAAGCTGGATGACCACTTATCCTGAATAGTGTAAGGTAGGGGGAGGGCACCCTGTTTAGGTGTAAGTTGGACTAGATGGGCTTTGAGGATCTTACTGAACTCTGATATTGCCCTTCTCTGTTGCATACTTGTTAATCCAGGAGAGTATAATAGTACTGATTGGTTCCAAATTTAGCTATTCTGAAACCGAGTATTATTTTTATATGGGAAAAAAATTGACTTTTTGAGCCATTTCTCAAGACCCTGTAGTTTCCTTCAAACATAGATTTCCAGAAATAAGCATAATGAAGTTGAAGGATGTGTTTTAATGCAGTGAGTCATTGTCCTTGTAAAATGCCAAAGGTAACTGGCTGTTTTGAGGTTTGTAAAGTTGTTTAGTGCTGTGCCCCCAGTGTATCTGGGTAATGCCCAGAAGGATTTTCAGAAGAAGTTAGTATTGAGCAAAAAAGGTTTGAATATGCTAACAGTATGAAACATTTAATGTTTAGCATTATTTTCTTGAAGGAAACCTTTAGTTAAAAAACAAAACAACAACTTTGTTTAAAGGCGTTCGTATGTAGGAACCGTCAGTTCTCCCTTCCTTCAAACATATATTGGCTTGCAAAGTTGTATAATGTATTTCTCTAATTAAAGCTATCTCAATAACTTTGTAATAACAAAAACTTTGTTTTAAAATGATTTTTGTGTATATCATCACATTTATTTTGAAGTGTTGAAATTATTTGAGAGAGCTCATTTGAAATCTACAAACTGTTCTTTGGGTATTTTTTGCTACTAATTAACATTTCTTTTTACAGGATTCATGAATAAAATTTTCCATCCCAACATTGATGAAGCGTAAGTAAAAATTTCAAGTAGTTTAATTAAAATTTTAGTAGGAAGCACTTCTAATTAAAGAGATCCTCTTTCTGTTTTACTCTTATTAAAAAAAAAAAGATATTTTCAGAGTCTACCAACACTTGGAATTGTTAATTGTGGAAGTCTGATACTGTGAAGGAGTTTGTTGTAAGACCACTGTACATATATTTTCCTTACCACCGTAACTAGAATTCTATTTACTTATACCTAATATTGACAGTAGTATACCTCACCTCATTCTCTTTGCATAGGTACATTGTCAGAGTTCTCTTTATGTACAGTACCCTTATTTCCTTGTTCAACCCTCAAAAAAATATACTTCATTTTACACTCAATTCATCAGTTCTTTCTCTGGTAGTTGAGTTAGCTTTTTTCATCATCAGTCCTTCAGGACTGTCTTGAATCATTGTATTGATCAGAATAACTAAGTCTTTCACAGTTGATCATTGTTCAATATATACACATTTTTAAAAAACCTGTTAGTGAAAATGAATGTAATTATAAGTGGCTACAGTTGAATCTCACTTTTATTGTCATTTAAACAAATACAGATGTTCTTTTTCTTCATTTTAATTGTAATATAGTAAGACTTTGAAACTCAAGATTGTTCTGTGGTCTACATCTACATCATTTTTGAGTGAATGTAATTATGAGCATCTCAGCATTCTTTTTCTGCCATAAAAATTTACCAAGTGGATGTGATTATTTTATAAAATGATGAATTACATAATAATCAAAATTTGTTTCATTTTTTATGAGAAATAAAAATTGCCAGACCCAGGAGACTAAATTTCTTAAAATGCCACTCTTTCTGTCTTTTTCAGGTCAGGAACTGTGTGTCTAGATGTAATTAATCAAACTTGGACAGCTCTGTATGGTGAGTTTTTTAATGGCTTATTTCTGAATGGATGATGAGATATTTCTTAAAGAATGTTAATTTGGTTTCTATTTCCTCATTTAACTTTTTGTTGGGAATTATATTCCCATTTTGTATACTTGATTGGAAAATTTGTTCATTAAAGATTATCTGCCCTTAACTAAAGTGCAGAAGTTTTAAAGTGGTAATGTAATAGAAAGTATTTGTGTGTAAGGTCTGTATGTAGAGAGATAAAAACATGGTTTATGTGAATTTATGTATACCTTTTTAGTCTTAAGGAATCTCCTTTTAAACCTGAGAAATTCCCTTAGGGAAATATGTTTTTGAAAACAGGTTATGTTTTGGGGGTAAAGATTTTCTGATTCACAGTGTACCAACCAGTCTTGTCTGGTTCTCTTTTGGGATAAGGTGATAGAGAAGGTAATTTAGCCTGTATCATTCAATTCAACAAACATTTATAAGATACCTACTTCAGACTGGGTGCTAGAAATATAAACACAAAAGCCAAACAACACCTGCCCTCAAGGAACTTTTATTTTACCAGATTATAGTGCTAATTTTTCATCTTTCCTATATCAACTTATATTTATTCAGTGCCTACATATATGGTGATTGATTATTCTAAGCAGTTGGAGGAATAGAAGGAAAAAGGAGACCTGGGTCCCATTCTTAAAGAATCTGTTGGAGAGAGGAGACCAAAAAAAGTTAACTAAAATATAGGGGTAACATGTCATTAAAGAATTCAGAGAAATACATTGTTATTCTGGGATAGAAAGGATTCTTTTTGAAAAAGGCTCTGGGTGTTTTTTTTTTTTTATCCAGAAGCATGCCTAAACATGGTGTCCTAGTTTTTTAGGCTGAAGTGTTGGTTGAGAATCAGAAAGGGAATGCTGATTAGTAACATCACCTGGCTTTGCCTTGGGTTTTTCCTTAGGCCTGCTTGCCATTCAAGAACTGATCATTTCCTAACCTTGCTTACCTTAAGAAATCTGAGGGGAAGTGTGGTTTATGGGGGTGGGGGTGGGGTGAGCAATGAACACAGCAAAGAACACACATTCTGAAGCCAATTAAACAGTCTTGTAAAGATGGGAAGTTTTGATCTTACATGGCAAACTCCCTGGAGTATCTAACATGATCGTGTTTTCTTAAATCACATTTGCAGGATATTTAGATCAGATACTACAGGCTGACTGAATAAAACAGAGGCTTCCTTAGATTTTTTTATTTCTTTAACTTTCATCATAAAAGTTTTTTGTTTGCTAATTCAAGGCACCCCAACCCAGATTTTAAAGAAAAAGGAAAACCAGAGTGATGAAGATGTTAGCATATTTTTAGTACTTTATGTAGTATTTTACAAGTAACAACAAATTAAGCTACATTTCTCAGCATAAACAAAATATAAATTTTAGCATTATGTGGTTGACATGAGTTAGCAGTGTTTCATTGTGTTTGGACTTTCAGTACAAAATTATGGGTAACATAAATATAGTCATAAGAAGCTATTTTGAACATTGAACAAAATTTTTTAAATTGTCTACTCAAAGCTGAAAGGGTAGGTTTCTCAAAGAAGAGCAAGGTATGGTATATTAAAAGTAATTATTTCTGTACCCCATAAAAGATCTAAATTAGATGACTGTGAAGAAGGTCCTTTTCAGCTCTAAATCTATGATTCCATGTAGTTTCTTCATTTTTTAATTTAAAAATTTATAAACTTAATAACCATCAACAAAGACAATCAAATAAACCTACTGAATAAAAAATAAAGTCTTACATAAAGCTCTTAGGTTTTACCAAGTAGAACCAAATGAATTAACAAACAATAATACTTTGATACCTATGTGGAGGAACTTTCATTTTATTAATATGGTTATTTTCTTTACATGATGCAGATTGTGACCTATCCTTACTTTTTCATTCTGTTTGACTTTTCTCCGTACCTTATTGTGATCCATTTTTTGGGTGAGGGCATTTGCAAACTTTTTTTCCAGCCTTACATATAATTTCAGAATCTGTAATAAAAAGATTGTCATAAATGTTTAATTTTCAGTTTGTCCATTTCCTGTAGCAGAGTTTGCTCTAAGATATTAGTTCAGAAGGCAAAGTAGATAGTTTGACATTAATAATCTATAGGAAAAAATTGACTCGTAAACTTAAATACTCGACTAGAAAATGAAATTTTCTTTTTTTAAAAGTTCTTACATTTCTGTACTAATTAAATGGTTTTTTTTTTATTTTGGGGAAGATGGTCATAAAATTATATATACATTTTATCCCGAGACATGTAAGCATCTAGAGCAGATCTAGAACATATTTATCTGTCTTTCCCCAATGAATTTTTACATGAATGTTTTCTATAATCAGTTTTTAGGGGAAGGAATCCAGATCCCCAAAATCCTTATCATATTAAGGAATTTGTTAGGACTTAAATCCAGAAGTCTAGTAGAATCACATGATTTTAGCTGTAGTGAACTTGCCTATGTTCTCTCCATTTTGGTTGCCTTTCCACTTCAGAATAATGATCAGTTCTTATTAGACTTTGTTGGAACTGTTGCTATGTGTAAAATCCTCTACCATGATTCTTCTGAGTTTCATGAACTTCTTTAGTCAAGTGGCAGTCAGCGAGCAATTAATACTTACTTTGTGCCTGTCTCCTCTCACAAGCTACATGAAGTTCACCTAATGTCATTTGGCCAGGTGTGATTTGGTAAATTACTACTCTTCTGTCATAGACTCTGGTGAGTGAGAAGATTTAATAGATTTCCAAAGATTTTTCTTGACAGTTGAGTCAGGCACATTATCTCATTAGCCAGTACTCAGGTACTCACCTGCATATTTCCATTGTTGATGTAAAAATTCACAGAGAGAAGGAAAATGTTTTGCTTTAGGAATGTAGGGAAGCAATGATTGGTGAAGAAGTGGACAATAATGGACAACTCAGGAACTTTGTATTAGGGAAGGGGAAGAGTTTCATTTGTCCTTTGATAATTTTATAGCATTAAAAGGCTGCTTGGGGCATTGAAAATTTCAGTGGTCTGCCCATGGTCACACCACGTTATATGACAGAGGAGGCAGAAGCATTCTTGAACCCAAGTCTTCTTGACACCCAGACTAGCATGCTAGTCCCTGTGCTGTTTCCTGGATTGTCAAGATTTTTCCAAAACATACCTAATGCTTCTGTGACATGTCTTAACTTTTTTTAAGCCTTAAGTATAATTTCACTCTTTTTGTGAATCGGAAGACGTTACCTTAGTTTTATTCTTACACAGCTTAGGGGAAACATCTTAAGCAATCATTCATATATTGGCCAAATGTAACTTTTGTTTCAATGCTGCATTTTTTTTGAGCTTCTCTGTTTATAGTGTTTCTGTTTTTTATGCCAAGTGGAAGTATGTTTTTTGTCTGCATGGATTATTGGTTGGTCAACAATCACTGTTTGAATAGGGTTGAGAAATCAGTGTTGATGTCCACTACAAGTATCACACGTCTTTGGAACAGATTTCATAACAAATCTCTTAGATACTATGTGGGCAGAACACTTTATTTCCAGGAGTATTCAAGAAATGTCAATTGTGGAAGATAAAATGAGAAGAAATGTGCTGAGACTGTCAGATTTGATGATAACCTTTAATGATACTTCATTCCATGACCCACCTTCAACATGTAACATATCATCTAAATGCTAGATCTTCAGATGATGTTGGTATAGGGCCCAGAAAGTTAATCAGCTACACATAGTCTGTGTTCCTTGGGATTTAGAACTTGCTTGGAATTCGGTAGTGATGACCCTTTCATGATGGTCTGCATTAGAGCTATCAAATAAATGTTCCATTTTGTGAAGTTCATAGCATAGACTAGGCTCTAGCACTAAATAGCCTCTGTTTCAAAAGCTGGTGCTGCAGAATTAGCAATTAATTTACTATTTCCTTTGAGAACTTGAGTGAAAGACAGTTTTTTATTTGGCCCCTGGGTAGTTCCAATGTGGGTAGCTAGGTGGCACAGTGGATAGAGCACTGGGCCTGGAGTCAGAAAGACCTGAGTTCAAATATGGCCTCTGACAGGTACAAGCCATGTGACCCTAGGCAAGTCATTTGACTGCTTGCCTCAGTTTACTCATCTTGTAAAATGATCTGGAGGAGGACAGGGCAAACCGCTCCGATATCTCTGCCAAAAAAACCCCCAAGAAGAGTTGCACATGCCTGAAAAACAACAGAACAACAAAATTCCAACATGTTGCGACTTAATTGATGGATGTGCTCTCTGGTCTGTTTCCTTTTCTGAAATCTAGGATTCATCATGTGGGGAACAGCGGTCTCCCACATGGGCACGTAACCTCGGAATCAGTACAGAGTTACATATTGATAGTTCTTACTGTTCAGACATTATAGAATACTCTTAAGTTGTTGCTCAGTGATTAAAAGCTTGATGCTAAATTTAAGTGTGAGCTGCAAAACATACCAGGTTACTTATTAACTGCCCTTATTTATAGAAAGTTAATAACAAATCTTGTAGTGGTGATGATGCTTTTGATTGCAATCCCTGAGGTAAGAAGGGTCACACCAGGTTTGTGCTTGAACAAGAAGACCTCAAATGAACATCTAAGAAATGAAAGAAATAATTTTATGATTTAAATGACAGCATTCATCTCCTGTGGAACCCATACTGATCTGCAGCCATGTTAAGAGTTATAAGGAAGCACCACATAAATTTGGATGAGAAAGAATTTACTTCCTTCAAATTTGTTTAATAATTACATTATTTCTTTGATTTTCTGCAGTTTGTCAACTACAGGGGATTTTTCACATAACTCCCTACCATATTTCTGGGGTTTGAGGAACAATATTTGATAAATAGGTCAGAATCTTTAAAATGGTTTCTTTTAAATGACTAAGTAGTATGGTCCTGGTTTGCTACTTTAAAAATATGCTTGCTGTACTCAAAATGTTTTAGCGTCCCATGCTTTTGATCATTACCCTTTTCTAAGCTACAGAGTTCTCTGCTTTTGGTTTACGGACCTTTTAAATTATTATTTTGGAGTAGATGTACCCAAGCATGCAGAATGTTGATTGCTTCAGTGCTTCATCAAATTAACCTTCCAAGTGCTTTGATCTTGGGTGTAGTTTGAATATTTCTTAGACTTCACTTCTTTCTCAAGGAGTTCTTCCTATTTTTAAAAGGTCTAGTTACTTATGATTTTTCATTTTGCAAGCCTTTATTAAACACCTATCATGTAAAGCCCCATGTTGGATGTGGGAAATAGTTTCAATAAGACATGAGCCTTGTCCTCATGAAGCTTACAGTCTAGTAGGGGAATAAAACACACACAATTATAATTCACTATTACATACTTAAGGAAAAATTTTTTTAAGTACTCTTAGGTCAGAGGTAGAAGGTCATTACTGACTCACAGGGAGAAGCACTAAGTTTCTTGGAGGAGGTAGCATTTGAGTTAGACTTTAAAGGAATGTAGCATTTCAATAGGAAGGAGATATGGGGGTAAGAAAGGACATTCTAGGCAAAGGGAACAATGTGAGCAGAGGTAAAAAAGATGGGAAATTTCGGGGTATGTCCAGGGAAAAGCTTAGTCCAATTTGAATAGATTATGGAGTGCATGGAGGGGAGAGGAAGAAGTAAGGTGAAAAAATAGATTGTGAAACATTGTGAAAAGCCTTAAGTGCCAGGCAAAGGAGTTAAATTTTGCTCAATGGGTAATAGGCAACAACTGGAGATTTCTTATCAGAGAAATAACACGACCAAATCTATGTAGAAGAAAAGTTATTCTAGCAACAGTATGTGAAGGATAAAGTGCAGGCAGGAAGACCTGTTCTGAAGCAGTTTTCAATAGTCTAGTCATACTGAGGCCCTGTACTGAGAGGACAGCAGAGAAGAAGGTTTGGAGTTGGACTTCACAGGACTTGGTAAGTGGTGGCATATGAGAGACCAGAGAGTACAAAGAGTAAGTGATATATTCCCATGGTTTTGATCATAGAAAAGTAGATTGATTCCTGGCAAAACAGACAGAAAAAACTGAAATCAGAAGAAAAAGAGCAAGATTGTTAACTTAGTTTTGGCCATGGTTAGCTTGAGATACTGATTTAGGGGAGATGGTCTGTAAACAGTTGCACATTGGGTATAGATCTTAGGAGAGAAGCATCATCTGCGTAGACCCTCATAATTAAAGCCATGTTGAGTGAATGAGCTTGCCAAAGGAGAAGGTATAGAGAAACCAGGAAGGCCAAAGTCAGAACCTTCATTAGGGGGTAGGAAAGCATGAATCCACAAGGACAGCAGGGGTGAAGCACTTAAGAAAAGAGAACCAAGAAAATGTGGTATTCCTGAATTCAAGGGAAGGAAATATATTCAATAGGAGAGGGTGGCAAAATAATGTTAAGAGCTACAGGGGTCTGGGATACTAAGTACCGAACAAAAGGAATTGGGATTGGTGATTAGGAAGTCATTGGTGACCTTTAAGAAAAACTTCAGTTCAACAGTGGGGTTGGATGCCAGTTTCCAAGAGTTTAAGAGAGTGGGTCCTGAGGAAGTAGGTCAATAAACATCTCTTATGTGGCCACTCTTTTGTTCCAGACATGGTACTAAGTACTGAGGACACAGAGAGAGGCAAAAGACAGGTCCTGCTCTCTAAGAGCTCAAAATCTAATGGGGGAGATAATGCAAATAGTTACATGTATAAGATAATTCTGAAGTGATCCGCAGAGGGATTGGAAAAGTTTGCTGTAGAAGGTGGGATTTTGCCTGGAACTTGAAGAAGCCAGGAAGCAAAGATGAGGAAGGAAAACATTCCATATGTGGGGGTCAGCCAGTGGAAATGTCTGAGGTTGGGAGAATGGCTTATTTGAGGGGACAAGCAGCCTGTGTCATTGGATCACAGAGTATGTTGTGGGAAGTAAAGTGTAAGAAGACTGGAAAAGTAGGAAAGAATAAGTAATGAACTTTGAATTCCAGAGGATTTTATATTTAATCCTTTAAATATTTAGGATCCACTGGAGTTTATTGAGTAGGGGATTGTGGGTCACACATGCACTTTAGAATGATCACTTTCACAACTGAGTGGAAGATAGACTGGAATGGAGAGAGACTTGTGACAGTGAGACCAACTCTTGCAGTATTTGAGGTGTCAGAAGAGAGAAGGGGGAGATGGTCTGCAAACAGTTGCACATGCAGGTATAGATGTGAGAGATGTTATGAAGGTAGAATTGACAGGACTTAGCAACAGAAGTGAGAGTAAGGTGCGGAGGGTGCCACCTAGATTGTGAGCCTAGGTGACTGAGTAGTACTCTCTCAATAGTAATAGTGAAATAAAGAAGCGAAAAGGTAAATTCATTTTGGGACATATTAAGTTGGTGATCTCTACAGCAGGCTATCCCATTTAAAATGTCCAAAAGATAGTTACAGATTCAAGACTAGAGGTCAACAGAGAGATTAAGGCTAGATAAATAGATTTGAAATTTGTCACCATAAGAGATAATAATTGAATCCATGGGTTGATGAGGTGACTGAGTGAAATAGTATAGAAGAAGAAGGGGCCCGAGATGGAGCCTTGTGGCACTTGGGACCTTGGAGCCTTATAGGTTATTGGGCAAGATGTGGATGAAGATCCAGCAAAAGAGACTGAGAATGAATGGTCAGATAGGCAGGGGAGAACCAGGGCAGAGTGTCATGAAAACCTAGTGGAAAGAGAGTATCAAGGAGTAGAGGGTGATTGGCAGTGTCAGAGGCTCCAGAGAGGACCAGAGGGATGAGGATAAAGCAAAGGTCATCAGATTTGGCAGTTAAGAGATCATTAGAAACTTTGGAGAGGACAGTTCATTTGAATGATGAGGTGGAAAGCCAGACTGCAGAGCTTAAGAGAAGGAGAGTAAAGGAAGTAGAGACACCAATTGCATAACCTTCTCAAGAGTTTAGTTACAGAAGGGAGGGAAGCTATGGAACAGATAGACTTTTTTTGAGGATGGGAGAGATGGACGTGTATGTAGGCAGTAGAGAAGCAGCCAGTAGAAAGGGAGAGATTGAGGATGAGAGAGCACAGGGAGAGATGGGGTAGAAATGGGATCCCTGTGTATGTATAGTGGTTTGCCTTGGCGTGGAGAAGGGCCCCTTCATTATGTTAGGCAGGAAGGAGAAGATAGGGACATCAGGTATTGGGTAACTTTTTCAAGAAGTTTAGTACTGAAGGACAGGAAATTTGAGATAGTAGCCATGAAGTGTAGAAGAGGCAAAGGAAAACTTTCCACCTAAGTCTTCTCTGTTTGAATTAACCATATAATTGAGTATATGCTTGAGTTTCCTATTTAAGAGGTGGGTGATGTTGTTCTGTGTGAGAAGCCTGTCAGTGGTGGCAGGGTCTAGTACACTGACATTTTGTGAATTTAACAGCAGTAGAGCAAGTTGGGTTTTTTTTTAGAGCAAATTGTTTTGATAGCCAGTATCAGTTTATTTTACAACACGAAGATCTATGAGGCAGCTAACTTTAGAATGTACAGTTGAAGAGACAGGATGTTCCACATTAAAGCCAGGTTCAGTTCTGTTGTTCAGAAAGTTACTTCTGATCTCAAACCATTTGTCTTTTTCATGTCTTCCTATCTCGATCATACCATACACTTTGGTTTATTGTTTTCCAGGAGAAATTTTTCAGTTTCATCTATTTACCAAGACTTTTCACATAAATATTTTCTCTCAGTTACATAGAGCTAAATGGCCAATTTGTTAATTATTTAAGGGAGAAAAGAAGTAGGTAGCCATTCTCCTTTTCACAGTTTTCTATGTTCTTGTTTCTCATAAGCACCTTTTCTAGGAATTGAGTAGACTAGAAAGCAGGTGAAAAATTCAGTTAATTTTGTTTAATTTTGGTAAAAATAAAAATTTAAAGATTTATATGTGTTCTGTTCCAGCCTTAGAAAATTAACTGCATAGTTTCATGCAAAGCAGATAATAATTGAGTAAATGAATGAATTAAAATGTTATGGCTAGTCACATTACAGACTAGTTCCATATAATTCATTACCCCGATTTTTCATGTAACTAAACTATATTTATTTTTGCGATCTTGATTTTACTAAGTAAACATTGAGATGCTGAGAGTTTTGCCAATTCCTATTACAGAAAATATGATAATTGGACAGGGATAATATGAGTAAAATTGTTCCCTCTTTCCCCAGGGGTGCTAATGGGCCCAAAAGTGGTCACAAGACCTACAATTGGAGGGTAAAATCCATGAAACAATAACTAGTCCCTAAGTAATAGTGACTTGCATACTTTATACCCATAAACATCTTTTCCTCCAATCCTTCTTTAGATCTTGCTATTTAAAATAACTTAGAGTCCTTATCCATGATTAACATCTGTTCATTTGCTCTTAAAAAACTTTCAGGGGCTCTGAATAGGATTGCAGGCTAAAGTTAGGCCAAAACAAACTGTGTGGCCCTCTCACCTATTGATAACATTATTCCTGTGGAATTAACTGTGTGCTGCAATATTGCTCTGCCAAACCCAATATTGTTTTATGATTATTTAAAAACATTAAGTAGGTTATGCCTTTGCTGCTATTAGAAGGATGTTGGGTTGGCAAAGTGGACCATGTAGTTTCTTAGGGGCTCTGGGTAGACCAACCCACTTAAGAACAAATATGAATCTCTTTCCATAGTCAGAGATCTCTGAATTTTACAGACAAAAGGGATCTTAGATATTACCTAATTAACTATCATTGTTTTAGATGATTAATGGGAGGCCCAGAGAGGTTAATTGTCCATGGTCACAAAGCAAGTATCTATCACATGTATTCTCCTCAGCACTCACTGTATGAAATACTGAGCACACAACTCAAGGTTGAGAATGGGGAATGCAGATGAGAGAAGTACATTCTAGATGATGAGGGGCAGTGATGGAAAAAGAAGCAGAGGGCATGGTGGTACCGAGAAAAAACTTCCCAACTGGAGTAGAGGCTGTGTGTTTGAGAATTAGGCTGGATTGATAAAATGGAGACAGATTGTAATGGCCATGAATAGTAGGCCACAGAAGTTAACATTTGTCAGTAAGTTGATGGCTGCTTCAGTACTTCAGGCATCTACAATTTCAACATTGTGAATTTTTACCAACTACAGCTACCACCCCGCTCATCCTCTTATACCTCCACAATCACCACATGGAGGTCATCTTCATGAGTTTCTGTGTTCTAAAAAAACAAAAGGCCGCCTGTTGGCCAGGCTTCTAGTGATGATCCTTTCAGAACTTAGGCTGTACTGGAGGCTGGTACATGGATGACAGATGTTCAGTTTATCTCTGGGGCTGTTTTCCCATGCCCTTGTGGGTCAGGTAGCATTTGCTCAGAGTTTACAAAGAGAACCCAGAGTCATCTTCACAAAAACTCAGGCGGTGTCTGAATAAGACAACAGTTAAGGAAGATTAATCTCTTAGTGGTTTATAGGTTAAATGGGTGGGAAGGAAGATAAAGGCTGGATTGAAGAATATATACTTGACCAACGTATGAGGTACTTATACTTTAACCTTAACTAGAGCAACGACCATGAAATAGAGAGGGAAGGATGGCAATAAGAAAGGGAGAAGAAGCTGGGATGCAGAATGACTGAGGTTTTGAGCCTAGGTAATTGGAGAATGGTGACCCCATTAATAGAAATAGGAAATAGGAAAGAGAAAGTTGGGGAAATATGAGTTGGGTTTTAGAAATGATGAATTTTAGGTGACTGGGTAGAAATTTGATGGATTGGTCTAGATTTGGTAATTATAGGTATCGAAGGTATAAGAATAGATCTCTGGAGTTAAAGAATGTTAAGCTGAGACTTAAAATACAAATGCCCCTGGGTAACATTGAATTAAATTCATACTGAGGTGTAAATGACTCATAGCAACTTCCTGAGGAAAGGTTTAAGTAGAGAGGACAAAACACTTGGGTATTATAGAGAAATGGTATTAAGGATCCTTGGGAGAGGACTGCAGAAAATATAAGTACTTCACTGACCCCTATTACTGGTAGCCATTTCAGCCTGCCAATAGAGTGACAATTATTTCCTGGACCGAAGTAGCTATTTGATATGATGGGATAATTGCCCTGTTTTGAAGTAATCCATTTTAGAAAGATGTCAGGTGGTGGGGTAGTGAGCCTCAGGTAATAAGTAGCTACAGTAGCTGAGATTCCTTCAGTCAGGTCCTCAGATTGAAAGCTAGTTGCGGGCAGTAATAGTGGCTGGCCTGTTGGAGCTTTGCACTTTCACGTAATTTTCATTTGAAGATACCAACTTGCTTTATAGATGTCCATTTTAACTGAAGGGAAATTGGGATACAAAAATGGAACAAGTATGGCCACTTGTCGTAAAAGAGACACCTCATTGATTTTTCTATATATCACTTTTTTTAAAAAAAAATTAAATGAGTTACTTAGTGGAGTATGGGAGCTTGTAGATTTTTTAAAAATACTAATTCCAATTAACACATTTTGAAGAACATATAAAACATGGGTAGTTGTGATTTTTTTTTGTTACTACTTAAACCTCCTGGAAATAAAATTGTATTATTATTATTATTATTTTTAGTAGTAGTAGTAATGGTAGTATTTTAATCTAGCCCTTTGGTATAGTTTAAAAAGTACTTTACAGTAATTTTTATTACTGTAAAGGATAGCATATTATATTTCTCCTTTTACAGATGAGGAACTTGAGATGCAGAGAGGAAGAGAGCCTTGCCCACAGTCACACATCAAGTCTTGGAAGACCTGGGATTAGCTTTGTGGGTTTTTTTGAGTATGTGCATCCCAAAGAGCCAGGTTGCTTTGAACCAATTCCCCTTTGCTTAGATGTTTCTCATCTTTTGACTCCCCCGCCTCCCACCCACCCAGTACCCCAAAGAGCCCTGTTACTTTGACTTTTACTATTCCCTTGCTGGAGATAACTTAGCATAATTTCTACCACTACTGATTTTTATTACAAAGTCACCTCCATAATACCAAAAACAAGCCAACTTCCTCTCATCCCACCCCTACCCCCACATCCGACCACTACCTTCATCAATTCTTGCCTGTGTTCACTTTAATAATCTTTTACCTAGAGCCTGTCAACACTGCAAGTTAGGGACAGGGAGTGGCCTGGGTAAAAATCAGAAGATGAAAGGGTTAAAAGTAGGGATTCAGAATTCGTATTGGTCTGTGGTGATTTAAAGGCTGCACCTCTGCAGAGCAGCACTGGGAAGTTCAGGGCTATTTTAAAGATGAGGGAAACCATGGCTCACTCTGTCACAGATCATAGAACCATTCCAACTGACCCTCTTGACTCCAACTCCAGCATGTAGTCCTGCTGCCTTTCTGCCTTGGGCGGCTGGTGGTTAGAGCACTGGGCCTGGAGTCAGGAAGACCAGAGTTTAAATCTAGCTTCAGACACGCATTAGCTGTGTGACCCTGGGCAAGTCACTTAACCTCTGCTTGCCTCGGTTTCCTCATCTGTAAAATGGGAATAACAAGAGCACCTCCCACCCAGGGTTATTTGAGGATCAAATGAGAGGTTTGTAAAGCATCTGGCACAGTGCCTGGCACACAGTAGGTGCTTGTTGACTGAAAAATGGCATTAAATGGCTTTGAGAATGAGGGGGGAAACATCTAAGAACCATTTGTTTAGGGGGCAAGAACAAAAGGGGGAAAAGGGGTAGGGGAGGAAACAAGCATTTATTAAGTGCATACTGTATGCCAGGCTACTACTGTGCAGTGCCTGCATTCTAGGAGCTCGAAGTCTAGTCATGAACTCAACCTGAAAAACAACGATGTACAAACAAAATACATACAGGACAGAACTGGAGATAATCAACAGAAGGAAGACACTAACGTGGTTCTCCAAAAAAGACCCCAGTTTACCAGAATTAGTGAAATGGATGTTGCTGCTTTTTAGGGAGTCTCTGGGTTTGGGATTTGTCTTGGAAATTCTTTGAGGATAGAAACCCTATTATATTGTTTGCATCCCTCACCCCACTTAGCACAAGGTCCTTGAATGTAGAAGGTATAAGTATTTTTTCAATAAATAAATGAGATGTAACTGTAGTTTCCTAGTTTGTGCCTAAAGCAGTTGTGGATGTTCCTGTGTTTATAACTTACTCAGTCCATGAGGCATCTAGGGGCCAGTAATCTGCGGACCTCATTTTGAGCATTAGAAGAGGATAAATGAGAGCTATCAGTTTGCTTCTCCTTTGTCATGAACTTGGTATTTTGAAGGCCTCTTACAGTTAGTTTAGCTTGGTAGTCTTATCCTTTGACTGTTGTCTACAAGCTGGGTGATCTTGAACAAGTGAGTCCTGTCTGTCTTTCTCCATTGTACTGCTTTTCAGAGTGTTAAGGATTAATCATAGTGAAGTGGTTAAGATTTTGGGATTTAAAAAGAGTTCTCCAGTTACTAAGAATCGCAGTTTATTGTGACTGACCAAGATATGTGCCCACTTACTTAAAAAAAAAAACAAATAACATTTAATCCTAGGATTAGTTTGGCTTCTTCTTGGTCTCCTTGGATGGCGGTTGTACAACGTGAGATATATTTGAGATGATGGACAGGCTTTATTTCACCCATCTTTTAAAAAGGGTGGACTTGTTCCCTTTAAGTGTCTTGGCCCAGTGAGTTGGTGTGCAATAGCTGGCATCTTTCCTTGCATCTGAGCTATGTAATTTTCTTTTTCTGCTCTGTATAGTTCATGTTTTACAGACATGACTCAGCACATCAGTGAAATGGAACAGGACAGGGTGTGTTGATACAGGAAGAAGGTAGAAGCAGGAAGGAAGAACTAATAACTGAGGTTTCTTTTGCTTATTAGATATATTGCCTAGGCAGAACCCCTATCAGTAACTTTAAAAACCATAAAGCTGTAGGGGCAGGGTTTGAATTCTTTTCCTGTAATAGACGAAATACTTGGTTATGAAATATCATCTCTGAGATATTTCTCTAACCCTGAAGCGATTTTGAATGTTTACTTAAAGGACCTATTTACACTCTGAATTGTTTTGAGAGAGAGAGAGAGACAGAGAGAGAGAGCGCATGCATACATAAACAATCAGCTTCAGTTCTTCTGAGTAGCATTTGTGACACCATTTCAGTATGAGAAGCCTCAGGGTTAGTAGTAAGTCTGGATTGATCTGGGAAATGCTCTCATTTCCTTTTACTGAGCTGCTTGAAAGCACAAGGTTGTAGGTTTGGAGCTGGAAGGGACTTTAAAGGTCATCTGGTCTGACCCCCTTACTTTATAGATGAGTAATTGAAACATAAAGAGATGACATGGCATGGTCACTGTCCTTCCTTGTAGGAGCAGAGGAGAGCCTTTGGACTTGGGTGTTCTGGCTCCAAATCCCACACTATTTACTCTATGCCTCATGAGACTACTTGTACATGTATGAACAGTTCAACAACAAATCTGCCTGAACTGTTGGTTAGAAATGATTTTCTGTATCATGAATTTCAAAGAAACTTTTGGGGACATTTTTGGCCCAAAGTGTGGAAAAGACATCCTGCCCACAGTGTATGAGAATTTAGTGTAGACATAGAAGGAGGCCTTCACTGCCACTCAAATTAGAAACACTGTTGGGAACTAACTTGTGTTGGTAGTCACCATTGATAGTGAGAGGTCACTTAACCCACTTATTATGAATTAACATGCGTATTATCCTTCCCTTTTGCTCTTGTAAACTGACCATTTCACTAGTCATTTTTATTTCTATCAAAGAGTAAAGGGGGGGAATTCTCAAATTTTATGAGTAGCAGATTTTGATACTGCCCTTGGGGCTCACTCTGACCTGCCAATCTATAGATGAAACATACTTATAAAAAGGGCCTTTGCTTTTTCACTAAGTAAAAATAAACCACCTTGGTAGAGGCAGACAATGAATTAGCACTATAATAGTAGTAGAATTGTAGAATTTTAGAGTTAGAAGATACCCTATAGATCATCTAGTCTACTTGCCAATTTTATACTTGAACTAACTGAAGCTCAGTGAGGTAAAATTGACTGAATCACAGTCAGTGCCCTTATTGATGGTGTGTTCTATTGTAGCATAAGTCTGGGAAGGTCCTTAAGAGGCATGTAGGTACAATTAATCATAAATCTTGTATGTAGAGTCACGTTGTTCATGCTATAAAGCAGTGGTCTCCAAACTTTTTTGTTCATTCATCCCATCCATAAAATATGTTAAAGTATCCCTGCTCCGGTATGTATATATTTACTTATTTATAAATCGTATTCATATGCTAGTATACTAGTAATTATGTATGTTGTAAAATTTATACAAAACATAGACATTTCAAAGGATGAGACAAAAATGAAATAATACTGGATCTTAGCTAGAGTCAATAGGAAGCCACTATTAATGAGTAGTTAAGTGACATGGTTGGACTTGAACTTTAAGAAAATTACTTTGACAGCTAGCTGCATGGATTGGAGAGGGAAGAGACTTGAGGTGTGGAGACCAGTTAAAGACTGTTCTAATTTAGGCGATAGAGGGTACAAGAGAAATTATGGAGATAGAAACCAAAGTTTAGCAAATAATTGACTGTATGAGCTGTGGGAGAACTAGGAACCTCAACAGTAATAGAAAGTTAGGATGGGCTGAGAGGGGGTGAGGAGAAGACACAGCAATGAGATCTGAGGTACACATCACATGCCATTCATAACTGCTTGTCCTTTTAGACTCACTGTTATTCCTCCCAAAATGGAGTGAGGGAAAGTAAGACTTTTAATTACTGGTCACTGCCCTGGAACTCAAAACTACGCTTCTCACCTTCCCAAGGGCACCTGCCATAGCCACAAGGTGAGCAGGGATGGATATGTTGGGGGTGTGTGTGTATGTATATATATATATATATATATATATAGACACACACACCTATATATATATATGTTATTTCCCCAATAAGATCTATACAATAGCTGGCTATCATAGAGATCAGATGAGATTCAACATGACTTTCTGTGCTCTTATATTGGTATGTTATTTCCCCAATAAGATCTATACAATAGCTGGCTATCATAGAGATCAGATGAGATTCAACATGACTTTCTGTGCTCTTATATTGGTATGTTATTTCCCCAATAAGATCTGTACAATAGCTGGCTATCATAGAGATCAGATGAGATTCAACATGACTTTCTGTGCTCTTATATTGGTCCCAGCTTCCTACTGGTTGATCATATATCCTGTAGAGTCAGCCCATATCCCCTGGCCCTCACTTGGAGACCACTGTTATATAGTTTTAGAGCTTCCTGATTTTGTCTCCATTTTACAGATCGTTAGCTGTTTGGAGTGACTAAAAGTAGCAAATGGAAGATGAATTATAGATGAAACAATAAAACAAGTCAGTGAGAAAGTATTAATCAGTTTTAGCAAAATCTCTTCTCTTGTATAAGGCCATGTGTACATGTGGTTTTACCAGTAAATTGGCATCCAGTTTTCATCTTACCAGTTATCTCAAATTTTGAGTTGTCTTCATTAGCCGTATTTGATCTGGACGTGAGATTTCATTGGTATAGGGAACTCCTAGCGAGGGGAGACACTTTCAGATCTGTTACTGTTTTCTAGCTTATAATCATAAGAGTTGCTCAGGCCATTCACTGATAGGTTATCTTACAGTGTCTTACAGCCAGTATATGCCACAACCAACAGGAACTTAAGATGCAGGTCCAGCTGACTTGGGAGTCCATTGCTTCCTCTAGGTACTCTGAATAATTAGAGGGTGATTCTACTGAGATTGGAAGCTGTTAGAAGATTGCATTCAGGTATCATGTGCCTAGAGGTCTCAGGCTGGTACATTGGAATAGGACTAGATTTAGAACCAGAGGAACTGGCTCCAAGTCCTAGTTCTCTATGACCATGGTCACATCTCAGACTCTCGGGATCTCAGCTCTCCTCTGTGAAATGAAGGGATTGGACTTGATGACCTCTTGATGACCTTTGATCTTATGAGCCTACAAAATTCCATTTAATTCTTTTAGATAAACATGGTGCCTAAATTTTTATTTGGGGGTGGAATAGGAGGTAAGGAAAGGTGATAGAAAAGATTACTATCTCAAAAAAGTGGAAGCTCTCAGCTATTAGAAAATAAAGATAACAATGATAGAGATTGTTAAGGAGAAACTGATTGGTTATAGCCAATTATGTAGTATTCCAGCTAAATTGTTACATGTTTGAAAATGGACAACCAGCTTGTAGAATGAATTAGTTATGGTGATTGTCTTTAGTATTAGGAATGAGACATAACTTACTATAAAATTTAAACTTACCTGTGGGTGGCTCTTAGAACAGAAAAATTATTGATGTAATGATTGTCTGGGGGATAGATATCACACATGCACTCAACAACTCCATCATCTGCAAAGCAAACTTAATGGTTGTCTGGAAAAAAAAATTGAAAACAGTTATCTTCAGTTTGTTTAGCAGCTAGGCAGGTAATAGGGAACATAATAATTCCTGGAATCCATGTAATAAATGAAATTTAAATCTTACCTACTTCCTTGCTCTATGCATGAACTGTGTACATCTCCAGATAAATGTTTAAACACTTATATTTGTGTTTTTGTAGATCTTACCAATATATTTGAGTCGTTCCTGCCCCAGTTGCTGGCCTATCCAAACCCCATAGATCCTCTAAATGGTGATGCTGCAGCCATGTACCTTCATCGACCAGAAGAATACAAACAGAAAATTAAAGGTGAGAAAGTAAACAATTTTTCCTGGAGCCCATAGGGTTTCATTGTTATTGTACTGCTGTCCTTACTGTTCACCAGTCTTAGATTGGGAAGCGTGGTCTAGGACAAATATCAGCTACCTTCTTGGAAATATAGACCACTCTTTTCCAGGGCTGAACATTGCTCATGAATGTCATTGGCAAACCTAAGGGAAAGAAAAAATAGAAACAGGAAAGAGAAGGAGAAAAAGAAGGGAAACGTGAAGAGGCACATTGTGATGGATAGTTAGTGGTATGCCAGTATTCATCTCATTGTAAATTGTCTACCCCATCTTTGAATAGAGTATTAGACTTTAGAGTCAATAGTCTTAAGTCCTAAACTTAGGTCCACTACTGACTCAGGGCACCAGTCTCTCTGTCCTTAAAATTACCTTGATGTTTCAGAGGAAGAAAGATCAAGCTAGTATAGTGAAAATGTTAAATCCAATAGGATCAGACATTTTAGCTTTGTCTCTCTCATTGTAATGACTTAGAAACAGAATCATAACCTAATGGATAACTCTTAGCCTTACGTAACTTTCTGAATACTTCAATAACTTGTTTCTTTTCTCTTTTCTACTAATAGCAATACTTGGCAATAGATAATGGATTACATTGCTGTTTAACTATATTAATAGCCTCCTATTAGAGGAAGCTTGCACAATGGATAGATAGAGTGCTAGTTCAGATCCGACCTCAGAATCTCAGTAGTAATATGTCCCTGGGCAAAGTAGGGTCTGCCTCTGTTGGCCTCCATATCCTCAACTGTAAAATGGAGTAGTAGCACCTGCCTCTCAGGGTTGCTGTGAGAATCAAATGAGATAGTATTTGTGAAAAGCACTTAGCATGGTGCCTAGCACATAGTAGGCACAATATAAATGGGCATTCTCTTCCTTTTAAAATGGGTAGCATAACAGTGAGTAAACAAGTGACTTTGCTAGTTCCCCTGGATTCAAGTGGATTAATTTATACTCATTTGTACAAAAAAGAAGTTTAGAATCCTCTTTTCGCATTCAATAATATTTGCCCATTGAAGGCACATAAACTGTTTTAAAATTAAAATTAGGTTTATGAAAATGTCACCAAAAAAGGAAGAGAATTCAGAGGAGCCAAGAGAAGTCTCCAGTTTTTTCAGGTTAGGGCAGACTTCCCTTTGGTGACTGTCCAATTCAGCATAACTTGCTACCCACCTGCACAGCAATCCAGAACATCAGCTTCCTCAATAAATGCCAAGACTTCTGGCCTCTTTGAAGCGCACCTGCAAAAGATTACAGTCAAAATTATTTAAACATGGTTTGTGTGTGAAAGTCTTTTCATGAAAACACAGGAGAAAAAAATATTGGAACATGTTTTGTCAGTCAGCTAAAGATGGTTTCTTCTTTTACCATCCCAGTTCCCCAAAGGCTAGTAGTGTTCAGTGGCTTTGCACAAGTAGGAAAATAAACCCAGAAAAATTAGTTTACTTAAATGGGACCCTTGGTACTTATTACACTTTTGATGTAACTAAATATCTTTGAAGTGTACGTAAAGCACTTTACCAACTTTAAAGCCTTGTACAGCAAAATAGATGTAATTTCACGATAGAGTTTTAAGACCAAATATTAAAATGTTCACCTAGGAAGTATTTAATGTAGGATTAGGATTAGATCATTTTAGATCAACTCACATTATGACATTGCATTGGATTTCTAGTGTCTAGTCTTTGCCGTGGAAAGAATTGAGACAGTTAATTTTTGTAGAAACAGATAAAGTGTAGCATAATTACAAAACGAAAATGTCTTGCATTATCCCTCTGGAGGTGCCAGATCTCACCCACAGAATTGGTTATAAATGAGAATGTTGCAAATCACTTTTCTCATTCTGTCAAAAAGATTCTGGTTGTCTGAAAAGATTGAGTATCCCAGATAGGAGCTTCCCTTCTTCCCCTCCTTTCCACCTCTAAATACCTCCATCTGACACATTGACACTAGGTTAATCGCTCTAAAATTCTGTTCTGATCATGGCATTCTACTAAATTTTTTAGTTTAGGTTCCCTATTGCCTGAAGGATGAAGTCCAGGTTCTTTTAACTGGCATTCAAGATCTTTTACACCCTGTGACTAGTCTACCATTCTTGGCTTCTCTCCTTTAAGTCTCTACCCCTACGTGAAGCCTGTTCACTGATTTGCTTACTTTTTCTCAAGAAGATCTTGTACTTTCTACCGCTGTTGAAATACCCATCTTAGCCCCCTTTCCCTGTAAATTCTAGTCATCCTCAAATCCCACCTTTTAAGGAAAGCCTTCTTTTACTACTTATTGCCTATAGCATTCATATTGCACCTAATTAATTATGTCCCAAATTGTGAAGTATCCCTTATCTTGTTGTCTTGGAATATTTTTTTTTGTTTTTTAAATTAAATGTTATTTTTTAAACAAGCCAGAAAAAAATCAATTTTCTCTCCCCACTCTACTCTACCATTAGGAAAAAAAGAAAAGAATAAACTCTCTTAACAAACACTCATAGTTGAGCAAAACTCATTCTCTCATTGACCACATCCAAAAAATAGATCTCGTTCTGCAGCCTAAGTCCATCATCTCTGTGTCACGTGGGTAGGTAGCATGCTTCAGCACTGTTCCCCTGGAATCATGGTTGCTCACTGTCGATCAAAGGTTTTATGGCTTTCAAAGTCATTTATTTTTACAGTTAAAACTATCGTTTAAAACTTAATAGGAATTTTTTTGCCTGTGAACTTTTCAAGGATGGGGTCTAGGTCTTTTATTTTTTCTCAACAGTTCCTTATAATATAGTAAACATAAAGTAAATCATTGGGTTTTGTGGATAAAAGTACACACAGGCAACTTTTAAGTGGTTAAACAACCAGTTGTTTTGTTCATTTCGAAATGCTCTCATATCAGACCTTAAAAATACTATTAATGTCTAGCATTTGTAATCACGTGATTGGTCATGATTTCTGAATTAGCCTAGCTGACCACTGTCTGGTGTTTCCACCAGCTGAAACATTTAGCATATATTTGGTCCTTAGTGGAGACCAGGTTAGTTTTGAGGTAAGTAGACTTAAGGAGCTCTTGCTGCTGACAGTTACTTTTCCACTTGCTCAGTTCTGTGAAATATATCTGCCATATGCAGAAGATTAGTTGTAGACCTTCCTAAGATTTCACCATCTATCAATTATTAGGGCATGGTTTCAATAGCTATTTTGTATATTTCCCTGGTTTTAAAGCAGAGTTTGATATCATGCTTTTCAATTCTAAGACTGTTCTAAAGTTATATGAGAGTCTATAACCCTGAACTACTGAGCAGTGATTTCTTTGAAAGTCAGCAGAACTTGCTCCCGTTTAGACAGGTACTTTGTCTCTTTTCCTTACCTAAAGGTAGAGGTAACAGCCCTAGTATATTTGAAAGGCCTTCAGTTCGTTGGGTAAGCAGACCTTTCCTGCCATTTTCTTTTGCAGTCATTCCCTAAAGACTCTTATGGGAGGCAAAAAATGATGTACAGGATAAGGAGAGAGGACTCAAAACAGTTTGTCCCACGTGGATACTTTTATTTGTTAGGAACTACCCAGAAGAAAGTGATTCACATGCATATCTAAAATTCTGGCTAAGAAGTTAAATTTTATCCATCTATATGAGAGGGATAAGACAAATTTAATCCATCAGAATTTAATTTCGTCCTGTAGTCACCATTTTTTAGAAAACCTTCAAAAATTTACACTATACTTAGACAACCTTTTAATGAAAAGAGCCCTAGATTTGGAGTCAAAGGACCTGGGTTCATATCCAGCATTTCTGTTTACTACCTCTGTGACCTTAGGTGAGTTATTCCACCTCTCTAAGCCTCAATTTCTTCAAGCAGTTGAGTGAGGTGTGAATCTTTTCATGATATAGGTAGACTAATTATTTGAAAATATTGTATACTTAGGGTTTATAGGAATAATTCTTAAATGGTCAGTAGTTCTAATTTTTCCAGCTTTCAACCCAGGTTGAAAAAGCCTTATTCTTAGGTAAATAGTGCATATTAAAGTCACTAAGGAGCCACTTATGTCTAGGCAGCTGGAGGCACAGAGAATGTAATGCTGGACCTGGGGTCAGGAAGACCTGCCTCAGTTTTATTATTGGTAAAATGGGTATCATAGTAACACCCACCTCACAGGATTATCACAAGGTTCTCATGAGATACTATTTATAAAGCACTTTTTAAACTTTAAAGTGCTCTGTCAATGCTAGCTATTGTTACTGGGGTTTTTTTCCCACTTAGCAAACTATTTTTCAGTGACCTTTTTTTAACCAGATAACTTGGGTACCTGACAGGCAAAGTCTATAGTTCAATAACATTCCAGAGTCTGTTCTCATAGTAAGGTGCTTGATTTACCTGTGATTACAAAACTGTAAAACAAAGAATTATTGGGGTTTTTGGAGTCCATATAAATACTAAATAAATGTTTGAGGTAGATGTTTATTCTAAGATAGAAACACACAGGAAGAGTATGAGAGTACACATTGAACCCTTTCCTCCTCATCCCTACCTCCTGACTTCCCTGACTTCCTCCACATCTTCGCTAAAACTCTGCCTTCTGCAAGAATCCTTTCTCAGTTCTCCTTAATCTTATTGCCTTCCCTCTGAGATTGCCCCCGTTTATCCTGTGTGTATTTGTTTGTACATAGTTGTTTGCTTATTGTCTCCCCTTTTAGACCATAAACTCATTAAGAGTTTGGTTTTTGCCTTTCTTCGTATCCTCGATGCTTAACACAGTGCCTGGCACATAGTAGGCACTTAATAAATACTAATTAACTGACTAACTGTTCTTTACCTCCACTGCCAAAAAACAAGGCAAATTTTCAACTCTGGATTGCTTGGAGGGAGTAAACAGGTTAGGATGGAAGTCGAAGTCGTCATATATTAGCTACTCACATGAAATTGCTCACTAGTTGTAATGTCAATGAGTTGAATGGCCAAATTGGCCAACTTATAACTATGCCTGGAATTTTCTTTCTGCCTACTCCTCCCTCTTGGAATTGTTAGCTTCTTTACATGCATAGCTCAGAGACCTTTTCCTCCTCAGACCCAAAGCCTTTCCTGATCCCCTGAGTTGTCAGAACTTTGTCCTTTCCTCACATTTTCTTGTACAAGGAGTAGCAGAAGGCTAATGAAATGCCCTGTTTCCCAGAATCCCTCCCCCAAAACAAACAAACAAACAAAAAACAACATCTTTTCCTATTGGAAAAATCCTACATTGTAAAATCAAGGTCATACAACTTGATTTACCAAGTAAATCAACTAGGCTAGAGTCTTGGCTAAAGACAAGGGGAACCGAACTGTTTCCACGAACCCCTATATATTTTCTTCATTCAGTTATTTTCAGTTCCAGACTCCTCTCCCTTCCCCCCACCCATTCAGAAGTAGCCCTCTCTTTCTTAGTGATTTGTTCTTTTCTCTACTCCTTTTTAGTTCCTTTACTTATCTTCAGCCCCAGTAAATGACATTAAATATCATATGCTAGGTGCCAAGTGGGTGGTACCCACTCTTAAATGCTGTAAGAAGACTGGGCCAGTCTGGAAAGGTTTCATGTAAAAGGCCTTTGAAGAAGACTAGGATGCATGACACATTGGGCTGGCTCTAGGAAGGATAGCACCGTGAACAGGGGACAGTGAGTAGATCCATTTAGCTGGAGAGAATAAGAATAGCTAACCTTTATGTAGTGCTTCCTGTGTGCCTGGAAGTATGCCAAGTGCTTTACACTTTTTATCTCATTTCATCCTCACAACAACCCTGAAAGGTAGGTGCTGTTACTATCCCAATTTACAGATCAGGAAACTGAGGTAAACAGGCTAAGTGACTTGCCCAGGGTCCCACAGCTGGTAAGTGTCCGAGGCTGGACTTGAACGCCTATCTTCCTGACTCCAGGCTGGTGCTCTCCCTTGCACTCCCACCAGATGCCCAGAGAGTAGGAGCTGATGGGGAAGAGAGAGTAAGGGGCAAGGCTGGAAAGGCTGTAAGAAGAGGCTGGATTGTGTCACATACTCTGACCTTTTTTTTCCATCGCAGTTTGCCTCCTCTTCTCCAAGTACCTTGGACTCTAGGCATGGTCAATTATCTTGTCTTTGTTGGATCTGTTAAGTGCTCCAAGATGCTGGCAAGGGGAGAGTGACTCTGCAGCCTGCCTTCTTGGCATTAAATCTAGAAAGGACCTTTCCCCAAAGGCCACCTAATCCAGTGTCCTTGCTGTGCTGACAAGGAGCCTGAGCCATGAAGACCCCCTGAGAGGACAGGCACCAGACCTGGGACGTGAGCCCTGGGCTTCTCGGTCCATTGGTTTGGCTGTTGTATGGGCTCACCTCCTGTAGGGACGAGGCCTTCCAGTCCTTTACAGGTTCCTCTCCCGGCACATCTCTATGGTTCAATCTCTGCACCCTCACTGTCTGAGGCAGAGTTCAGGTTCTGCTCCCACATTTGCTCACTGTGCCTCCTGTCTCTTGTCCCCTCTGCAGAATACATTCAGAAATATGCAACAGAAGAAGCACTGAAGGAACAGGAAGAGGGCACTGGGGACAGCTCGTCGGAGAGTTCTATGTCTGACTTTTCGGAAGACGAGGCGCAAGACATGGAGTTGTAGTAGAAAAGGCCACCTGCTTTTCAGAAAGACTATTATTTCCTAACCATGAGAAGCAGACTATAATATTCATATTTAAACAAAGCAATTTTTTTTATTACTAAACAAGGTTTTTATGAATAATAGCATTGATATATATATATTATATATCACCCTTTAGATCTTGATTTCTTGGTCATTTCTCAACCTGAGGTGCATAGCATATTCCCACATTCCATTTTGGTAGCAATATGCAGCCCGAATGCATGCATTCATAAGTCCATTTGGCCAAGTCAACTTGTACGCTACTGAGCTGTCAACGAAATAGCTGCTCTGATAGGTAGACATGAGGACAAAAAAATACTGCTTCCTTTATTGGTGGTTCCAAAGAAACAAACCAAACCAACCAACCCTTGGACATTAAGATAGACTAGAGCTTTTTTCAGAGGAAAGAGGAAAGACTTGGGGAGGGAGAAAGCCTGATGTAAGTGTGCTTAGAGAGCCAACAGCCCAGTAGCGGCGATGCTCCTTCCCATTCATGTTGGTGCCCTGTTTTACATGGAGTGACCATAACCGAGTACAGGGAGCTGTCTATCTGGAGTATTGACGCTTAAAGGAAGGTTTTTTGACTTGGATTTTAAGTACTTTTTTTATATGTGGATTCCTGCCCTTCCAGCTACAGGGCCCTGCAACCACGGGTGTATTTGCTTTGGGGACCTTTTGAAATCCTTTTTCTGGACATGACTCATTTTCTTGGTCTGGATTCTGAACTCCATCCCTTTTGTGGGCGGAGGGGGAAAAGGAGGGAAATGACATGGATAGTGCTTCAGTCATTCAGAGCACATGCAAAAATTAGACTCTACTCCTTTGCCAGTTTGAGACTGCTACCCTTGACTGAGAGCTTTAAACTCGCTCTTTCGTGCTTTTGAACTGTGTTTAAACATACGTTGCAAATTGTACCTTCATCTACCGAGAGAGGGTCTCATCATCAAACCGAGTCATTATGCTGAGCATTAGACCTGGGAAGACTGGGCCAGTGGCCACGAATACTTCAGCACTCTCATTTAATGTGTTGTCTTTTTTTTTTTTCCTTCTTCTGCCACCCCTTGGCAGCGGCTTGATTACCGTCTGCTCCTGGGAGCGGGGAGAGGACATTGCAGACCCCAACACACATTCAGAATTCTAACAGAAGACAGATTTGAGCAAATAAAGGTTATTCCACCCAAAGTGATTATACATGGGGAAAACAAGTGCAACTTTCTTCAGATATAGTTGAAGGACTCTTCTGAAGGGGGAGGGGGGGAAAGGGAGGGGAGGAAATATCTTCTGATGTAGTAGAACAGGTTTTTCCCTGCCAATGTTAAGAGGGAATTAGACACTTTAAAATGCCCGCCAATCAGATGTAAACTCAGCTAGCTACGTGTCCAGAGGTTGCCTACAAAGTTCCTTTCAGATCTTAATGTTGCCTGCTGTATTTTAGGGAGTTTTGTGAAGATTTGTAGACAGCCAGAAAATTGATTCTTTTTTTGCGGGGTGCAACCAGTAAGGACAGTAGCAGAATTAGCCAATTTCCAGACACTTTAAAAACAAATGTTTTGAATGTCCCATGGGGCTCATTCGGTAGATTTTTTTTTAAAAATTTTCTGAGATGCATTTTTAAATTTAGAAGTACTATATTCCACGATTTGAGTCAATGAGGTTGGAAGATAGCCTATCTTTTTTTTTTTTGTAATTCAAAAAGCACAATCAATCTCTTTTCCTTTGAAAAATCTATATAAAGTACAACTTGCTTTAGCATGATTATTTTCCTAAATAAAAAGACATACAAAGAATTTATTTTATGTTAATTACGGGCATGACGCAAAAGGTTTTCTTTCCTTTTTATTTGCTTAAAATAAAAAAAGTGCAGTTACGTAGGGCTGTGGTTAGTTACCGTGCTGAAGTTATCTATCTAGCATTTGTGGCTTGTTGGAAGGGTAGTATTAACTATTTAACCTGTAATGGTGTACTTTAACTCTTATCTAGCACGTTGTATTCTCATTACTTTGGGGGAGGGAGGGTATCTCTGCTGGCACGGTCTAACTTGCTTACCTGCTGAATTAGCAGTTTGCTTGTGCTATAACCTTTACTGTAGGTGCTATTTAGGGGTAGGCTTAAAGTGCTGGGGGTGGTGATTTCAGTTAAAACAATAAAAAATTGTATTTTTTCAATATTGTATAAACAATAGTGTTCTAATTACCTTAAATTTATTTCCAAGTAACTATTGTTTTTAATCTAGTTAATAACCAGGTTGCCAGTCCATAACCAGGTTTGGGGGCATGTGAACCAGTGTACATCTCGTCTCCATGACCAAGGCCCATTTCTTTAATTAAACAGACAAGCCAACAATTCCTTCTACTCTAAAGCACCAGCATCAGAGGTTTTTATAGTACAGGGTGCTCTCATAAGTGAGACTCATTCTGGAGACCTGAAGCCAATCTGACATTGCTTCATCGTGTGGTTCCTGTGCGTGTGGTATGTGTGCCTGTGTGTGCATGTGTGTACATAAGCGTATCAGTGATCAGGTTTCTCTGTTAGCTTTCAGAGCCTCTTGCCATTGCTATACAAATTACATGATATCCTTTCAGGTTGTATACATCATTTCTGAGAGACTAGCTATGGATCTGTGCATGTTTTCTTGGCTCTGGGTGGGACATTTTCTTTAGATGTGGAAACTGGTTTTCTGCATATCAACAAAGATTGCCTAATTAGCATTTCTTAATGCCCAATCCTTGCCCCTCTGCTACAGCTGAGGGAAGTTTTGGTAGGTAATGAGGCCCACAGTTGGTCCCAAGTCATAGAGGACTTTCTGTATTTCAGGGGAATCCAGTGCCTCCCCCACCCCCACCCCACCCCCCAATATGGCTGGGAGAGTAAGCCAAAGTAGATTTTCCTACACTAACCAGCTCTTGTCTGTGATCCAAACCTTACCTGGTTTCCCCCTCCTATTGCTGAGACTAGTAACCAGTATCCCCAGGGTAGCCTGGACACAGCTGTTTAGGCAACCAGCAATGGCAATTTGTTTTCCTTTTTTCAGTTCAGGTAGTACCTGTACTTTCTGAAATCCTATCTTGTGGTTTTATAGTACCATGCATTCTCTGCTTCGGTTCCTATGACTGATCTTAAGCTCTGGCCAAAAACCAACAAGCAAGATAGTCTCAACCCAGCAGCATTTGATCCCCTGTCCACTGGCACTCAATGGATTCTTGAACACCAGAGCCTTGTTAGAGGCTAATGGGTAGCGGTTGATGACCTAGAAACAGGCACTTTGGCTTGTGTCCTTGAGTGTCCCCCCACCCCCACCCCACTTTGAGGTCACCGCACAGTTTTATGCTGGCATCTCATACCTTAGAGATGGATGCTCATCAGAAGTCACCATATCTCCTCAGGACCTAACAATCTTCTTTCCACTTCAAAAGAAGCTTTTCTAATTGCCAACAGGTTGATAGAAACTCAGAGAAGTGTTTAACTTCTGAAAGGGAGTTTAATCCCGACAAATTACATGAACCTCCCACTTCTCTTTGGCCTGATGTTTGATTTGTATTAAGTCTCCTATTGTGATTACTGGAAGAAAAAATGAAAGGAGGCATCCTCTATTAATCCTGATGAGTAAGATAGCCACAGCTCAGGAATTGGCTTCTAGCTTCACTAAAATGGTCTGTAAACCTTTTGAGTCTGGAGGACTTACCCAGTAAAGTTTAAAAAAAAATCACTACAGAAGTTAGCAGGGTTTGTGTGTTGTGTGTGTGTGTGTGTGCGCGCGTGTGTGCATGTGATTTTTAATCAGCTCCCCCAAACCAGTTCCCTGAAATCAACTTAGTTCAGATTTATGGGAGGGCAGCAAGTACTTCCCTTGTCTTAACCCATGTTCATTTTCCCTCTGGTCATGTGGAACATTCACAGAGGATTCTGGAAGGCAATGGATTTCTCACTGGAGTCTGAGTCTTGTGGAAGGGTGTCTCAGGGGATGTGGAAGTAATGAGCAGCTTTCAGCTATGTGAGGATTCTCCACCATCACTATATGCCACTCAAGAGGGCAGGGACCTGCCTTTGGGCTTGCCTCCGTGGAGCAGGCCCTCAGGCAGGTCTGTAGGCATCATGAGAAATGGCCGTTATTTACTGACTGTATTTGGTACATATTGTGTGATACTTGAAGAGATGAAAGAGGGGCTTCCAGGCCCTTCATTGGAGTCTAAGATTTTTATCTTTTTTTTTTCTCCTCCCCACTCCCTACCACCTTTTTTTTCTTGCATTGTGATGATGTAGTGGGCACATCTGTCAACAGGACGAATGCCTCTTCTCTAAGACTATAACCTCTCAAATAGTTGTGTATAATGAAAGAACTGTAAACTTTTTTAAATAAAATGTATATACCTTGGCATTTGGCTGGACCTTGATCAATGAGCTTAGCTGACAAGCTGAAGAACTGGACTCCAAAAGGCGGTCCTCGAAGAGGCCATTTTTTGTATTCGAGTCTTGGTCTCAGAGCACATGTTGCTATTTACAGGGGATCATCTGAGGCGGATGAGTAGATTGGTCTGGGAGTGAGTGTTAAACAGTGTGAGTTGGTAGTAGTAATCGGTTCACAAAAGAGCTATATCATTTTCCCACCTGACTTTTTCCAAAGTATAGTGGCCTGACAGCTGACCCTCATACTAAATTTGGTTAATCTACTGGGCAGGGTGCACGTTTCTTAGTTTTTGCCCAGATCTTACTGAGAAGGCAAAACCCCCCAACCTAGCCACCATTTAGACTCCCAAGGGGTGTGTAGTGAATGCTCTGATCAGAAAATGGCCCCAGTCTATGTCCAGGGATGACTTCTTGAAGAGAGGGACATTGAGAAAATGGACAGAAGACATTCAAGAAGTCTGCCTAGTTGAATTGTGTTCAGAGAGACAGTTTTCCTAGTTCTTTAGACCTCAGCACTTGCAGTCAGTCAACACTAGGTGGTACTATGAACTACGTTTAATACCTAAGCAACATCTGGTTTGGATGGTTTCTTTGGACAGTGAGGCCGCTCTCTCCGTACACTGCCTCCTTTCCACGTGCCAGAATTCCTGATTCACCTCCCCTCCTTACACTTCCACTCTACTCTCTTTTTCTTTCCTCTTCTTCCCCTAGTCTGATCCTTTTGCCATTTTTAGTAGCTTTCTGTAGTTCCCTAAAAATTGTTGAGGTGCTTGGGGGCCTTTTTAGTAAGCTGCCGAACAGCCTGTGTTCTCGTGGAAAGTAATACCGGCTTCTACTGTTAACTTTGGCTTTCCCATAACACCTAAAGGAGGAGAGAAGTGCATTCCTTGTAGATTGAGTGGATCCTAGACCCGAGGCCCCCAGTTTGAGATCAAGGATGGAAATGGCACTTTTGAAGTCAACAAGCCTTAAGTTTCTGTGCCAGGCCATGTGCTGCTAAGTCTTGGAGACAGAATGAAAGGTAAAAGATCTCAGCCTAATGGGAGATATTATGCACAATGAGCAAATAAGATAGAGACAGGACACGCTGAAGATCGTCTCGGAAGGCACTAAAAAGAACTGTGAATGGCTTCTTGGAGACGATACAAGTGAGGAAGTGGAGAGGAGAGCTTCGATTATGGGGGACAGCTGGTGAAAATAGGCTGAGATTGGAGCATCACGTAGGAGGAACAGTAAGGCAGCCGTGTCTGATGGGTTGAGGTGTCTGGATCTGTTCCAGAGTCCTCTGGATGAATAATTATTGTATCTTTTCATGTAAAAGACACTGTAACATTACTGCCAGACCAAAATTTCAGAGTCCAGCCTTCAGTATTTAGATCCTCCCCAAAATCTGGATGCTTTTTCAGTTGAAAAGGGACAGAAGCAGCCTTAGTCTTGAGCCTTTAGATTTGGAAGGGAAATTAGAGGTCATGGAATCCCATTTTATAAGCAGTGAAGCTGAGACCCAGGGGGAGCAGCCAGATGGTGCAGTGGACAGAGTGCTTGGCCCGAAGTCGGGAAGACTCATCTCCATGAGTTCAAATCCAGCCTCAGACACTTCATAGCTGTGTGACCCTGAGCAGTCGTTTAACTGTTTGCCTCAATTTCCTCATCTGTAAAGCGACCACTCCAATATCTCTGCCAAGAAAACCTCCAAAGGAATTATGAAGAGTCAGATATGACTGAAAAATGACCCAACAACCATGCTGAGGCCCAGAAGCATTAAGCAACTTGCTCAAAGTCACCCAGGTAGTCAGGGAGACCCAGGAGCTCAATTTGGGTCACATAATTCCCAGTCTTGGTCTCATTTTGCTGCACTACACTGCTTTGCATCCACCAATGTAGACAGCAGCCTTTCAAGATCTCTCGTGTGTACGCCTTGTGTATTCGTATGGGCTGGAATAATTTGGGGCAATTTTGAAATAATGGTGATATGCCTCTGGTCTCAGCAGTCCACTCTGTCGTCTCTGGGATTACCAAGGTGCCATCCGTCCCGATTGAAACTTAGATGATTCTGGATAGAAAGCCGGGCCTTGAGTCAGAAGACCAGTCGCTTTACTAGCTGTGTGATCACTAGCATGACATGTAGCTGCTGCTCAGTCTCCTCAACTGAAATAATGATAAGAATAGCACCTGCCTCCCAAGGCCGTCAAGAGCAAATGTAGTAATAGTCGGAAAGCACTTAACACAGTGCTTGGCACATAATTGGTGATTAGTGATCATTTCCTCCCTCTCTTCCTTCTTTGCTTCCTTCCTCCCTCCCTCCCTCCCTCCCTCCCTCCCTCCCTCCCTTCCTTCCTTCCTTCCTTCCTTCCTTCCTTCCTTCCTTCCTTCCTTCCTTCCTTCCTTCCTTCTTTCCTTTCCCCTTTTCTTTCCTCCCTCCTTTCCTCTCTCCCTCCTTCCTTCCCTCCTTCCTTTCCTTCCTGCATCCCTTCCTTCCTCCCTCCCTTCTTTTCTTTCCTCCCTCCTTTCCTCCCTCCCTTCCTCCTTCCTTCCGTCCTTCTATCCTTGCTTTTCTTCCTTCTTTCTTTCCTCCCTCCCTCCTTTGTTCCCTTCTTCCCTCCTTCCTTCCTTCTTTCCTTCTTTCCTCTCAAGGCAATAGGACTAGCAAATGATCCTCTCTAATACACAGGAAAGCCAGACACCATGGTATAATTTTAAGGAGTGAGAGTTATATTGTATCCCTACTGTCAACCAGGCAAGGACCTGTCTTTTCTGATTCATAATAGCTTAGGGAAGAAGAAGGCCTTGTCTTTTCTGAGACCTTGGATTTCCGTGAGCCTCATACTTCCCTATTTTTGAAAGGAAGAGAAATTGTTGGATTCCAGGGTAAAAAAAAACCTGCTTGCGAGGCTTAAATGCCATAGTCTCTGGATCCCAGTCTGGAGTCTTCTAGGTAGACTGCATTATATTGACAAGAACCTCACTCAATTTTATATCACCCCTAGTATCTGTGGTATGGCACCATCTTACACATGGGACACATAGGTGCTTAAGTAGCTAAGAAAGGATCCAGGACAGATTTACCGTATCCCCAACACAATAGCCCAGTGGTGCTTCCCAGAAAGGTACCAATCCTTTGTATACTGGGTGCTTTGTGAAGATGCCACTGGCCCAGACTCTACCCTGCCCTCGTTGGTAGAAAAGGAATAGAGCCTGGCTTTTGTCTGCTGTGGGCTGAGGAATGGCTCTTGTTGCTCTCAGAACCCTAGTAAAGTCATATAGCATCCCAGAGAGTATTTACCACATCCTCCATCTTGTTGGGCCATAACCTGATGATAGAACCTCTGTCATCATTAGGGATTGACATAGCAGAGGGTTACTTAGGCTGCAGATGAGAACCCAAGAAAGACTTTCTGGACTTTGTCCATTTTCCCTAGTATTTGTTTGCCCCACAGTCATAGCATATACCTATCAGATAGATAATAGGCAAGTAATTCCCCTGGCTAGAATCCTCAGATTTGACCTGATCTTCCAGCAGGCAGATTCCACCATCCCTCTCATCTTCGGTCTAGAGGGCTGAGAACCCAGCTTTGGGACTCTGCTCCTATGTGACAAAGGCAGCTAGTTCACAAATCACTCTGCTTGGGAGGCCCAGATGAAGTTCGTGCCTGGGGATAGGTACTACAGGTATTATTATCACCATCTTATAGGTGAGGCTGCTGGAAATAAAAGGTTTGGGGGTCTTGAAATAAAAGATGCAAGAAATGCAGACAGGGCCTGTGTTATTTTCTTTAAAGGTATGTAGCAATACTACCCCCTCCATGCATACATAAGCAGAGTAATAATTACCTATTTGACGAGATTACTGGGGAGGCCTCCTACCTTGCCCCCCTCCAAACCACTCCCTGACTAGTTGGCAGATGCTTATGATTCCATGGTTAGATTTATCCCCTTGGTTTAAGATTTGTCACCAGTCCAATGAAACACCCAATGGAAGAACAACAAATTAAGCCCTGTTGGGCTTTACCCTACAATAAGAATGAATGTATTGAGCAGGTCTGGATAGTGAGAAAAGGATGAGAGCAGGAAGAGGGAATTTGGTAAAAGTTGGGGAAAAGAAGCAGAAATAGCATGATAATAGCCTGTGTATATCTGGTTCCAAGTCCACTCTGTAATATCACAGGGCTAGATACCCACCGTACCATCCCCCTCTGGACTTGCCTCTTTCCTTTACCCAGGCTCCTGACTGAGCTTCCAAACGCCCACCAGCCCGATGCTGACAATGCCCTCTGTAGCCACCAGGTGGCTCTCCTGCCTCTCCGGCAGCCACTCTTCTTGGCTTTTACCCAGTTCCCATCTCTCCTTGGTAGAGACTTTGCAGTTGGGAGAAAGAGAGACAGACAGACAGAAGGAGTAGGAATGAAAGGGTGAGTGTCAGAGACTGGCCTAGAGGACAAAGCGGAACCCGAGGGAGAAGGGACTGACTTACTCTGCACATCTGCCACACTGAAGTATTGGAGGCATCACAGACTCCATTCTCTAAAACATTGGAGGAAGCAAATGGAGCTTGCCTCACTGGAGGAGTCATTCGATGCAACTGAGAGTATTTATGAAGCCCCTACTATGTGCCAGACAAATACAAGACAGTCCCTACCGTCAAGGAGCTTACATTCTCCTGAAAGGTAGGAATGGGGAGGACGACCTGAACACAAAGAAATCCATACAAAATAATAAAGATGATTATGGTGGGGGGTGGGAGAATAAAAATAATTCTGTCAACTGGGGAAATCAGGAAAGGCTTCTTGTAGGAGATGGTACTTGAGACTTGAAGGGAGCTATGGATTCCAAAGATCAGAGGGAGGAGGGAGAATATTCCAGTACAACCCATGCAAAGGCAGGATGAGAAGCCCAGGCAGATGCCCAGAAATGCAACAAATGCAGAATGGCAACTGTATGTAAGATTTTGTGCTAATGAGACAGCTAGGTACAGTGGATAAAACATTCAGGGCCTGGAGTCAAGAAGACCTGAGTTCAAATCCAGCTCAGACACTTATTAGCTATGTGACTCTGGGCAAGTCACATAACCTCTGTTCGCCTCAGTTTCCTCAAATGTAAAATCGGGATAATAATAGCATTTACCTTCCAGAGCTGGTGTTGGAGTCAGATGAGAGTATTTATCTGGCACTCAGCACAGTGCCTGGAACATAGCAGCATCTCAACAAGTGCCTGTTTCCTTCTCCTGATCCCAACGGGGGACACCAGTATAATAAGAGGGTAGGACTGCCCTGGAAGCACGTGCAGAAATCCCCTACCTGGTTTCATTTCTTAGAGTATGCCCAAATACCTCTTGATGGCTTCCAATATAACCACGTGGGACCTTTCAGGGGCTAGTTTTGTCCACGAATAGCTCAGGTGACAAGATATTCTAATAAGCTGCCCAACTAGAAGGACCCATGACTCGAGTTGCTCTGAAGAAACTGAGTGTACCCACAAAAAATGTGACCCGCCTTTGCTCTTCCTTCCTTCCTTGCTGAGCCCCTCCAGGCAGGACCACTCTGAGCAAGGGCATGGGGAAAGAGCTGATTTCCTCCTACCAGCCACCACTATTCATGAACATAGGACGCCTCTGGCTTGGTTTGTTTTTTTCTTTTCTGTTGATTCTTTCTTGCTCTTAGGTAAATGATTATTCGAGGATGAAAATGCCTCAGTGACCTCAGGAGTTATGGCCTGAGGCAGAACAAGGATCAGTAGCCACAGGAACGGGAAAATGAATAAGCATCACCTTTAAGATGGACATGCCCAGGAGGCAGCCCTGTGGATAATGCTAGGCCTGGAGAGACTTCAGAGTGGGGCACCTGACCTTCCTAGCCAACAACAGGCAAGCCTGGCAAGTGGCCAGGAGACATCTGGGGTCTTCCCCTTCTCCAGCACCAAACAGAAGGGGTAAGGAGAGAGCACCCCTTCTCTAAGCTCCCATGTGACCATCCTTGTTCAGATCAGCTCTTCTGGAGAAGAGAGTAATTTGTTTTCCTACCACCGTGGCCTACCCTGCACACTGCTACTGATGGACCATTAGAAGTGTACAACTTTGTAATCTTACTAATATACTCCGACAGTTTGGATCATGTCTCTGGTCTCCTTAAGAACCTTCTCGGGCCCTGCACTGCCTGCTGAATAAAATATAAGCTTCCGAAGTGTCATTCATCAACCACCACATTCAACTTCCAGCCTTATCTTATATTACTCCCCATCACTTACTCCATGTCATGGAAAAAGTGGACCGTACTCTGTCCTCCAGGACACACCTGCTATAAACTGCCCTGTGTCTCCATCGGTTATGTCCTTCAAGGTCCCATGTCACCTCTTCTACAAAGCCTTCTGTGATGCCTGCAGATCGGCGCTTCTCAAGCTTTTTGGTCCCAGGACTCTTAAAAATTACCAAGGACCCTTTCAGATAGCGTTCATATATGTAGGTTTGAGATACACACATACATATACACATACACATATACATACACATACACATACATAAACATATACATGGACACATACACATATGTATACACATACATATACACATACACATATACACACACATACATAAACATATACACGGACACACATGTATACACATACGTATACATACACATATGTATACACATGTGTGTACACATATGTACACACATACATATACGTATACACATACATATACGGTTATCCCTTCCACATCGCGATTTTCTCTGTCTCAGTTTTGACATATCCGTATAATGTGGGTCAGCATAAGAAATTAAATGGGAATTTTTTGAGAGTTTTGTGGAAGCCACAGACACACAGAAAAAGCTTAGAAACTCAGAAATGCATAAAATATATGCATAGTAGTATACAATATCAGCATATTTTATCTTTTAATACCATACATACACACAATGTCTTTTTTTAAGTTAAAATAAGTAAAAAGTTAGTCTGCAAAAAGCATGCAAAACCAGCCGATAACACACAAAGGCTAGTATTTTTACTTAACGCTGACCTACATATAGCCTATGACCAAATACTTAACCAAAATTTTACATTAAGGTACTTTAAACACCCTATAAAAGAAAAAGAAAAAAATTCAGACTTCTTTTCTGGTGTGGAGGGTCAAAAAATTTTATGTGGATTTTCCAGATCACACCCCCATGACATGGAAGGGATAACTATAATTATATATATAATGTAGACATATATACTGCATATATACACATACACATATACATATATACACAATATTTAGAAATGAAAACATCTTAGTATTATAATAAAAATAGTTTTGACCTCAAAGACCCCCAAAAGGATCTCAGGGAGCCCCATGTATCTGTGGACCGCACTTTGAGAATCCCTGCTCCAGATAAATGTGATTCCTCCCTCATAGTTCTCACAGCACTTTGCCTGCTCTTTGCACTTAAAATACTCTTTCTTCTTTCTGTGTATCTGACAATTGTAAACTCTGTGATGGTAGGATCTTTGTTGGGTCTCAGCACCTAGCACATTGTCTTGCACATGGTAAATGATTAATAAATGTTTAATTGAATTGGGTGACATCTTGAAGGGAGGAAGTTTAGTATGAAGAAAGAAGGGGGCCTAGGAGTGAACCATAGTGGAACTTCACATTTAGAGAGTGGTAGAAGGGGTTAGAGTGGCAGGCCTGGAGTTAGGAGGGCCTGAGTTCAAATCCAGCCCTAGATTCTGACTAGTTGTGTGACCCTGGGCAAGTCACTTAACCCTAATTGCCTCACAAAAGAAAACAAAAAAAAAATCCTCCACCAGAGAAGTCACATATTAAGGGCCAAGAAAAGGCTCTTAATTGATTTTAGGAATAAAGATATCATTGGTAACCTTTGAGGATATAGAGCAGAACAAGGATCAGTAGCCACAGGAACTGAATGGAAAGGAGTGAATCATTATTGAGCAGAGGTAGCCAGTGCAAACTGTTCTTTGGAAGAAATTCAGCAGTGAAGGGGAGAAGAGAGGTAAGGTGGTAGACAAAGTGGCATCGGGGTCATGGGAAGGATTTAAAAAATTTATATCAGTCAATCAGTCAACAAGCATTTATTAAGTACCTACTATGTGCCAGATACTATGATGGGTGCTAGAAATACAAAGAGAAAATGAAAGATTAGCCACTTCTAAGGAGCTCACATTCTATCAGGAGAGAGGTTTACATATGAAAATATAGGTAAAATACATGTAAAATGAACACAAGGCAATTGTGGGAGGAAGGAAAGTATAAGCAGCTGAAGGAAGGGGAAGGACAGGAAAGGCCTCATGTAGAAAGTAGTACTTGAGCTGAGCTTTAAGGAAACAAGGGCTTCACCCCAAAGGTGAAGGTGGGACAAAGCCAGGCATGAGGAAGCCAGTGTGAAGTTGTAAAGGTGGAATATGCAGTATTGTGGATGAGGACCAGCAAGCACAACAGTTTGGATGGGTTGGAGAGTAAATGAAGACCAGTTAGGTGGTGTGGTGGATAGAGCACTGGGCTTGGAATCAGGAAGACCCAAGGTCAAATGCCACCTCACACATGTACTACCTGTGTGACCCTGGGCAAGTCACTTAACCTTGTTGTCCTCAGTTTCCTCATCTGTAAAATGAGCTGGAGAAGGAAATGGCAAACCACTTCATTTGATATTGGTGTTCATCTTTCCTTTTCCAGGAAGAGCGATGACATCATGGGGTGATGTCTTGACTTGCACGTGAATTGAATTTAAGTGAGGCAGAGTTGCACAAAGTCATCAACTTCCCTCTCTCTTCCTGAGTCATCGAAGTCCAGTATCTCTGCCAAGAAAAACCCACTGGAGTCATGTAGAGTCGGCCACTACGGAACAGCCACAACAATGTGTAAGAAGGCTAATGATGCTTGGTTGATTGATGGGAAAAGTAGGTTGGAGCCAGGCTGTGAAGTAGAAACAGGTATTCATTTATAGACAAAGGGAAGGCAGCCAGTAGGCTAAACAAGAGGTGATGAAGGGGCAGTTAGGTGGTGCAGTGGATAGAGCACCAGCCCTGGAGTCAGGAGGACCTGAGTTCAGATCTGACCTCAGACGCTGACTAGCTGTGTGACCCTGGGCAAGTCACCTCATCCTGATTAAAAAAAAAAAGTTGATGAGCACCTGAACTATAGTAGTGGCTGGAGAGAAGGAAGAAGTGAGATTAGAAAGATAAGAAGGTAGAAAAGACAAGATTCTGAATGGATAGCTGACCTAAGGGAGTAAAAAAAAATGAAGATGACACTGAGGCTGGGAACCTGTGATAAAAACAGAAAAGTTTGGTTGAGTAGTGGGGCTGGGGGGTGGGGTGGGTAGATGACACAAAGTGCAGACTGGACCTCTGATTTCGTTAGTATAGAGAATTCTCAAGTGAGGAAACTCCCCCCACCCGTGCAGGTTGACACCTTATCTGCAATTTAATAGTAGCCACCTTAGAGCGATTCTAGTGTCAAATGCCTACAACCCTCCACCAGTGAGGCAGAACCAGATGAAAATGTAGTTCCTTTCTAATTGTAATGTGTTAATGTATTAATAAAAAAGAAATCTATAAACGAGTATGGTTTTCTAAGTCAAAACATGGTCCACAGGGATCCTTATGTATGGTTTTAATAGTCCTATTTCACTGAGTTTGACACAACTGCCTTAGAGCATTGATAGGTTAACTGACCCTGGCTAGAGTCACAAAGTCAGTATGTTTCAGAGGCAGGACTTGAACCCAAGTCTTCTTTGCTAGCTTCTACCTATCTGTCTGTCTTTCTGTCTATCTGTCTGTCTATCTATCTATCTATCTATCTATCATCTGTTGGTCTATCTGTCAGTCTATCTGTCTATCATCTATCTATCTATCTGTCTATCTATCAGTCTTTCTGTCTATCTATCTATCCATCCATCTGTTAGTCTATCTGTTTATCTATCCACCTGTTGTTCTAAATGTCTGTCATCTATCTATCTATCTATCTATCTATCTATCTATCTATCATCTATCTATCTATCTTCCTATCTATTTATCTATCTGTCTGTCTGTTGGTCTGTCTGTCTATCCACCTGTCGTTCTATCATCTATCTATTTGTCTATCTGTCTGTCTATTTATCTATCTATCTATCTGTCTAGCTATCCATCGGTCTTTCTGTCTGTCTGTCTATCTATCCACCTACCTATCCATCTGTTTGTTGGTCTGTCTGTTGGTCTATCTGTCTATCTATCTGCTACTTCACACTGCCATCTGTGATAGCGATCACTACCCATTCCTGCCCGCTCGTCCTGTGATTCATTCTGTTACTCCTATCAATGAAAAGGTGGAAGTAGAGCCCTTATTCATCATTGCCCAGGATCGAAAAGCATTCCCTCCAAAAGGTGCCTGCAGTCATGGTTAGGTGATCTGGGGTCATGGGGAAAGCATGTAGTGTGGGAGGGGAGGGGGCAGTGAGGGGGATCAGGGCCTTGCACAATTTCCCCCAATGCCACCAACAGAGCTGCTGTTGTGAGTGGCAGATAGCAGTCAGGTTTTAGCCACCAGGAGGGGCCAGCATCTCATTCAGAACTGGGAGACATGAAGAGGAGAAGGGAGGAGACAGAGCCAGGGATCATTAGGGGATTGGATGAGGTGTGGCTGTGTTGGCCCCCATTTTAGAAAGCCTTGTCAGAGAGGACCAGAGTAGCCAGCCCCAGGAAGGCTTTCTGGAGGAGGTAGGCCTGGAGAGATGGCAGGATTGAATAAAGGAGAGGGGAGAGAAGTAAAGGAATGAGCATGGGATGCTCCATGCCTTCTGTCCCACACTGGGGCTGTGAAGTGGGGCTGACGCCTGGCTGTCGTCTTAGATGCGAACAAGAAGGGATGTTGGGAAAATTGGGGCTCAGACAGGAGGTGGCAGGCCTTTTGCTGACATTCCGAGTTTAGCCAGCAGATGGCTAGAGGGAGCTGTGAATGTCCAAGACTGAAACTATCTCAGGAAATAATGATTCATATTTCTCCTGTTACAGGAACCATTGCTAGGCCCCAGATACACCCACCCCACTCCTTCAGTGAGCTGTCTAAGCCCTGGGCCTCTAATGACCTGACATCTACCCACAGCATTCTATAGCTGCATGTTTCTTCTCGAAACCATTGGATGTCCAAGGGATATCTGCATGGGAAAGTAAAGAGAGGAAGGAGTTGATTTGGGGAGCAATCATGAAAATTAACACTGGTATTTATATATGTCCAGAACTTTAAAAAAATCAAACAACGGGCTTGAATGGGATTGGGGGAGACCCCTGCTCTGAATTTAAAGTCAGACGACCTCTACCTGTGTGACCTTAGGCAAATCACTTAATGGTGAGTGCCTCAGTTTCTTCATCTGTAAAATGAGGGGGTTAGACCGGATGACTTCTAGGGTCCCTCTGACCCTAAATCAATGAACCTATGATTCTATATACACTTCTGCCTCTGTGGTAGCTGCCCTTTTTACTTGTTCTTTTAATTTTTATTCATTTCAAGAATCATTTATTAAGTGCCAGGCCTTGTGTTAAACTCTTCTGATGCAAAGATAAAAATGAAGCAACCCTTACCCTCAAGTAGTTCACATTCTACTGGAGAGAAACAACTGTGTGCTTAGATAAATAAATACAAAGTGTAAGCAAAACAAAAATAAAGGGAGTTTGGGGAGGTGAGAGGGTGGAGAACTGACATGTTGATGAGGGTGAAGGTCTCATTTCTTCCTTGGTGTGGTTCAGATCTGTGGCGTCAAACTCAAATAGAAGTGGGGGCCACTACACAGGACACTAGGATCCCTGTTGGAATGTATTGACTTAGAAAACCACGCATTAACATTATCTATGTTTTGTTGTATTTTTACATATTTTGTCAAATATTTCCTTGTTTGACACCTCTGGCCATTCCCATTTCTGGTGGTCTTCTCCAGGCTTATGTCCCTGAATCGGTTGAGGAAGAAAGCACTTCAAGAGAGAGTCAAGTATTGGGGTTGATCATGGTGGAAGGTCAAAGGAGAAAGGATAGGGGAACAGTATGGAATGTGCTTTGGAGGCTCCCTGGAGAGTAGGGGCTAGACTTTTCCAGGGAAGTGGGAGGGCACCCAGAGAGAGAAAGAAAGAGAGTGAAGAGAGAGAGAGACAGAGACAGAGAGAGGCAGAGAGAGAGAGAGGTGAGAGGGAGGGAGAAAAGAAGCGAGGGAGGAGAGAGAGACAGAGACACAGAGAGAGAGGGAAGGAGGGAGGCAGAGAGAGAAGAAAGAGAGAAAGAAGGAGAGAGAGAAAAAGAGAGGGGGAGAAGGAGGGAGGAAAGGAGAAAGGAGAGAGAGACAGAGAGGGAGAGAGAGAAGGGAGTGGAGGGAGGAGAGAGAGAGAGAAACAGAGAGAGACAGAGATGCAGAGAGAGAGAGAAGAGAGTCAGGTACTGTACTAAATGCTAAGGATATAAAGAAAAATATGGAAACAATCCCATTCTCAAATAGCTTACATGCTAATGGAGTTGACAACAAGTACATATATAAATATTTATAACACTGATGTATATAGAATGAATATAAAGTAGGTAGGGTTAAGGTGCCGTGGAGAGAGAGACTGATGGGTCTGGAGTCAAGAAGAATCCTCTTACTGAGTCCAAATCTGGCCTCAGGTACTTACTAGCTGTGTGACCCTGAACAAGTCACTTAACCCTGTTGGCCTCAGGTACCTCATCTGTCAAATGAGCTGGAGAAGGAAATGGCAAACCCCTCCAGGATCTCTGCCAAGAAAACCCCCAAATGGGGTCACTATGAGTCAGATACGGCTGAAACAACTGAGCAACGACAACAAGGGGCAGGAACAGGGATGTTCTGGTAAATATCTAACAACTGGCTCTCCAAAACAAAAAACAAAAAAAAAGGACATGGGACCCATTTTAAAATTTATGTCTGCATCATTAGCATTTTCTCCATCACTTTTAAAAGTCTAGAGGGCCAACAAAATAAACCAAGCCCTGATTTGTAGCATTTGCAGATTTCTGATTTTTAATGCTCACACTGAAAACTTGATTGGTTCTCTGGCTGGTTGGTGCTGGTGCCATCACCCCTCCTAGATGAAGGGCATTAGTGGGTAGGGAGATCAAGAAAGTCTTTGCTGAAAAGGTGGATCTTGAAGGAAGTGAAAAATTCTATGAGGCAGAGGAGAGAAGAGGGTACATTCCAGGCACTGGGGATAAAGCACAGAGTCCCAAGATAAATAGGTATGTGTGAAGAACTGCGAGAAGACCAGTTTGGTTGGACTGTAGGCTATGGGAAGGGGAGTAATAAATATTAAGGTAAGAAAAATGGGTTGGGGTCAAGTGGTGAAGGGGTGTAAAACCAGAGAGCAAGGCATGGGGGAGCACAATGAGGGGTGCTCTTTATTTTAAAAATAAATACATATATTTAAATGTGAAAAAATTTTGCTCTCCATAACACATATATCTTGATTTGTAGGACAAGGTCTATGTTACATTTATTGTTGTATCCCCATTGCACAGTCCTTTACATATGGTGGATGCTTAATAAATGTTTGTCCAGAGTGGGTGCCCAACAATCAGGGAAATGGTTGAACAAATTATGAAATGTAAATGGATGGAATAGTATTGCCCTGGGAGAAATTATGAGACAGATTCAGAGAAACTTGGGAGAATTGTATGAACTGATTTGACAAGTTAAACCAGGAGGCAAATTTACACATAGTAATTGGGGGTAAAGGGACAGAGAACTGGTCAATGAAAGCCCATCTCCAAGAGAATTCACAATGTGCTATGTCTGGTATCAACCTACATGGAGGTTTGGTGAGCCTGCTTCCAAGCATGCATACTGGAGGGGCCATTTTACCAATTCAGAGCATGTGCAGGTATCCTATGACTGTTTCCTGTTGGGTAATCAAAAATCTTTTCATTGACCCAAGCCAGAAATGAGTGTGTGCACAAAAGGCGTGCACAGGCAAAATCTCTCTCTTTGGTGGCTTTCGAGTGAAGAGAAAGAAACGTTGTAGGAGACTGGGAGTATCTGTGCCAGTAGTAGGTGCTCCTGAAATTCTTATCTCCCTACCCAGGCCTCCATGTGGCCATGAACACACGGCCGCTTCTGTTTCTTTTGTCTCTGTTATGTTCATTCTTTCCTGATCTTAGGGGAATGAGTATTGGAGATGGAACAGACCAGATTATGACCTTGTGAACTTCAGAAGGTTGGAAGATCCATTAGAGATCCGGCGATTGGAGTCCATATCAGAGTCTACCATAGTTGGAGCAGCTGAGTCAGATGAGGAGTCAATCCTAACTATTGACTTATTTGGCCCAGCCAGCAGTTTATCAACCCAACAGCAGAGACGCCATGCCTACCTGGCTATGGTGGCTATGCCACGTCCAGAATGAACTGGGGAGAAGGGGATGTTTGTAGTATTACATTAAGTCTGGACCCACTCTCCCTCCCCAAGTACTGAGGTAGTGGAGTATTCTCATTTCAGGAGTTTTTGTATTTCATCTCTTCTCAATAAATATACCTTTGTAAAAGATGATTATTGTAAATTACCTAATTGGTTTTGGGGGAATACTCATTGGTTAGACGATATTGGGGAAATATTTCCTGGTGAAGGTATGAAGGGGATTGGGGGTCATGAGCCAGAGTACTAAACAACTCCAGAATTACTCCTAGAACTTGGAGAGCCTTCCTCTTGCACCACTTCAGGTGACTGATGAGGAAGCATATTTGCCACCTCTTGGCAGAAGGAGAGCTACATTTTTAGACACAGTCAGTGGGAGGATTTGTTTTGCTTGATATATTTGTTACAAGGCAGGACTATTATTTGGCAAAGAATAAAGAGAGAGAAGTAGAGGGGAGGGAGTAAGAGTAATAAAAAAGGAAGAAAACCTTCAATGAATCTAAAAAGTAATGAAAGGAGAGCAGAAAGAAGCTCAGAAGAGGATGCAAACAAGCAGAACAGCATTGGAATTACCATATTAAATTGGAAATATAATTAGAAAAAATAGGGATATCTGGAGGAGGTTCATAGTTTCACAAACAGTCGTCTTTTTCTCTTCTTCTTTCCATTCAAAAATGTGCATATTTGTCAAGTTCATAATAATAACAAAGGAAAAAATTTAATAAAGGAAAATGTCGAGTTATTTATGCCAAAAGTATATGTTCAGAGCCTGTTCTGGACAGCAACTCATGATGGGGAGGAGAGGTATGATAGTCTCTGCTATTGGAGCATAGGTCAGGTCAGGAGAAACAGTCCACCTTCCCAATAGTCTGGCCCCAGCTGTCATGTCATGGCCCACGAACTCTGACCTTCTGAATGCTTGGAAAGGAGTGTCAGGGGAGGTGGCAAGAAGTAGGCTCAGCCATGAAGAGAAAGTGTGCTCTGGCACAGGGACACCACGGCATGGAGGCTCTCAGGTGGGTCCGGCTTGGCCAAGAAACGGAGCCACGTCCAACATGCAGCGCTGGGCTAACGGCGGACCATGGGGCCTGGAGACAGGAAGGAATTGTGCCTCTGGCACAAAACCTGGGTTTCCCCATCCTAGCTGTATATGTCAAGAATATCATGGTGGGGCCAAGATGGCGGCTGGGAAGCAGTGACTGGCGTGACCTCCCCACCAAGTCCCTCCAAAAACCTATAAAAAAATGGCTCTGAACCAATTCTAGAGCTGCAGAACCCACAAAGTGGCAGAGGGAAGCAGGGCTCCAGCCCAGGACAGCCTGAATGGTCTCTGGGTAAGGTCTGTCCCGCACAAAGCTCCCAGCTTCCAGCTGAAGGGAGCGGAGCTGAGCCCAGCAGAGCCCAGCGTGCGCGGCGCAGACCGACCAGACCAGGAGCCGAGAGAAGAGTGCCCTAGCGTGCTGAATTACTAAGCTTTGGCATCTACCAGACCTCTCAACCCACAAAGAGCAAAGACAACAGAGAAGGTTAGTGGGAAAAGCTGCGGGACTAAGTTTGCGGTTCGGCCACTGCCCCTGGGGCAGCGGAGGTGGGGCAGCTTTAGAACTACGGCTGCAGTTGCTTCTGGCCCCAGGCCCACCTGGTGGGAAGAATTAAGTGGCAGATCAGAGCAGGAGTGAAGAGCCTGCTGAAGATTTAAGCCCAGTCCGGGTAGGGGGTTCTTGGGGAAGGAGGAGTGCTGGTGAGGCATCACATCCGCCCAAGAGTGGAACATAGAACTCTTTAGTCTACAAGCAGTCATACCCGCTGAAAAACTCAAGGGTTAAGTAAGTTGGCTGGGAACATGGCCAGGTGGCGAAAACACACCCAGATTCAGTC
>CM053623.1:94590748-94608487 GCA_028646595.1 Phalanger gymnotis
GGGAGGACGGAGGGGAGGGCAGACTGGGGAACAGGGCAACCAGAGTGTACGCCATCTTGGAGTGGGGGGGGGAGGAAATGGGGAGAAAATTTGTAATTCAGACGCCTGTGAAAATCAATGCTGAAAACCAAACGTATTAAAAATAAATTTAAAAAAATTAATTAATTAATTTAAAAAAAAAGAATATCATGGTGGATGGACATAGGGTGAGGAATCTCCACAGTGCTATACAAAATGGGACAAAGAGCCACAGTCTTTACTCTCAAGAAGCATTGTGTCTAACTGAAAACAGCATTATGAACCAAGAACACTGAACCAGTGGTTGCAGGTTCCACCAGCTAGTGGATAAGTTATTAGTTATAATAGTAAATCTATAAATTATTAGTAAATGTTATTATGGTAAATGTTTGTAGAGTTTTCTGCATTATTCAGTGTACGTCACTAAATGTTTGTTTGTTGATTTATATGAAAATCGAGGCAGTTGTTTCTCTTCATCTCAAAATTTCTTCACATCACCTCCTCCTCTCCTTCAGCCTCTGAGATATGGCCCTTCAACTTGCCAAGGCCAGCCTCTCTATATGGACACTCGATCCCACCCTTCCTGTCTTCTCCAGCAGATCAAATCCTCAGTCACGCCCTCTTTCTCATTCTTTGTTCTCTCCAGAGTCACCAATGACCTCTTAATTGCCAAATCTAATGACCTTTCCTCATTTTTCTCAACCTACCCGTTTCATGTGACACCGCCCACCTCCCTCTCTTCCTGAATATTCTCTCCTCTCTGAGTTTTCGTCATACTACTCTCTCCTGGTTTTCCTCCTACCTCTCTGGCTGTTCCTTACCCATCTCCTTTGCTGCGTCATCATCCATAGCACGTTAACTGTGTGTATTCCTCAAGATTCTATCTGGGGTCCTCTTCTCCCTCTAAACTCATTCTTTTGATGACTTCATGGGTCTTGTCGATCACGTCTATGCACATAATGCACAGATCTACGTATCTGGCTGTCTCCCGCCAGCTTCAGATCCATATCACCCGTTATCTATCGGATACTTCGAACTGAAAGCACCAGAGACATCTCCAACCCAACATGGACCAGACTTAACTCATTGTATCTCCCCACCCCGCTGCCCCAAGCTTTCCCGCTTCCAAATTTCCCTGTTTCTGCCAAAGGTACCACCATCCTTCCAGCCTCTCCAGCTTGTAACCTCTGCATTATCCTGGTTTCCTCACTCTCCCTCGCATCTGATACCCAAACAGTAGCCAATGTTTCCTTTCTATGTCCGCATTTCTCTTATGCAGCCCCTGTTCTCCACTCACACAGGTATCTCCCGCCTAGATTATGGCAACCACCTCCTAACTGATCTTTCTGCGTCGTCTCCCCCTACTCCAGTCTATCTTGCAAGCTGTAGCCAAGGTAATTATCCTTAAGCATAGATCTGATCACGTGACTCTCCTATTCAATAGATTCCCTATTGTTTCTAGGAGGAAATAAAATCTTTTCTGCTCATTTTTTAAAGACCTTCACAGTTTCTCCCCAAAGTGTCTTTCCAGACCCACAGGACGTTCTCTGATCCAGGAAAAGGAGCCTTCTTTCTACTTCCATAGGATACTCCTCTCTAGGCCTTTGCATTGGCTGTCTCATATGCCTGGAACGCTTGCCTTCCTCACCTCCACCTCATAGAGGCCTTCTTCTCCTTCTCTCAGATGCAACCCAGGCCATTTTCTGTAGGAAACTTTTCCTCACCCTCTCCCCACCACCAACTGTTAATGCGTTCCATCCCAAACTACTTTGTATGTAACTATATACATATATATGCATAAATGCATATCTGTATTCACTTTTTGTTGTTTGTGTATAATTACGTATATTTATTTATTCATCCATCCATCCACCCATTAAGTTATTCATTCGTTCGTTTGTTTGTTTCTTGTTCAGTCGTGTCTGACTCTTCATGACCCTGTGGACCAACAGTCCATGGGTTTTCTTGGCCAAGATACAGGAATGGTTTGCCATTTTCTTCTTCAGTTTTTATGTAGGCAGGGGTTAGTTAATGTTATGACTATTTAGTTATGACTTGTCCACGTTCAGACAGCCAGTAAGTATCTGAGGCCAGATTTGAACTCTGGTTACATGTATCTCTGTGTGTGTGTGTGTGTTTATAATATATGTGTGTGTGCACATACACATATATACACATGCATACATACGCACATATATATACATATACATACATATAGCTATATATACACATGTGTATGTTTATATATGTGCCTATTGTCTCCCCCATTAAAACATAAGCTCAGTTGTGAACAAGAATTGTTTCATTCCTTGTACTTATATCCCCATCACCTCACACAATATCTGGCATACTGTAGGCACTTAATAAATCCTTAATTAATTGAATGAGACAAATGTAATGGAGTATCATTGAGCTGGAAGAAATTATGACTATGACAGATTCAGAAAAACCTGAGAAATCTTATAATATATATTGTTATATATTATATATATATACATATATTACATGTAATATCTTATAAGATAAGGATGAAATAGCAGACCAGTTTCAACAGTGGCCACAGGGCTATAAACAAAAGCAACCTTGACAGACTCCAGAACTGGGCCCAAGGAATGGCAGGGCACCATAACTTTAGGGGACTGATGACGAAGCGGGCGTCTCACACCTGAGCAGAGAAGAGACACCAGACTGGACGTGCGCAAAGAGCTGGACAATTTCAGACACACTGTACATGTTGAATTGCTTTGCTTAACCCTGATTATTTGTGATAAAAGAGGGCTTCTAGTTGGGTATATGTATGTATTTGTGGGGGGGTAGAGGGGATATTCTGGAAGAAGTGATAGCAATGCAAAAAAAAAAAAGAAAGAAACAACCGCATCAATTAAACATTTAACAAAACACATAGTCAATAACAGTAAAAAGTTCAGGAGGGAACGCAGACAAGCGGGTTGGCTTTGTTACCCCCATGTTGAATTTAGTGTTCTCTTTAAAGAACAGTACATGACAGAAGTTTGCAGTTTCATATACTATGAGAAGGGGAAGAGAACAACCATTTACATAGCACTGTGCTAAGAGCTTCATAACTTTATCTCATTTGTCTCATAATAATCCTGGGACGGAGATGCTCTTATTATCCCCATTTTAAAGTTGAGGAAACTGAGGCAAAGAGAGGTTAAGTGACTCGCCCAGGGTCACCCAGCTAGTAAATGTCTGAGGCTGGATTTGAACTCAAGTCTTCCTGACTCCAGACCCAGAATGCTCTATCCACTCGCCTCACCAGCTGCCTCTTTTCTGTTCTTTGTATATTGAAATATTCATGTTTGCTGATGCTTAAGATTGTAATAAAAAGAAAATATTTAATAATATCTAGTATTCACATAGCAATTTAATGTTTGCAAAGTGTTTATATATGTTAGTCAATATACTATACCTTGGGGGTATAAAAAGAGGCAAAAACCAATCCCTGCCTGCCTTCAAGAAGCTTACAATCTAACGGGAAACAAACAAACACAAGTGATATATGGGATTAATTAGAAGTAATTAAAAGAGAGAAAGCACTAGAATTAAGAGGCATTAGGGAAAGGCTTCCTATACAAGTTGGGATTTTAGTTGGGTCTTTTTAAAGTATATTTTTACTTATTTCATTAAATATTTTCCAATTACATGTAAAAACAAATGTTAACATTCATTTTTTAAAAATCTGAATTCCCAATTCTCTCCCTCCCTCCTTCCCCTCCCCCACTCATTGAGAAGGCAAGCGAAATGATACTCTATACATGTGAAGTCATGCCAAACATTTCCATATGAGTCATGTTGCAAAAGAAAACACACACACACACATACACACACACATTTAGTTGAGTATTGAAGGAAGCAGGGAAGCCAGGAGGCAGAGATGAGGAAGGAGAACATTCCAGGCCTGGGGGACAGTAAGAGAAAATACCCAGAGCCAACAGATAGAACGTCTTGTGGGATTACAAGGTGCCCCTTTGATGCTCAAAACCCTGTGAAGTAGGTGACGTTACTATCTCTGTTCTACTCATGAAGAAACTGAGGCTGAGAGAGGTTAGGGGACTTGCCCAGGGTCACACATCTAGTAAATGTTTGAGGCAGGATTTGAACTCAGGTCTCCCTCACTCAAAGTCCAGGATTCTCTCTCCTGTACCCTCTAGCTCTTTTTTTTTTTTAAGAGCAATCCAACTCCTGTCTGCCATTGGGTGTTACATGCCCCACTTCCAGAAAGTGCTGAGGTTTGAACTGAGCCTCTCTGTCTGATCTTTGCCCTAGGACCTAACCCCAAGAGAAGCCTCAGATGGTGAGAAAAAGGGACCTTAGTTTATAACCAGCAGACTATAGCAGGAGGAAAGCTGGGCAGGCTGCCTCTCACAAGGGGTCAAGGTAACTTCAACTCCTACTAAATTATTCAGCCGCTGCATCTCAGCTACATTAGCCAGAGGAGGGGAGGGTCAGGCTGCTAGAGGAGGAGGAGGAGGAGGAGGTGGGGAGTCGTTATAGCTGGGTGGGGTAATGCCATGGGCCTTGGGGAGCAGGGGAGTGGAATCCCACCCACCCACGATGGCTGCCGTGAAAGAGACTCTCTTGTTCCCCTATCACTGCGTCCCCTCCTTTGCCTACTCACCCCTTCTCCATCCTTCCTCATCCTGGGAGTCTCTGACTGGCTGAAGGGGTGAAGAAATAAATGAGCTCTGGATCTACAGAGATCTCTTGGTGGCTCTGCCAAGATTGGGAGGGAGCACAGGAAGGAGAGGGTGAAGGGAAGACCAGAAGCTTTGGAGAAGCCTCATCATCCCCGGCTCCTGCCTGTTTGTCTGTTCTGTCTGACCCATTCCCCTGGATGATCTCAGAAACATAGAACCCCCTTCCCTACTTCTACCCTGGAGGCAGAAAGAAGAGAAGTAGCTGAAAGAGAGATATTAGATTCAAGATGCAAAATGAGACGTATTTTTGGACAGGAACAGTGTAGGAATTTGTTTTGTTTGACTAAATATATTTCCTCTATGGGGTTTTTTCCCCTCCATGGCAAAGGTTGAGAAGTAAGAGAGGGGGAAAATAAATGCTTGTTAATAGAAAAAAAAAATTTAATGAAAGGAGAGGAAGGGAGGTAGAGTGACTTGGGACAGGAGAAAGATTAGCATTCTGACTAGATCCCCTTGGAGAGTAATCTGAACAGGGTAGGGAGAGGCATTTTAACCCAAGGCATTGGAGCAGACAAAAAGGGACTCTGTTTGGGGGCCTGTTCTTATATCGAGGGGACTGTAAACAGGATCGGGGGTGTCAGTTTTGAAATGGAGAGTCCTACTGGGAGAGGTTCCAGAGACAAGCCTTTTAGAGGAATGAAGCCTCCTAATGGAGTCGAATGTCAAAGCTTAAGCAATTACAAATCCATCGTGTAAGAAACCCCAGGGATACAAAGGCAGGCAAGACACAGAACAACTCAGAAACCTCTGAACAAGGGTGGTTTGTGCTGGTTGGATCCCCTGGACCGGCACAGAGAGCCATTGGCAGTCAGGCAGTAAGAGTTGCAGAAATAGGCCTACCCTTTGGCCCATCAAACTCAATCCTAATCCCGAGGAAGTTACTGACAGACAAGCTACTGGGGAATGTCTGAGCGTATGAATGAGACGGAATATATCACACCCTCAGAAAGGATCGATTGGATGAATTCATAGAAATATGAAATAGAAATAGAAAGAGATGTGAAAAGCTGCGAAGTGAAGAAAGGAAAGAAAACCAAAGAGATGAGATGCACGCTGATTACAATCTTGTAACTAAAGATGATATTTCTTTTTCATTCCAGACCCGTGTTCTCATTGGCATAGGTCAGTGGTGCCAAATTGAAATAGAAACAGATCCCTGCCAGATGCATATTGACTTAGAAAACCACAAATTAACGTTATCTATGTTGTATTGTATTTTTTATTAATTTTGTTAATATTTCCCAATCCCTTTTTAATCTGGTTCAGCCCCTCTGGGGAGGCCTGCATGTTGCCTGTGGCCTCTGAGTTTGACCCCTTTGGTGTACGTAACCCCTTTCTCCACAGGCTGATTAGTAACATATCTAAAATTGGGATCATAGATTTATTTAGATACTTCATATGCCATCTAGTCCAGCCACTCATTTAACAGATGAGGGAACTGAGGCCCAGACTTGTTAGGTGATTTGACCATAGATAATAAACATCAAAATAATAAACATAAAAAACATCCTCTGGCTGTGCTCATTCCACTGTCCCACTGTTATCTCCCTTCTCTGTGAGTTTATTATTAATTATTATTAATAATTACTATTATCATTAACTGCTGACTATGTGCCAGGAAGTAGCAAAGTCAGGATTTGAACATAACTCCAAATCCAGGGTTCTTTCCATCATACCTCGCTATACTGGGGTAGGGTCAATGCTTCCCATCATCCTTTGTTGTTGTTAGTTGTATCCTACTTTTCGTGATCCTATTTGGAGTTTTCTTGGCAAAGATACTGGAGTGGTTTGCTATTTCCTTCTCCAGCTCATTTTTACAGATGAGGAAGCTGAGGCCGACAGGGTTAAGTGACTTGCCCAGGGTCGCGCAGCCAGCAAGTGGCTGAGGCCAGATTTCAACTCAGGTCTTCCTGACTTCGCTGAGTCACCTAGCTGCCATCCTTGGGATCAGGGTCTGTCTTGTGCCTTTCTAACCCCAGTGCTTAAGCACAGTGCCTGGCACGTAGTAGGCATTTAATAAATGCTTGCTGACTAGAGCACACTTTACTCTAGGAAAGCTACTTTGAATAGACATATAAGTGAAAAAATAGAAATCTGAGGAGAAAGTGCTAACTGGGGCTTAGGAGAAAGTCTTTGTGTAAGTGGGGACAGCTGGGTGGCCAGTGGATAGAGCACAGGACCTGGGCCTGGAGTCAGGAAGACTCATCTTCCTGAGTTCAAATCTAGCTTCGGACACTTACTAGCTGTATGACCCTGGGCAAGTCACCTAACCTTGTTTGCCTCAGTTTCCTCATCTGTAAAATGAGCTAGAGAAGGAAATGGTAAACTACTCCAGCATCTTTGCCAAACAAACCCCAAATGGTGTTTTACCTGATTGAATGATAAAAATTACATAATGGAGAGAGCCCTAAACCTGGAGTCAGGAAGACCTGAGTCCAGCTGGCCTCAGACGCTCACTAACGGTGAGTCATTTAACAGTCTGCCGCAACTTCCTCATCTATGAAATAGGGACAAAAATAGCACCCACCTCCCAAGGCTTCTGTGAGGAAAAAATAAGACATTTTTAACACACTTTGCAAACCTTGAAGCATCTTATAAATGGTAGCTATAATTACTATAATTCTAGCTAATATTTAGCTAATTTTTAGCACTTTAAAGTTTACAAAGCACTTTACCTGTATACTGAGGTAGGCCCTAAATGAAGATTTAGACCCATTTTGCAGATAAGGAAGCTGAGGGCTTAGAAAGGTTAATTGATTCTTCCCCCCACCCCAACCCTACCCCCACCATGGTCACATAGTAAGTGTCAACGGTGGGATTTTAGAACTCTTCCTGACTCCACATCTATCACTCGACACCATGCCACCCTTCTTCCTCAATAATTCCTTGAAAAAAAAATAACTTTCAGACATCTTAATCTTGTTTGAATGGATTCAAGGAGGAGAATCACAGAACTGATAGTTCAGTGGCCAGGGGACCCCTCCCTCACTGGAGGGCCCAGGGCAACGGGCTGGCCCCAGATGCCCTAGTCTTGTTGCCGGGTGGGTGACACCTGAGCCCCTTAGGCCCTGGGGTTCTGATTACTGTCCATTCCCTCCGGTCCCACCCCCACCCCTCAACACCCTTCTGGAAACAAGGACTTGGAGCCAGGATGGGATCTATGGTCATTACTAATGTATGTGTCCCTGGCAGATCGACCCCAGCTCAGCTTTCCCCAACAGCCAGGTCCCGGCCTTGCCCCGGTCCCCTACACCCAGAGCTGGAAGGAAAAGTAGACACAGTCACGAGCAGCGGGAGCAGAGCTGGGCAGGGTGGATGTTTCAAGCGATAAAATCAAGCGGCTCTCCCCCTATCTCATCCTCCCCCTGTTCCCAGAGAATCCTCTTCAACACCCCCTCTTTGGGTGGGGTGTGTGTGTGTGGGGGGGGGGGGGTCTCTCTCTAGAACTCTGCTCACACTGGCTCCTTGGTTTCAACACTGGATCTTTTAACTTCAGACTGGTGGCCCTGAGCGATGGAGCAGTAGAGACCCACAGGGGTCAGGATGTGTGCTGGCTGTAGAGCCAGGAGACCTAGGCTCCCAGGACCGCTCCAAAACTCACTAACTTTGAAATAGGAGCAAGTCACTCCCTGACTCTGTTTCCCCATATGTAAATGGGGCCAATCACTGGTGCTACTGCCCTCTGACCCTGACCCTAAAGGCTTAGGAACCTTTAAAGTGCTTTGAAAAGGGAGCTCTCTGGAAGTCTGCCGTGAACTCCAATTTCCTTGTGAGCCCAGAGTTGTGTTCAGATGAAAATAGTAATGACAACAAAACAATAACAAAAATGATCGCAGTTAACATTTAGACAGAACTTTTAAATTTTCAAAGGGCTTCACACATATCATCTTATCTGAATCTCACAGCAGCCCTTTGAAGGAGGCATTAAATGTATTAGGTCTTTCATTTTGCAAATAAAGAAATGGAAGCTCAAAGCAGTTTGATTTTCCAGTGAGACTTGAGGGGGAGGAAGGCTAGGGTGTGAGACTTTTATGGAATTAGGTGTTCAATCAATAAGAATTAATTAAATATCTGTGCTAGATGCCTAGGTTACAAAAACAAAAGTGAAGCTGTCCCTGTTTCCAAGAAGTTTATATTCTAATGAAGAAACAACATGAATGAATGAATGAATGAGTGAGTGAATGAGTGAATGAATGAATGAATGGAGAGAATGAATGAATGAATGGAAAGCATGGGTTAAGTGATATAGCTACAAAAAGCAGAGAAATCTCTACCCTGTAGGAGCTTATATTCTATGAAGAAACAACATGAATGAAGTGAATGAGTGAGTGAATGAATGGAGTGAGTGAATGAATGAATGGATGGATAGAGTGAATGAATGAATGGAGTGAGGGAATGAATGAATGAATAGGTTAAGTGATACAGCTTCAAAAAGCAGAACAATCTCTACCTTGTAGGAGCTTATATTCTAATGGGAGAGAGAACCCACCGAGGGGAGTGGTAGCTGGGAAGGGATATATGGGTTGGGAAAGTCATGGGGATGTTGAGTGGGGCTGCGAGGGAGGAGATTAGCAAGCCCTCTGTAGGAACAATGGCACCATTGTTTCACTGGCTAGGGGCAAGGGAGCAAGGCAGCTGTTGAGGCCCAAGAAGTAGGAGTCAAGTGGAGCGCAGCTGGGGCTTTTACTGGTATAACTGTCTAGGAGAAGCAATCATCAGTTGGCAGAGTGGGACCCAGGGCAGTGCTGGTAAATGTCTAACAGCCGGCTCTCCAAAAGCCTATGCGTGGCCCACTTAAATTTAATCTTCGCTACTGATATTTCTCCACTACTTTCTTAAGTGTAGACAGTCAAGGAGACAATAAATCAAGCCCTGATTTGTAGTACGTGCAGAGTTCTGAGGGATGGACGCTGGCCCTGACCATTTTAACCGCTGGCTCTGGGGAGCTGGTGTGAGCTGGCTCCAGCATAGCCTTGGACCGAATTAGGAGGGTCGAAGTTTCTCCGAGGCAGGAGGGGGAAGATGGGTTTGGAGGTGTATGTAAATAAGCACATAAAAGATTAACAATAATGATGATGATGATGGTGGTTATTATAGTTAACATGTATACAATGCTCCAAAGTCTGCAAAGAACTTTACAAATATTTTTTCATTTGATTCTCACAACAACCCTGGAAAGAAGGTTCAATTCTTATCCCCATTTTACAGATAAGGAAACCTTGGCAGACAGCAGTTAAGTGATTTGCCCAAGGTCACACAACTAGTAAGTATCTGTTTCCACAATCCGGCTAGCAGCTTCTGTGGGGGTGAAAGATCCACCCACAGCCAGCACCCAGAAAGCTGCTGGACAGCACAGGTTCTTTGGATCTGCTTAACTAAGGAAAGCAAGGTGAAGGGGTTTGGCAAGCTTACTTTAATTCAGCACACAAATATCATTCACTTAGTTCAGGGAGAAAAGCCAGCACCCTGAACTTCAGAGCAAATTACAAACAAAGTACAAACATCAACAGACAGACCCAATACAGATCCATAGTTACCAACATCTAGGTTCGGCTCCGGAGCTCAGAACAAGGGCTGGCCCAGAGTCACAAGTGCCACCACTGCTGCGGGAATGAGCTCCAAGGAAGAAGAGGCCAAGCCCTGGTTTTATATCTTTGTCAGCATCAGGGGTGAGTCACACATGCTACTCACCCACCTGACCTAGAATCATCGCAAAGAGGCCACTTAAACCCACCTGGTCTAAGAGCCTCTGCTGTCCCAGACATGTAAACTAGGCCCTCCCTGGAGTTAGCCCCACCTTGGGCCCCACCTTAGTTGCCAATCCACACCCACACAGGTTTTACACCTAATAGGGGTTTGGGCCTGGGGCTTAGCACTTAGTAAGACTCAATGAAATACACTGAATTACTCAACAAAAACAAAAGCCAAACTCTTCAAGGGCACTTGTTGAACTAAGTTCTGAGGAGCCCATTTTGCTTACCAACACAGTATCTGAAGCAGAATTTGAACTCAGGTCTTCCTGACTCCATACTGAAGGCCACCTGGCTGCCTTATTAAATTGAGGGAGAGGGACACTACCAGGTGGGGGAATCAGGAAAGGAAGAGCTATAGACTCTTAAAGTTAGAAGTCACCTCAGGGGCCATGGGAGTCAAAGAAGTTGCCTGCCCTCTATCTTACCACTTGACCCCAAGGGCCACTGGATTTTGCTATCTGAATTGCACCCGTATGTATTGTCTCCCCTGCTAGACTGTGAGCTCCTTGAAAGCAAGCTCAGTCTCGTTTTTCTTTGTCTTCCTACAATTTCTCATAGTGCTTTGTACATAGTAAGTGTTTGATAAAGGCTTTTTCAATCATTGTAATTATTGGAGTCAGGGTTTGAACTCAAGGTCTGTTACTCCAAAGAATAGATCAGTTTTATTCTAGGATCCTAGGATTGAGGGCTGGAAAGAGACCTTTGAGATCATCTGGTCCAGGCCTTCTGTTTTACATACATGGAAACTGAGGTACAGAGATATATTTTTTAGGTGGGTTGATGGGGGAAGGGAGGGGCTTGGAGTAAGCAACCCAAAGCATGGGGCTTTCATGGAACCAGAGACCCCCGCAGTTAGAAGGCACTTAAAGGTCATCTGGGCCAACATCCCTCCAAGGCCCGGTGTTCTCTCAACAACACACCTTGATCAATCAGCCCTTCATCTTCTAATCACCCTCAGAGATAGCAAAACTAAGCACCTTGTGAAACAGCCCATACAGTGCCCTGATGTATCCGTATCTATATTCTTCAGAAATATCAGAAGGCCAGATTATTAGATTGCATTTCCAAGCTCTTCAGGGCCTCCTGGGGGACTTCTGTCCCTGTGTCTCCTCCTAGTCCAGTTCAGTGCTGCCCTGCCTGAGCTCAAGGCCCAGGCTTGACCCTGGCTCTAGGACACAGATTTGAATTCATTTTTGCAAGTGAAATTCTCCAACCTCTGCTTGGGGAATCTCACTGGCAGCCGGCATCCTGGGATTTTCTTTTCCCTGCTCCCCCTAGGTTCCCTCAGTTAGATTAGCAAAAACCTACCCAAGGTGACTGGACATTCTTTTTCTCCTTCAATGGGTATAAAAAATAATTTCATTCACTAGGAATTTTAACTATAACTTGATGTTAGGGGAAGAACTGGAAATGGAAATGACAGGTTTTATAGACCCTAGGAATCAGCAACTCAGTAAACCTCTCGATCACTTGTCTGATATTTCTGTGTTCTGGTGCGGTGTCTTGGAGGACTGTGTCCAGGTCCGGGCAGCACATTTTATGAAGGATGTTGACAAGCTAGAGTACATCCAACAGAGGGTAATTGGGACAATGACAAAATTGAGCTCTGTATCATTGGTAAAAGGACACGGAGACAATATGGTAGTCATAGTTGTTGTCCTTCATTCTCAAGGACGCCCAAAATGTCCTCGCTATGTTAGGGTTGAGTGACAGTGTGTCTGACTGTGGCCAATCAGACCAACCCAAGCTTGGAATGCTGTACCGTAGGTCGGGCACAAATAGGCTGTATGAACATTTGGGGTGGATTCTCAAAATTTGCACATCTTCCATTTCAGACAACATGAAGCTACAGAAAAAGCTGTAGCCCCATAATCAGAGGATCTTGGTTCCAGCTCTGAATCATTACTCAATACCTGTGTGGCCGTGAACAAGTCTCCTACCTCCTCACTAAATGTGAGGGGTTGGAACAGCTGACCAGCTTTCAGTCTGTGATCCTATATTTAGCCTAGAGAAGAGGAGATTTGAAGAGAAAGGGGTGAACATGCTGATTTCTGATGAAGATGTCTCTAGGGCTGTCGTGTAGAAAAGGTACTTTGCTTGACCTTGGAGGATGGATAAAGCCATGGGAGAGAGATTTTGCCACCATATAGGGAAGGATCTCCCAATTTTTCCTGTTAGGAATGTTCTAAAAGAGGTTTATATGTCAGGTAAAGGGTCAGGCCAGAGAGACCTCTGAGATTCCCTTTGGCTCTGGAATTCCTTGATTCCGTGACTCTCCAAGCATCAGTTTCTCCATCTGTAAAGCTAGAATAGTAATATTTATAATAACTACCTAATAGGGCTATTTAAGGTAACTGCTTAGCAAACTGTAATATGTTACATAAATGAGTACCCTCTGTTTCCCCAATTATAATTATTTCACATCTTTTCATCTGCGCAATAGGACAATTTCTCCTCTTTTACAGATATGCAGAAGGAAGTCGCCAGAGGTTATATATCTAACTAACTGCTACCCACCCACCCCTGTGGCAAAGCAGGGATGGAGGGCCCAGATCTCCTGACTCCCAGCCCTGGCTTCTTTCCACCAGACTATAATACCTTGCCATTAATTATTGGCACTGGGCTGGCTGGCCCAACAGGATCTCTGTTTTCACTTTTCTGGAACATCAGCACCATCTTTTCTTTCCCCACCTCTGCCTAGCTGGGTTCCCCCACCCTCCCACTCTCTGGCAATGGGCAGGAGAATTGGTGTAAAATTTATTAGCCAATTCTTTGCCTGCCCTAGAACAGTGGGAGCTGGAGGATTTCACATGCATCTGGCTATTCAAATCATTAAGGAATCACCCATCTCAGCTTGAGCCTATTTGGTTTCACGCTTCCCTCAAGTTTTTTTTTTTCCTACAGTGACCTGGTTAGAGGCTGATTCATTAATTCACCATTCAGGTCCCATCGAAAAGCATAGAGTTTCTGCAGAAACCTTTAAGGGCTCACACCTATAAAGCTCTTTACTGTTTGTAATGTTAGCTTACCTTAACATAGTACTTTACAATTTATGGTCATAGCTCAAGAGACGGCATGGAGAAGTGGATAGAGAGCCAGCTTCAGAGTTAGGAATCCTTCCTGTATGACCCTGGGCAGGACATTTAATTTCTCAAGATTCCAGACAACACCATCAGTCTACAAGTCGCTGATCTGCATCGAGGTGGTGCAGCAGATAAAGGGCTGGGCCTGGAGTCAGGAAGACCCGAGTTCAAACCCGTCCTCAGATACTATAAGCTGTGTGACCCTGGACAAGTCACTTAGCCTTGTTTGCCACCCACCACTTCCCAGGCTATCTCGAGCGACAAATGAGATAACCGTCAAGTGCTTAGTGCACTTCTCACGTAGTAAGTGCTAGGTAAATGCTAGTATTTGTCACTCTCCATCGTTCCTTAGAAAGCTACATTCATTCTCGTGCAGACTCTAATCTCAGGGCCTTGTTTGTAAGCAGTATCACAGAATGTTAGAATGGAAGGGGCCTTAGAAGTCACTTGCTACCGTGTTTCTCAGCCCTAACTCTACTCTATATTGGCAGAATAGAAAAATGCCCTTAGTCTATTCCCTTTCCCAGAGTCTCAACACAGGCTTTGTGGAAGAAGCCACAAGTAGAAGGAACCAGCCCTGGGGGAAGAGAGAGGAGGAGAAAGAAAAAAAAAGAAGAATCTTGCTATTTGTTCAGTGTTTACAGTGGTGTTTGACTCTTTGTAACCCTATTTGGGGTTTTCTTGGCAGAGATCCTGAATCAGTTTGCTATTTCCTTCTCCGGCTCATTTTACAGGTGAGGAAAATGAGGCTAACAGGGTTAAGTGACTTGCCCAGGGTCCCATAGCCAGTAAGTGTCTGAGGCCAGATTTGAACTCAGGTCTTCTTGCCTCCAAAAAGAGGAGAAAGACACTTTTATTTTAATTTGCTAGGTTTTAAGAAGTAAAGATCTTTGAAAGTAAAAGGAGTGTGTGTGTGTGTGTGTGTGTGTGTGTGTGTGTGTGTGTGTGTGTGAAAGAGAGAGAGAGACAGAGACACAGACAGATAGAAACAGAAAGATAAATACCCTGGGAAGGTCATTTTTACCTTTTAAGTGCTTTAGGCAACACTATAAGGCACCAAGTTTCAGAGTATTAGCCAATAATAAAACCCATGGCTTTAAATGCTTATTCCCAAATATACAGTCTAGGTAACAAGGAAGGTGAACAAGAGGCTCTAATGTCAGGCGGCATTTTTGACTTCATAGATAAGACTCCTAAGACCTAGTAGGATGGGACTCATGACTGAAATATGCCTCTGGAAGCATATGTTTTATTCAAAACAAACATAGGTGGAAGAGAGGGAGTAGTATTGTGCATTAAGAAAATTTATTCATATAAGAAAATTCAGGAACCAGAGTTCCTGTGGGTAGCATTTGGGTGAAGGTCAATGGAGGCGAAACCAGAAGCAATTCTCATTGGAGGATACCACCAGCCACCTAGACAAGAGAGGGAATTGATGAGGAATTCTGGAAATAGATCAACAGCTTGGTATCAGCACTGCTGAGGAAGCAGAGTGGTAAAGATGCCACCCCAGGAATTTTGCAGGGCCCCGCCTTGGTTGGGATCTTAATAGCTGTGTAACCATGGGTAGGTCCCAACCTCTCAGGGCTGTTTTCCTCATCTGTAAAGCGGCGATAGTCTTCAACTGCCTAATTGTCAGGAAGGAGCTTTATGCTCTAGAAATTCTAAGCTGCTGCTGCTTCTGCTGCTGGAGATAGTGCTGGTGGTGACTTAAATTATTCTGAATTCTACTGGAGCTCTCTGTCTGGAGCAGAGAAATTAATACTTTCTTGGCTTGCTTTAATAATTTTGCTCTTCAAGAGAAGGAGAAAGCAGCAAAAAAAAAAAAAAAGCTGCTATTCTGGACCTGATCTGCATGAAGGGGGAAGACCTGGTTGCTGAAGTAGAAATTATGGGAACTTTGTGGACAAGTTACTGCTCTATCTTAGAATTCTTGCAAGGAAGAGAAGCGCTTAGCAGAGTTTGACATGGAACCTAGGTTTAGGGGAGAAAAAATTTCAAAGGGTTAAGAGCAGCAGTTCTTTTTGGTCTTAGGACCCCTTGGCACTCTTAAAAATTATTAAGGACCCCTCCAAGAACTTTTGTTTATGTTGATGATAGCATTAGTACTGACTCTATTAGAAATGAAAACTTTTTACTATGTTAATTATATATTACTATGAAAATAGGTTTGACCTTAAAACACTGTAAAAGGATCTTGGGGACTTTTAGGGGTACTGGGATTTTGACAACATCTGGTTTAGAATGAGGTTAGGTAGGATCTCCTGGCCTAAGATTCTACAGACAAATATAGGAATGAACAAAATTCTCAAGAATGAAATTCTGACACAGAGAAGAGGAACGAAGGGGAGGAAAAGGGGGAGTTTTCTAATGAAACAGCCATGTATACCCAAGAAACTCAATAACCAATGTAGATTTGGTTTCATTTTTGTTGAGATCTTTTGTTGTTACTTATTTTTATTTCTAAATATATCCCTTCTGCTTCCCTTAGACAGCAAACTATCTCTTGTAAGTTAGGGATAAGGACAGAATTTGGACCTGGGCTTTCAGTGCCACAGAGAACTCTCAGATGAGGAAATTTTCTCCATCTACTTGCCTTCTCTGAAACTTGCAGTCTTAAGAAAGTTTTCTAGAGCATTGAGAAGTTACATTAATTGTCCAGGGTCACACGGTCACTGTATGCCATATTTGGAAATGTGTTTAATGTGAGTGTACATGTATAGCCTATATCGGATTGCATGCCATCTTTGGGAGGGAGAAGAGGAGGGAGGGAGGAAAAATTTAGAACTCAGGATCTTATGAAAATGAATATCGAAAACTAAAAATAAATAGGGTATTTAAAAGTGTGTATGTGTGTGTGACGGAGATACAGAGAGACGAAGAGAAAGAGATAGAGACAAAGAGAGGCCCAGAGAGAAAGAGACAGAGAGATAGACAGAGACAGAGAAAGAAAAGAAAAGAGGGTCATTAAGTCATTTTTTTGTTGTTGTTGTTTTAAATGCAGGGAACAGAATAGAAGGAAGCTCCATTTTTTAACTTTTTTTTTTTTGGTACCTATTTTCTCACACCTCCTCCAGCATTTGTCTTTTTTTTTTTTTTTTGCCAAATTGGACAATCTCAAAGTTGCTGTAATTAGCATTTCTACAATTATTAGTGACTTGGAGCATTTTTTTCATATGTCTATTGATAACCTGAATTTCTTCATTTGAAAATTATCTCTTCATATCTTTAGGCCATTCGTCAATTGAGGAATGGCTCTTGGTCATATTAGTTTGAATCAGTTCACTATGTATCTGAGAAGTGAGACTTTTATCAGAGAAACTTTCTATAAAGATTACCCAGTTGCCTGTTCTTCTTCTAATATTAGCTGCTTTGATTTTGTTTACGCCCAAACTTTAATTTTGTGTGGTCAGAATTGTCCATGTTACCTCATAATTGGCTTTTGTTAGCTAATGCTCCCCTAGGGGGAAAGCATGTGTGGTACGTGCTTTGTCAAGTGTTTAATTAAATATGCCAAATGCAAAATAGAATTTCATTGAAACAAAAAAAACCACAGAAAATTAAAATCAGGTCAGGTGGTAGACAATGGCTACAAAAGCAAGGTGTAGTCTTATAAGAGTGTGGGAGGAGTAATAAATTTCAGAAGGAACTGAAGTTGGCAAGGAATGCTAAAGACGATAAAAAGGATTTGTTTGTCTAACTATATTGGGGAAAAGGGAAGGATCAATACTGTTACTCAGAGTAGATGCGATGATAGTGACGATGGTGATGATGGTGATGATGGTGATAGTGGTGATGATGGTGATGATGATGATGGTGATGATGATGATGGTGATGATGGTGATGATGATGGTGATAGTGGTGATGATGGTGATGATGGTGATGGTGATAGTGGTGATGATGGTGATAGTGGTGATGATGGTGATGATGGTGATGATGATGATGATGGTGATGATGGTGATGGTGATAGTGGTGATGGTGATGATGATGACAATGGTGATGATGATGATGATGGTGATAGTGGTGATGATGGTGATGATGGTGATGGTGATAGTGGTGATGATGACGATGATGATGATGATGGTGATGATGATGATGATGATAATGGTGATGGTGATGATGGTGATGATGATGATGATGATGGTGATGATGATGGTGATAGTGGTG
>CM053623.1:94608987-94647293 GCA_028646595.1 Phalanger gymnotis
ATGATGATGGTGATGATGATGATGATGGTGATGATGATGATGGTGATGATGATGGTGATAGTGGTGATGATGGTGATGATGATGATGGTGATAGTGGTGATGATGGTGATGATGATGGTGATGATGATAATGGTGATGGTGATGATGGTGATGATGGTGATGATGATGATGATGATGATGGTGATAGTGGTGATGATGGTGATGATGATGGTGATGATGATGATGGTGATAGTGGTGATGATGGTGATGATGGTGATGATGATGATGATGGTGATGATGATGATGATGGTGATGATGATGATGGTGATGATGATGATGGTGATAGTGGTGATGATGGTGATGATGATGATGGTGATAGTGGTGATGGTGACAGTGGTGATGATGGTGATGATGATGGTGATGATGGTGATGATGATGATGATGATGGTGATGATGGTGATGATGATGATGATGATGATGATGATGGTGATAGTGGTGATGATGATGATGATGTTGATGATGATAATGTGTGATGGAAAGCAGGCAAAGCTGCTCAACACTTATTTTGCTTCTCTTTCCTGTACATAGGAGGATAGTCTTTAGATTTCGAAGGACAAACAAAAATGGCTGATAATGAGTTAGAAACCCGAGATAAGCGGGAAGGTAGTAAGAGAGCTGTCAATGATGAGTTCACCAGGCCCTGATGATGGTGGTCTATTAAGACAACAAAGGAACTGACAGATATGACCATTGGACCACTGACTGGGATCTTTGAAAGACTGAGAATGATGGGAGAAACAGTGGAGACAACTGGAGAAAAGCAAATATTATCCTTCCTTTTTACAAAAATGAGCTTGGTTTCAATTCTTGGTAAACTTCCAGAATGGACCATTAGAGAAAGGGCTAATGATCGCAACTAACCAATATGGATTCATTAAAAAAAGTCATTCGAACCAACCTCATTTCCTTTTGGGACAAGATTACTTAGAGATATATATGTTTTGTCCCTAGATTTTAACAAAGCATTAGATAAAATCATTATGCTATTCTTGTGGACAGGGTGGAGAGATGTGGGTAATAATTAGGTAGATTTTGACAGGGGCAGCTAGATGGCACAGTAGATAGATGGCTGGGCTTGGATTTAGGAAGACTTGTCTTCATGAGTTCAAATCTGGCCTCAGATACTTAGTAGTTATGCGACCCTGGGCAAGTCACTTAACCCTGTTGACCTCAGTTTCCTCATCTGTAAAAATGAGCTGGAGAAGGAAATGGCAAACCACTCCAGTATCTTTGCCAAGAAAGCCCCCAATACAGTCACAGAGTTGCACAAAATGGAAAATGAAACAACAACATCCAAAGACACTCAAAAGGCTTGTGATTTCATCATTGTAGGAAGCTCCCAGTGTGGGAACTCTCTCCCTCCTGAGGCAGTGCTCAATCTGTTTACAACTTAAGGGGATCATTGATTTAGAAAAACAACTGGGCTCATGATGGAAAATGCTATCCATATCCAGAGAAAGAGAACTATGAAATCTGAAAGCAGATTGAAGCACACTATTTTCTCTTTTTTTGTTTTTTCTTTCTCATGGTTTTTCTCTTTTGTTCTGATACTTCTTTCACAACATGACTAAAGTGGAAATATGTTTAATATGATTGTACATGTATAACCTATATTAGATTTTATGACATCTTGGGGAGGGGGGAGGGAAGGGAAGAAGAAAAAATCTAGAACTCAAAGTCTTATGAAAGTGAATATTGAAAACTAAAACTAACTAAATAAAGTTGTTTTTCAAAAAGAAAAACAGGTGCACAAGAAGGGTTTTGACAAGATCGGATAGTTGGCTCCAAGGAGTAACCATTAACAGCTTGATATCAGCCAGAATGGAGGTCTCAAATGGATGGCCCAGGAGTCTGTGCTTGGTCTTGTGCTGTTCAACATCTTTCTCAATGACTGGAATGAAGACATCAGTGATAAACATGACGAAGCTGTAGAAGATCCAAAGTTAGGAGAGAGAGTTCACAAACTGGATGATAGGACCAAAAATCCAAAAGGCTCTTAAAAGGCTAGGGTATTGGGATGAATCTAATAAGTCTTTAAGACTATAACTTGTAGTCGAGGATCAGTATTGGTATGGGATCTGTCCTTAGCTGTAGTTTCCTATACCAACAGAATCGAAGGTCTGGACTAAAAATAAGAATTATAAGAGTGACATTAAATGGTAAAAATTATAATTAGAGAATTTCTATCTTTTGTGAACTAACATATGACAAATCCCTGAACTACATCTATAAACCCTCAAATACATTCTTGCATTGAGCAAATAAACCAGAACATCATTGTGGATCATTTGTTCATAACATTGACCTACAAAAAATTAATGATGATGTCAGATGTTCCTATATCAAATACTCATATTTTCTTTATCTTTTTTTTTTACCTCTCCATACTTCATTTAATATATTTAGTTTTCAGCACCGATTTTCACACGAGTTTGAATTACAAATTTTCTCCCCATTTCTACCCTCCCCCCCACTCCCCTCCCATCCCCTTTTCCCTTCCTTTCTTGTAGGGCAAGATAAATTTCTACGCCCCATTGCCTGTGAAATACTCATATTTTCCAATGTGCATGGAATGAAAAGTTTCTAAAATATAGAGATCTAATAGAGTAAGTCAAAAACATGTAGGAAGAAGATAAAGTACATATCATTCAAATTGTCCTATCTGATATTGGAATCATCCCAAAGGTGCTGTCAGTGAGTGTGCAGAAGGTGAGCTTTTATTGAATTATGAAGAACAATAATTTTATCTACCTGTGCAAGAGTCCACTGAACAAGAAGTATAAAAGGACAATAGTAGTATAATGAGGGGACTGACCAATGAGGGCCCAGTCCTTAGTGAATATAGAATAGATGTAGAATATAGATATAGAGTGTATACCTCCTTGCTGGGTTATCCAGGATACAGACATTATTTCCTGTCCTTCCTGTCCATGTGGAAACTTGGTGAGCCTACTACCAGGCATAAGTCACTGAAAGTTTAGTGCTGTGTGGTGACAAGGGTCTTCTGGTTGGCTGAGGAGCCTGAAGGTCTGAGGACTCAAGAGACACAGAACTGGAACTGAATTTGAATACAAAGAGATCAATATTTCCTTTTCTCAGCCCTTTTTCCCTTTTTCTTCCTAGCCAAGGGTGAAATAAGACTTGTAATGAGCTGCTGGGTATGGGGAGTAGCAGTGGCTGTCCTGTAATATGATAATGAACCCACGAAATCTTTGCTTTTTGTGTTTGTTCCTGTTTGATCTTAAGCAAACAAATATTCAGAGAAAGGAATGCCCCCCAAAGACCAATGAGACCCAAAGGAGCAAAGTTATGAGGTTCAACCAACAGCTGGAGCCAGTAGCATCAGCAGCCGCATCTGGTGAGGGGCAAATCACTCATGATTTCAGCCCCCCAGATAACTCTGTAAGACTGTAAATTCAGAGGAGCTTTTGGGGCTGTTGGGAACTCCCCAACTATGAGTTAGGTGGAGGGATTTTCCATATTTTGAGTTGCCTACATAAAGGAATCACTGACCCAGACCAAAGTTAATAGGCATTTAAAAATAGAAGTGATAAATAATTATTTATTCGTTAAATGGTTTTATGTGTCATTGATTTTTATTTTGTTAATTCACCCAAATGTCTTTTTATCTTGATAGTTACTAAATTTTGAAGAAAAAGACAAAAGGAACAAGCTCTTCCTTGAAGGTATGTAGTACCACAGTACAGAATTGAACAAGGAGGCCCCTCCTAGCCTGAGATGCTGGACTTGGGTACCAGGTTAAAAAGGTTATCTGAGGCTGGGGGACTTTGGAGGTAGGGCAAAGAGAAGGAGAGGGGGGCAAATTCCCTGGTTTCCATAAAGATGCCAACTAAAGCAACTATCTGTCCATGCAGGGTAAAGAGATATTTCACTAACTCTCTGAGGTCTAGAGCTCAGCAGGCAGGGAGGAGAGTTGGTAGAGAGTAAGGGGGAAAAGAGGAGGGGGAAAGGATAGACAGGCTCTGGCTGTTTATAGTTCCAGTGATCTTTGTTTATAGCTAACGAGACAAAGAACACCATAAGGGTATTAACTGTGCCCTAACATGACCAACGTTAATTTGCTAGTCCAGGGCTGCAGCCCCTATGAAGCAAGCAATAAAGGAAATTACTTGTGAGTCACTAAGAGTGGGAGCTCCAGCCTTAAGATTTGCCCAGGCTCCCCCTCCCCTGCTTCCTAGGTTTTGCTTAATAATCATCACGATTCTGAAAAGAACTCTAAGCCCTAGTTAGCCATCTTGCAAATGGATGCTATTGGTCACAAGAGAAGCCGGTGAAAGAGTGTGTGCATGGATCCCTGCAAATCCTTCTACTTCTGAAAAAAAAAAATGTCAAGAGCGTGTCTTACTAATGGTGGGTCCATTAGTACCATCCTTCTAATTTAAAAAGCACATTGTTATAATAGTCAGTATTATATCTGATCAAGGATTTATGGAACATCTATTTTGTACTTGGCCCTATAGGGACACTAGTACTGGTCTTCACCTTTGAAGACTTCACAATCTAAGCAAGAAGAAAAGGCTAATATATTCATTTTTTCATATGGTTGTGGTGGTCATGACCTTAAGACTTCATTCTCCACAATGTTCGGGGTCAAGATAACAAACTAACTGGGAGAAGTTTGCTGGATTATCGTCTCCCACAGCACTTGGACTGGTTGCCAAGAGGGTGATTTCATTAGGTGAAATTGCTGGTTGGTGGAATATGCTCTATGGGGGTGGTTTAGAGGATAGGTGGTTTTAAAAGATGGGTTACTGAGCGTGGTACGAGTGGCCACAGGAGAGGCAAGATGTAGGAGAAGAAGGCAGAAGATGCTCCTATGAAGTGGCATGGCAGGTCCAGAAGTCCCAACAGTACCCCCAAGGACAACAGAACCAAGCCAGGAAGTTTAAGTTGTTATCCAGACTGCTCTAAGGGATTCTTAAGAAATAAACTCTTAAGAAACAGATGACATCATGTTGTTGAGTTGTTTTTCAGTGGTCACTGACTCTTCGTGACCCCATTTGGGGTTTTCTTGGCCAAGATACTGGAATGGTTTGCCATTTCCTTCCCTAGCTTGTTTTACAGATGAGGAAACTGAGGTGAACAGGGTTGAGTGACTTGCCCAGGGTCACACAACTATTAAGTGTCTGAGGCCAAATCTGAACTCAGGAAGATGAATATCTATCCACTGAGCCACCTAGCTGCCTATATGGCATCATACCCTACCTGTTTACCACTGGGGCAGTGGAGTCTGAACTGTGTTCTTCTCTTACTATGCTGAGGAAATAGATTATAACTCCCCTGAAGGGGTAAGAGATTACTTTCATTTGCAAACGGGTACTCAGAATGTTTGTTGTTTTTCGTCTTAAGCAAATATTTTTGCTATTTAATTTATGTCTCTGGTATGGTCTAGTAATAGGAATTGGATTGAATTGTGGCTCTGGCCAGGAGTTTTGTGATTCATTATTCAAAACAGCTGCAGAGAAGATAGCAAAGGAAAGTCCTAAGGTCATGCCCATTGAATATTCATTCATCATTCACCAATAAAGGGGAGCACAGGGGACCTGCATTTTGCTAGGTACTGGGGTTTAGAGACTGGTCCTATAATTTCACTGGCATAGAGAATTCTCAAGTGAGGAAATCCCCTTAACCAATGCAGGCCAGCATCTTTGCCTTAGTTTAGTCTTTGAGATTTGTCTAGAGCACTGGAAAGTTAAATACCTTACCCCAGGTTGGTATGGGACCGAAGAGGGGCCTTGAACCCAGGTCTTCTTGACTTCAGTGCCATCACTTTATCCACCATGACACTTGGCCTCTCACGTGATGGAGATATAAAAGTTAAAAAATGACATAGTCCCAGAGGCAGCTAGGTGAGCACCAGCCCAGGAGTCAGGAGGACCTGAGTTCAAATCCGGTCTCGGGCACTTGACATACTAGCTGTGTGACCTTGGGCAAGTCACTTAACCCCAATTGCCCTGCCTTCTTCCCTGTGGAAAAAAAAAATTACATAGTCTCTACCATCAAAAAATTTGCATTCTAATGAAGAGAGAGATAATAATACATACCCAAATAAGAGTGATACAAGGTAAACTTTAATAGGGACAAAAGAGGGATACAAAGTGCTATGGAGAAATTGAGGAGGATGAAATAATTTTTACATGGGTGTGGAAGAGTCAAGGAAGGCTTCATGGAGGGAGTGGCATCTGAAAGACCTTTGGAGAAAGGGAGAAATTTTTTTAGGAAGGAGGAAGGTAGGGCAATTGCGTTTAAGTGACTTGTCCAAGGTCACACAGCTAGTAAGTATATCAAGTGTCTACGGGCAGATTTGAACTCAGGTCCTCCTGACTCCAGGGCCGGTGCTGTACTCACTGTGCCACCTAGCTGCCCCAGAAAGGGAGAAATTTCAAAGAATGGAGATGAAGGGAATCTATTCCAAGTGTGGGGGACATCTGAGCAAAGGTAGAGAAATTGGAGAGGTCAGGATGAGAATGGGGAACAGAAAGCAGCTCAGTTTGGCTGCTCTCACCACACCCAAGGATGCTCCTGGCATCCCAGCGGAGCACATATTCCCCACCAAACAAGCTCCTTCCTCTTGAGTGGCTTGGCCCACCTGCCGAACAGAGAGAATGAAACTCCTCTTTACCCAGGGCCAAGGAGACATCTGGAGCAAAAAGGGCTTTAAAAGGGCTCCGCCTTACCTGATCAGGCCCTGGGCAGAAAGGCTTATTCAATGTGTAATTTCTAATGGCCTCCTGAGTAAAATGATCTTGGCCTAGGGCTGGTTTGGGTGAATATGAATAAGTCATGATGATTGAGTATCTCCCCTTCTAAGGTTCCCTGGTATGGGTGGCCAAGGGAAGAAGGGAATGGGGATGGGGTGGAGTGGGGCATCCAGCAGTAGGTTAGTAGGTGAGAATGGCAGCATCTGGAGGAGAAGCCTGATAGCTGAATTCCAGAGCTAGAGAAGTTCAAGGTCTGGTGAGAAATGCCTTGAGATAATGGAGAGTCCCTGGGGCACCAGCTCCTGGTTTCCATGATTCACTCTGAGAATAGCTGAGAATTCAACAAACATCCTTTCAGGGCCTACTAAGAGCAAAGCTCTTTAGTGTAGTAGATGAGGTGTTGGACCTGAAGTCAGGAAGACCTCAGGTCAGATGCTGCCTCTGATACTCACTAGCTGTGTGTTTTGTTGTTTCAGTCATTTTTCAGTTGTGTCTGATTCTTTGTGACTCCATTTGCAGCTTTCTTGACAAAGACATTGGAGTGGTTTATCATTTCCTCCTCCAGCTCATTTTACAGATAAGGAAACTGAGGTAGAGTTAAGTGCCTTGTGCAAGGTCACACAGCTAGTAAGTGTCTGAGGCTAGATTTGAACTCAGGAAGATGAGTGCTCCTGACTCCAGGTCTGGTGCTCTATCCACTGAACTATCAAGCTGCAGAGCTGCCCTTACCTAGATGTGTAAACATGGGTAAATCAGCTTATCCTCCCAGACCTCAGGCAACCCTCTAAGACTGTAAGTTAAATCCTGGTTGTGGTCCTCATTGTGAAGAATGCTTCCACGAGCTAATCATAGGTCTTAAAGTATGTGCTAAACAAGGCAGATACAGTGAGCATAGACTCTTCCCTCAGGGAGAGGTGAGGAAGAAACAGATCGCACATCTGGGAGGGGAAAAGCCTGGAGATGGGCTATCATTTGTGAGAGTGCTAATAGTAACAACTAACATTTAGACAGAGCTCTGAGATTTGAAAAGCACTTTACAAATGCTACCTCATCTTACCCTCACAATGACCCTGAGAGCTCACAATTTGGTATGTAAATCAAATAATTGAGATTACAAGGAATAACAAAGGAAAAGCCCTTCAAAATGCTATGAGAGAGAGAGAGAGAGAGAGAGAGAGAGCTGAGAGAGAGATTATTCTCATCTGCAGGGGACATGGAGAGCTTCACAGAAGTGGGGGCACCTAAGTGGGGTCTTGAATGGAGGTACTTCAGTAGGAGATGGAGAATAAGGGAGTATATTCTAGGTGTTGAGACAGACAACATGAGCAAAAACATGGAGACAGGAAAAGACAGGAGGAAAATGGGTGAAATGACCTGCCTAGAATTGGTAGGAAAAATTAATTCCCAGGATGCTAGGGCACTATGCATTTTCCAGGGACTCAGGGCTACCTGAAAGGCAGCATGGTATGGTGGATAGATGTAGGACTCAGAGTCAGCAAGCCCTGGTTTCAAATCCTTTCTCTGATACTTACTAGCTGTGTGACCCTGGGCAAGTCCCTTGAACTCTCTGAGCTTTAGTTTTTCTCATCTTTGAAATGGAGATAATAATGCCTAAGCTACCTACCTCGAATGGCTGTTGTAGGGTTAAAACTAAATAATATGTGTAATGGATTTTGTAAACTTTAAAATGCTATAAAATGTCAGTTATTACTCCCTCAGTTCACTCATATTCTCACTCTTCCAGACAAATGCCCTATTGTTCCTTTTGGGAGTCCCACCTCATCCTCTGGACTCCAGGTACTAATATTTCCATTTTTCAGATCAACCAATCAATCAGTCAATAAGAACCTACTATGTGGCAAGCACTGACCTGGGTACTGAGGCTACAAAGACAAAAATAAGGCAGTCCCTGTACTCCAGGAGGTCACATTCTATCATGAGAGATGGACTGTACATTTATGGGTGTATATTATAGTTTTGCACATAAATAGAAAGTATTTTTAATGGAGGAGATGCAGGAGCTGGGGGAGATCAGGAAGGCCTCATGTAGAAGGCAGCTCTTCAGCTGAGTCTTAAAAGCTCTAGGGGCAGCTAGGTGGCACAGTCAATAGAGCACAGGCCCTGGAGTCAGGAGGACCTGAGTTCAAATCTGACCTGAGACACTTGACACATGTACTAGCTGTGTGACCTTGGGCAAGTCACTTAACCCCAACTGCCCTGCCAAAAAAAAAAAACAACAACAAAAAAAGAGCTCTAAGAGTGGAGACAAGGAAGGGGCACATTCCATGCATGAGGGAAAAAGCATGGAGATGGGGGACGGATTGTCATTTTTGAGAACAATAATAATAATAAGTTATATAGTTTATATATTATATAGTTATTTATACATATATATTATGATATATTGTATATTATATATGCATATATTATAATATATTATAAATATAAAATTATTTATATATCATATAGTTTTATATGTAATTTATATATGCCAATAACATTTATATAGTGCTTTAAGGTTTGAAAAGCACCTTATAAATGTTATCTCTTTTCATGGTCATAACAACCCGGGGAAGTAGGTACCGTTTTACAGATGAGGAAACTGAGGCAGATTAAGTTAAGTGCCTTGTCCAGTGTCACATGACTAGTAAGTGTCTGAGGCTGGATTAGTTGTAACAAGGCTTCGAAGGGCTTAAAATGAGGAAATTGAAGTTCAGAGAGTTGTCACTTACCCTGTAACAAAAATGCTGCTAGCAGTGTTGTAGAGGTGAAAGACCAATACAGAAGGGCTGCCGGCCCAGGTTCTTTGATCTGCTTTTCTAAGGAAAGCAACTTTAAGGAGTTTACAATCTCACTTTAATCAAACAAATACACACACACACACACACACACACACACACACACATATATATATATGTATCATTAACTTAGTTCAGGAGGAAAAGCCAGCACCCTGAACTTCAGAGCAAATATAAACAGAAATTATAAGCATACATTATATAAACGGAGCAAATAACTCACAGAGATCAACAGACAGGCCTCTTTTCTGTCTCACCAAATCACAATAGTTACCAGAGAGAGAGGCACCAACATCTGAGTTTTCGAAGCTGGGGGGCTCCAGCAGCTACCCAGAATCTCATCTGGCCAAATCACACAACACTCTTCCAGTGAGTGAAAGCCCCAAACAAAATGCTAACCTCTGAGTTTATATATCCTTCTTAGGGCCCAGAGGCTCCACACCTAATCAGCAAAAGGGTGTGGGCATGGGGCTTCACACCTAGTTAGCAAAAGGGTGTGGGCCTGGGGCTTCACACCTAGCAAGACTTAATCAAAGGCACTTGATTACTTTAGCATTCTAAAAGAGAAAACAGTAAAAAAAAAAAAAGTCTCACCTTAATTACCATTACAGGCCCATGTTCACAAAAACAGTAAAGTGTCAGGAATGGAATTCAAACCCATACAAACCTTAACACCCAGTCCACAGCTCTCTGCACCACACCACCTTGTCTCTCTTTTTTTATTTCCCTATTAGATTAGAAGTTCTGCAAGGACACTTTATCTCATCCAAACAATGTCTTACCTACAGCCCAGCTCATTCTTTTGAGCATAGTAGGCATGTAATATTTACTGTGCTTGTGTTTGTTGTCATGTAATTGATACTTTGGCAAGAAAAGCTTGGGATTTTCTCTTGTTTTCATATTTAGAAAAAGTAGAAATACCTAATAAGCCCTTTTTGAGTTGATTGATAGAAAGTAGTCATTTATAGGTTGGGAGAGGGGTATCAAGGAAGGCTACACGGAGGATGTGGTATTTGGATTTCAAGCTAAAAGATGAGTAGGTTTTCAGTGACTGGAGATGGGGAGCAGGCATCCTTGGTGGTGATGGTGGTTGTAATAATTATTGTAGTAGTAGCAGCAGCAGCAACAGCAGTAGCAGCAGCAGCAGCAGTAGTAGTAATGGTAGTGATGGTGGTGGTGATGTTAGCAGTACTGGTAGTAATAGTTAAGTGGTGGTGGTAGTAGTGAATAACAGTATAGTATATAATGGCAGGCTACATAAATTTAACACCCACCAAATACCCAGCCAGATAAGACCTGGTAGTTAGAATTATACATCAGAAACTCACTATCTTCCACAGACCAACAGATAACACATGCCCATACTACAAACACAGATCTAAAAAACAAAAATCCTGTAGCTCTCAACCAAAAAGCTTCCCTGGAAACAGAGCATCATCTCAGACCAAACTGTGGCCTACAATCACCCAGAAATAACTGATCCAAAAAAACTCAAGGACGACATTCTTGATAGATGTCACCATGCCAAATACTCATAATCTCCAATCGATGTGGGGGGAAAATGTTCCTATGTAGAGACCTCGACAGTTTCAGACATTTTTGCTAGCTTTTATTCTTTGTTTGGGGTTTGCTGTTCATTTTTGGGGGTTCGTTTTGTTTACAAATGAAATTTATATTTTCTATTTTTATTTGTTTATATTTTGTTTGTTTTTGTCATAAAGGACTGTACCATAGGGAAGGAAGGCATACTGGGAAGTGATTGTGGCGTTAAAAAAAAACCCAAACCCAACCAAAAAACCAAAGCATATCTATAAATCTTTTTTTTTTTTAAAGGATAAGAACCACAAAGGACAGATCTAGCAGAGGAGACAAAAATCCTGAGGGACCAGGATGACATTGAGATCACTCCCATCCTCCTGCCACTCCTGGATTTGTGCTAGGGATGCTCTTAGCAAGCCTGGAGAGGAGGAGCTTTCCTCTTCATGCTCGTATTCAACTACAGAATAGCAGCTGTGTTATATTCAGCTCTGTGAGAGTCCAAAGACCCTTAAATATAATGAATAATGGCAGGACATGGTCTTGTCCCCCAACTGTTCGTATATGGACCTCATCCAAAAAAAATGAGAATGAGGTAAAGTAACTATTGTTCTATTATTAGGTTATTATAGATGGTTTTTATATATCAAAAAGGATAAGAACAAAGTGATGATGAGTATTAGTGTGTTTTTATTAACTTATTCTTATCCACATTTCTATAGCCCAATTCTCCTTTGTGGCTCCAAGAAGTTGGAGCATGCCCAGCTGCCACAACCTGATAAAAACTATCTCAGCAGATGGACTAAACCAGGCTGAGGGTAACCAATGGGCCTCAAACCCAACTGGGGGGATGCCTACCCCAAGCATGTGTAGTAGTAGTGGTAGTAGTAGCAGCAGTATTAGTAGTGGTAGTAGTAGTAGTAGTAGCAGCAGCAGCAGTAGTAGTAATAGGAGTGGGAGTGGGAGCGGGAGTGGGAGCGATGGTGGTGGTGATGTCAGCAGTTCTGGTAGTAATAGTAGCAGTGGTGGTAGTAGTGAATAACAGTGTAATATATCATGAATTGGCAGATGACAACAATTTGTTTCAACAGATAAGAAGGGGAAGCAGACTCTGGGGAATGCTTAGAGCTGGGTCGGACCTCGAAGATGCCAAGGTCATCCACTGCATCCCGGGCCATCGCCAGTCTTCCCGACTCTCGTCCTGCTGCTTGATTTCGATGATTCCAGAAGAGAGAGTGAGGCTGATGACTTTTCAATTCTGCCTCACTTACATCCAATCCACACGTGGGTGAAGATGGCACCTGCGTTGTCCTTGGTCCTCTTCCAAAGCAGTTTCCTCACAGTAACCCTGGGATGTGAGTGACTATATTATTCCCATTTTACAAGTAAAGAAACTGAGTCTCAAAGATGCCCAAAGATTTGCTCATAAAGAGAGGTAATACATACAAAAGCTGAAATTTGAACCCGGATTTTCCTGTCTCCGGGTCTGTCACTCTTTCCACCATGCCACGCTGCCTGATAGAAGCAAGACATGGAGGTGGGAGTTTTTTAATCTGAACAAAGACAGCTGCGTCATCTCACTTCTTGAAGTCACTTGAGTTTAAAACCTGATTTAGGCGCTTACTAGTTTTGTGACTTTGGGCAAGTCACTTAATCTCAGCCTCAGTTTCTTTGTCTTTCAGCTGGATGGCGCAGTGGATAGAGTGCCAGATCTGGAGTCTGAAAAAATTGCTTCCAACACTAGCTGTGTGCTCCAGAGCAAGCCACTGAAATTCTCTGGCCCTCAGTTTCCTCATCTGTAAAATAAGAGAATGTATGCAACGGCCTCTAAGAAAGCTATGATCCTCTGAGTGCTAGAGTAGAAACCAGAAGGTCTGGGTTCAAATTCTGGATGCTATTCAATTTCCTCAGCTTTAAAATGAGAGGGGTGGATGCACGACCTCAAAGGTCCCTTCTAGCTCTTTGATGAAGTGACTCCAAACCCTAGAGTCTTGACATCTGCAATTCCCATCCCCACGAGACCTGATCTACTTCTCCTTTCCCTTTGAAACTCTCCCACCCCAGACACAACAGAAACACTCTGGAGTGAACTGTATTTGCATCACTGAGTAATGGAGAAGGGTGGGTTAGGAGGGAGGCCTGAGATGGGGGATGGTCAGGGAGCCTTGGGGTCAAGACTGAAGATCCTAGCCTCTCCTGCCTAATGTATCTTGTCGATACAACTCCCTAATCCCGGAGCATCAATATTGAATCATTAGCATTTCTGTCTGATCCCTGCCTATAGGGGCCAGATGCAATTTAATCCATTCCCTTAAGAAATAGACCCTCCTGTAATTCCCCACCCTACCCCCTCTGCTCAGGAAGCAGTGGGTATCAAGGCAGGTAGAGAAAGCATAAAGAACCAAGAGGCTCTTTCTTCCTATGAGCTCTCTCTGTCTCTCTCTGTCTCTGTCTCTGTCTCTCTGTCTCTCTGTCTCTCTCTCTCTCTCTCTGTCTCTCTCTGTCTCTCTCTCTCTCTCTCCATCTCTCTGTCTCTCTGTCTCTCCTTTGCTCTCCCTTCTCCCCTTTCTTCTCTCTCTCTCCTCTCTCCCTGTCTCTCCTCCTCTCTATGTCTCCCCCTTTCCTGTATACTACCCCCTTTATTTCTTTATTTTCTCTCTTCCCTCAGGCTGTTCTCTTTGCTCTCTGTACCATATGTTCACATTTGATCTGTTACCCCTAAGCTGAAACTCTCTTCCCAGGCTCTTGTCTCCTCCCCCCTTCCCTTTCTCTAACCTTTGCTCTCCTCCAGTCCATGAGCTCCAAGATATTTCTGGAGAATGTTGGAGCTAGAAGGGACTTCACAGATTATCTAGTCCTGGCAGTCTTCATTTTTCCTGTCTTGGACCCCCTTAGCAGCCTAGTAAAGCCTATGGACTCCTCCTCAGAATCATGTTTTTAAAAACATATAATACATATAAAAACACATAATACATATGTATATATATACAAAACATATAAAACACATAATACATATAAATAAAAACACATAATACATATATATACATAAAAACACATAATACATATATGTATATACATACAACATAAAGCATATATAAAACACATAATACATAGAAATAAAACATATAATACATATAAAAATAATACAAAGGAAACCAAAATTAGTGAAAATAAATATATAAATTTTTGTCCCATCCAAGTTCACTGACCCTTTGAAATATACTCAAATTCTTCTCAAGTTCTTCATGGACCTTGGCTTAAGTTTCCAGACAAAGAAACTGAGGCTTAGAGCAGTCAAAAGACTTGTCCAAGTTTAGAGAGCTGGAAAGGGGCAGATCTGGTTCTAGAGCTCAGGTCTCCTGATTCCCGGATCAGTGTTCTTTCCACATCCTCAGGACATTCTCCTTATTCCTAGGACCCTCATGTCCCTCCGCCACCTCTTAGCACCTTTCTCACTGAGACTTCCCTATGCCCGGTTCAGTCCCATCCATCATACGAGGTTGTGGGGGATACAAAGATGATGAACAATGAAACAATCTCCCTGACCTCAAGTAGCTTCCAGTCTAAAAGGGGGACAAGGGAAAGAAAGAGACATTTTTGGACAAAGAACTTTTTTTCTTCTTCTCCTAGATGGACTCAGCAGCCACAGGGGTTGGGAGGGAGGCTCCCAATCTCCTGTTCTCCATTTGTGTCACCTTCCTGGACTCCTTTAGATTTAAACCTAGGATCTAGAAGGGAACATGATAGTCACCTCATCTTAGAATCACAATATTTCAGAGTCTGTTGGAAGAGAACTTAGAGTCATTTAATCTAACCCATGCTAGAAAAAAGAATTCCCTCTCTATCATGCCTGAAAAATGGTCATCTAGCTTTTGCTTCCCTTGAAGGGTAATCCACTACCTTCAAAGGGAACTCTTGTTATGTTGGTTAAGTTGAGTCATTTTTCAGTTGTGTCTGACTCTTCATTACCCCATTTGGGGTTCTCTTGGCAAAGATACTTGAGTGGTTTGCCATTTCCTTCTCCAGTTGATTTTACAGATGAGGAAACTGAGGCAAACAGGGTTAAGTGACTTGCCCAGGGTCACACAGCGAGGAAGTGTTTGGGGCTGGAATTGCACTCATGAAAATGAGTCTTCCTGAATCCAGGCCCAGCACTCACTGCACCGCCTAGCCTTACATGGAGACTAAATCTGCCTCTTTACAACTTCCCCCCTTTATTGCTAGTTTTGCCCTCAGAGACCAAGCAGCACAATTCTCCTCTTTCACAAGTCAGCTTTCTGGTACCTGCCACGTCTCCTCTTCAGGAGAAACATCATCTTTTCCTTTCAAATGATGCTCATGTGTTGTAGACCTCCGGGCCTGTCCCTGTTCTGGTCACCATCTTCCGTATGCTTTTCTGTTTATGAATGTCCTTCCCAAAATGGGGTGCCTAGTCAACCGACCACACAATGCTCCAGTTGTGGCCTGATCAGGTCAGAGAGCAGTGGGACTATCCCCTGGATGCTAGGCTTCTCAATACAACCCAAGACTGTATTCATTTTCTTGGTTGCCATATAGTATTGTTGATTCTTGTCAACAGCTTGTGTTCCAGTAAAAGTCCCAGATCTTCTTCAGACAAATTGGTGTCCATCCTGTCCCCATCCCCATGATCTTGCCCAAGTCCCCAAGCACTACTGAAATGGTTCTCCTTGTCAGAGCATTGCTGTGACCCTTTTTACATATTCAAATCCAGGTCCTCCGGATAAATGACACACTATTGCCCTAGGAAAATCGTCACCCTTCTTTTGGGCCAGCATTGATTGAGAAGACAAGCAGACATACCCTGTGGCAGAGGGATGTCCCATCCAGTGCCATTGGCTGAATCCTCAGCAAGTCAGAAGGTTCTCTGGTGGTATAACCTCAGAAAGGCAATGGCTCAGGCCACCTATAGACCTTGTCCTGCCCTGTAAAATGGCAGCATAGATTTCCACAGGCCCCTTAGCAGATGCCCCATCGCCCTCTGGGAGAGCTAGAATAGCACACTAAAGAGTACACCAGATTCTGAAAGAACCTGGGTTCAAATGCTACTTCTGTTATTTACTACCTGTATGACTTTGGACAAGGCACTTTTCTCTTGGTCTCAGTTCCTCATCTATAAAATGAGGACATGGAGGATTTTGTCTGCAAGGTCCCTTCCAACTCTAAAGCTATAATTCTAGGGGTGAATGTTTATTCTTAGCCTTCCAAAAAAGTTGTAATGGAGCCTCAAGAAAAAATTCTAACTTTCAGCTAGGATCTTCTGTCTCCTAAACTGACAGCAAGTAACACATCTGGGTGAAGTGATTTTAATGTGAATATATCTCATGTTCGAGTTTGAATGAAAGGGTATTTTTACATATATTTGCATACAGGAAAAGCACAGTCTCAGGTAGACCAGAAGTTGTTCTAAATTCAGTTCACGCAACTGATCCAACCATTGTGGAGAGCAATTTGGACCTATGCCCAAAGGGCTATAAAACTGTGCATACCCTTTGATCCAGCAATCTCACTACTAGGTGTGTATCCCAAAGAGATCATAAAAATGAGAAAAGGACCTGTATGTGCAAAAATATTTATAGCAGCTCTTTTTGTGGTGGCAAAGAATTGGAAATTTTGGGGGTGCCCATCAATTGGGGAATGGCTGGACAAGTTGTGGTATATGAATGTAATGGAATACTATTGTTCTATAAGAAATGATGAGCAGATGGAGTTCAGAAAAACTTGGAAAGACTTACGTGAACTGATGCGGAGTGAAATGAGCAGAACCAAGAGAACATTGCACACAGTAAAAGGAAAATCGTGGGATGATCAACTATGATAGACTTAGCTCTTCTCAGCAAGACAATGATCCAAGACAATTTCAAAAGACTCATAATGGAAAAAGCTGTCTACATCCAGAGAAAGAACTGTGGAGTCAGAATGTGGATCGAAGGATACTATTTTCACTTTTTGGTTTTTGTATTTTCTTTCTCATGGTTTTTCCCTTTTGTTCTGATTCTTCTTTCACAACATGACTAATGTGGAAATATATTTAACATGTACCTATATAACCTATATCAGATTGCTTGCTGTCTTGGGGAGGTGGAAGGGAAAGGAGGGAGGGAGAAAAATTTGAAACTCAAAATATCAATGTTGAAAACTATCTTTACAGTAATTGGAAAAAAATCAAATACTTTTAAGTGCAAAAAAACAATTCATGCCCAATTTGATTTGATTCCATAAACACTTATTAAGCACTTACTATGTGCAAATGCAAACACTTATTAAGCACCTACTATTGTCTGGAAAATATTCACATTTCTATAGCACTTTAAGATTTACAATGTTCTTTACTTACAAGTACCCTGTGAGGAAGGTAGTGTAAATATTATTATTTCCATTTTAGAGATGAAGATATTAAGGCTCAGAGGTTGAGTGATTTGCCTAAGACAAAAGGCTAGTAGATGGCAAAGCCGGGACTCTGACCTAGGTCTTTAAGAACAAAAATCCAGCATTCTTCCCACTGTACTTTGCTGTCTCAAGAGTCTAACAACTGTTTGGTTTCCCCAAGCAGCTGACAGGGGTACCTACTCTAGATCTCTGCTCATGCTCATCTTTCTTTCTCCCCTCCCTTCACCTCTATGCTGAGCCCCATATCTTGGATAGCTACACTTTTCTTCCATGAGCCTCCACCTTGCCCTTAAAAAGGGAGAGTCCAGAGTTCTGAGTTCATCAACCCCCCCCACTTGGCTTGAGTAGTGTATTTCTGAGCCTCAGTTTCTCCATCTGTAAGCTGGGTGGGATGATGTAGCCTTGGCCTCCCAAGGGCCCGGAGCAGTTCCTTGTTTGATTACAAAGTGGATTAAAAGTCCCATGTACTTGATACAAGTAATCCTATCCATGGCCAGTTTCATTGAAAGACAGTCTCAGGTGGCTTTTCACCAGCCTCCCCTTCCCTCTTTCCCCCCTCCTTCTTCCCCCATCCCCACCTTGATCAGCAGTGTAGGAGAGAGAACAGACATTCCATCTAAATGAAAATGAAATGGAACCACTGGATTATTACTATTTAATTGCTATTGAGACCTAGTGGCACACAATGAAGCCCAGTGAGTAGAGAAAAGGTGGCCAAGGACCAATGGGATTCTGGGAAATAAAGACAGCTCAGTGTTTTCCATTTTTGTCTCTGGCAGGGGCACTGAAGACTTTCTCCCAAAGGGCTGAGGAACAACCTCTGGGTGGGCCAGGAAGAAGAGAATGACAAAGATGGGGGACGGTTTTAGAAACGTGGGAAATGGCAATGATGCTTCTCTGGAGGACATACAGAGACAAGGCCAACAGACAGTGAAGGGGCAGACTGAGAAGGGAGAGAAAGGAGACATAGAAACTGAGAGGGATCGATGAAGTGGGCTGAGACTGTGGTAGTGGGTAGAAAGGGACAGGACAGGTAAGACAGCAGGCAGTGAAGGGGCAGATAGGGAGGGCACGGAGGGAACAGAGAGTAAGGAGACAGGTGGGCAAAGAGAACAGAGATTGGAGGGACAGACAGAAAGGACAAAGAATAAAGGAGCAGAATAAGGGATCAGAAAAGGCTGACAAAGAGAAGGGACATGCCCTAAAGGGGCAGAGTCATGGGGCAGACATTGAAGTGTCAGACAGAATGAGGAGCATCCTGAGAAAGAGAAGGTAAACTGAGGGAGCAAATAGACAGCACGATAATGGGGCGATTGGAGCAATTGGGCAGATGAGGAGATGACAAACAGAAGGCATGGACAGAAAGGGAGACAAGGATGGGTCTGACAGGATGCAAGAGCAGAGGGCGAGGTAACAGACTGAGAAGAACAGACAGAGGAAGAATGGGCAGAGGAAGGGGCCAAGTGAGGAGAGGCGCATAGAGTTGGACCATATGGTTTGAGCAAGACCCAAGAAGCTGCTCAGGAAACCAGATCACTAGGATTTCTCCTATTTTCAGATCTGTCTCTTCACAAGGAAAACAATGTAAATGTTGATGTGTTATAATAAATGGAAATTTTTGTTGGTATTATTATAAATGTGCATCACATTATTATGACTTCAACAGACCCTTGGTATAACACAAGCTCATTCTTACATGGATTCAGCCATGACACCAGTCAAACCCAGTTACCTGAAACCAACCAGCCAACTCCCCCATGCTCTGTAATATGGCTGGCTTGTGAATCCCATAATTCCAAATTCATGTTTAAGTAAGGTGCTCCTCGACATGCCCCTGGTAGTGCCAGGCCATTTGGTATTTGTGGCAAACCAAGGTAGGCAACTCCTCACCATCATCACTGATGGTTCTGGCCCCACAGCCACGTACTCTAAGAGAGAATTTTGTATGGAGCAAGGCCTAGGTGACTTCCATGGACATCTGTGAGTCCTGTCCTGGAAAGTCATGCTTTGACCACAGTGTTTGGTGAGATGCCCCCTTCCCAGAAATCTCCACTTAGCACCTGCCTAGAACCTTAAAACACCCTTTTCTTGTTTTCTCATTTGTTCCATATCGATGCCAGAGACAGGCAGGAAAGTATGAAAACTCTTTGGAAGGACTGGGGGGTAGAGGGCAGTGGTGATTATGGAGAGAAATGTGGTCTTTGTCCATAGATAAATACTTCAAACAAGACAGGAACTTTGCTAACCAGCAGCTGTTATATCCTCACTGGCCTCTCTGAGCAGATGGGCCATAATGCATTCAGAACACTGAATCTCCGGTGGCACTCTTCTATTTGAAATCCCTAGCTACCATGATTTTATGGGAATAAGCTCTCTCATTGGGTAATGTGCACCTACCTCCCTGAATTGTGAGAGGGAAAAAAAAAATCTCTTTTCTTCTCCCTTTAAAGCATGCAATAAAGCGTGGCAATAATAGTGGCTTCTGCACCACTATTCTGCATACTTTTTTCTAAGAATGCTACTTGATTTGAAATGACAAAGAAAAATTTTGTCTTCCATTGATATTTACTAACATCTAGCCTGGGACTGGAGTGGACAGGGGTGGTGGGGAGAGCGGAAGAGATTCTGAGTCATTTTAGCAAAGAGACAGTTTAGTGGTCATTGTGTTCTGTTGTATTGTACTGGAATGATGAATTCTTTGGTATTTACCCCTTTCATATGTACCACATTCCATTTTGTGTAGTAGTTACTTGTTTACATATCTTTTCTTTTACTAGATTGGAAACTCCCAGAGGGTGAGGTTTGTGTCTCTGGGCAACCCTTAGCCCCTAACCCAGGGCATTGTCCAAATGTCTATTGAAATGAAGCAGGGCTTGCTTCCTGACTGACTGTCTTAGCTTTGCTCATATTTGCTTTATTTATTACTTTTGGTTCTGGATTTTCAAGCTAAAACACGAGGTATGAGTTTGAGAAGTATAGGCAGTAGGGGCCATTCTGGCCTTTGAAGTTGCATGTAGCTCTAACAACAGCCCAGTTCTAAACCTTCCCCCTCTTGTCAGCACCCTTTCTTTAGGGCCCCTTGGCTTTCCCCTTGGGTAGGGGCCAATCCTCACCAGACTGTCCAGAGATCTGCTCCCCTCCCCCACCACCCAAATATGATTCCTCATCCAAGCCTTCTCCTCTCCATGTAGCTTCTCCTAGGACTATGGCTCTAGAGCTGGAAGAGATCTTAGTGGCCATCTAACCCACCCCCTTCAATTTACAGAAAGGGAAACTGAGGCCCAGACAGATTAAGTGATTTGCTCAAACCTCACAGATAGTTAAACACCAGAGATGAGACTCAAACCTAAGTCCTTTATCTTCAGAATCAGTGGATATGATCCTTCTACCATTAGAATTTCAGAAGCTCAAATGCCTAGGTCTATCATAAATCTAAAGGAATCTGTGTTCCAGAACTTAAATACGTAGCTTATCGTGTACCAAGGTGCCTCATGATCAAGGCCCTTTTCTTCTCTCTTCCCTCTAATAAAAACTGACCTCTCTTCTCTCCGACCTCCTCAGAGTCCTCCTCTCTGGTTAGAGATGTACTGGTGAATAACAGCAGCTAACATTTTACCTCTCCCAAGGAGCACATTTGCATTTTCAGAGAGGTCTCCTAGAGACAATGCCTTAACCCAAAGGAATAATTCTTTATCACAGGAATCTGCAGCACTAGGAAGATGGCACATCTCAAATCACACTTGGTAAATGTCCTTCCTCACTGTCTGTAGGTAGGGGCAGCCTTACACCTCTCCCCTGCCCCACCTCATTCTCTCTGATCTGAAGACATTGGCCTCCTGGCTGTCTCTCACACAAGACACTCCATCTCCACATGCCAGGCATTTTCCCTGGCTGTGCCCCATACTTGGAGAGCTCTCCTTCCTCATCCTGCCTCCTCTCTTGCTTCAGGTCCCAGCTAAAACCTCACCTTCTACAGGAAGCCTTTCCCTTAATTCTAGTGCCTTCCCTATGTGGATTATTTCCAGCTTACCCTGTCTATAGCTTGTTTGTACATAGTCATTTGATGCTGTCTCCCTTAGAATGTGAACTCCTTCAGAGCAAGGACTGTCTTTACCTTTCTTTGTATCCCCAGAACTGAGCCCACTCCTGGCACACGTTGTTGTTATTCAGTTGTTTTAAGTCATGTCCAACTCTTCGTGATCCCATTTGGGGTTTTCTTGCCAAAGATACTAGAGTGGTTTGCTATTTCCTTCTCCAGCTCATTTTTACAGATGAGGAAACTGAGGCATATAGGGTTAAGCGACTTGCCCAGGGTCATGTAGCTAGTAAGTGGCTAAGGCTGGATTTGAACTCAGGAAGATGAGCCTTTCTGACTCTAGGCCCGACACTCTATCCACTGTGTCACCTACCTACTTCATAGTACCTGACACATAGTAGGTGCTTAACAAATGTCAATTGACTGACTGACTGACAGCAGAAGTAAGTCCAGAAAGATACTGCACCTCCATCTATAGGCTACTCTTTCCTCCCATCATGCAGAAGCCAGAGGACCCATGGATGCCCTTTAGCAAAAGGCCTCACATCTCCATCCCAAGGCTGACCCTTCTATGAAAAAATATTAAATGAATTGGAACTATTTAAGCTTGGAGAAAAGATAGGTAGGGGATTGGGAGACCATGTGAACTGGGACAGCTAGATCATAGTCCATATTATGTAGAGGGTAGCATTTGGATGGCTGCGATCGGACGTAACTACTTTCCGTTATGGATGGAGTCAGAGAATATTATTATGTCAGGAGACATTTCCATCCAAGAGAGACAGTGTCATGTAGTGGAGTAATAGCCTTGGCATTTCTCCAATGCCTTGGCATCAAAGGACCCAAACTGGAATCCTGGCTTGGATACTTACAAATGTGACCTTGGACAAATTCATCAACCAACAAGAATTTATTAAGTATCTACTATGTTACCAGGCACAGTGGGTAAAAACTGATACAGTCCCTGCCTTCAAGAAGCTTACATTCTATTAGGGGAAACAACCTGGTCACAGATCTGCGAATATAAAGCTATGCAAGTTATTTACAAAGTAATTTGATGAGGCTTAGAGGCCGGGGTGGGAATCACCAAAAATTTCATGTAGAAAGTGACACTTAAACTGAACTTAGGAGAGAGCTAAGAATGACAAGAGGAGGAAGTGAGGACATAGTGGCCTTGGAGTCAGGAAGATCTGGTTTCAAGCTGGACCTCTGATCTTTACCAGCTGTGAGACTGGAAAATGAGGGGGTTGGACTAAAGGGGCTCGGAGGTCCATTCCAGTTCTAACTGTGATCTTAAGTGCATTATAGGAATATGCAAAAAAACAAAGGTGGAAAATGGAACATTGTGCACAGGGGGAATGCCCATGTGGCTAGAGTGGAGAGTGGATGGAGAGGCATACTGTGTAAGAAGCTTGGCAAACTAGGCTGGAATCATATTGTGATGGGCTTTACCTGACAAACAGAGGAGTTTACAGTTTATTGTGAGGCAATAGGGAGCCACCAAAGCTTTCAGAGTAGGGGAGTGACGAGCATTATGTACATCAGTTTGGCAGCTGTATGGAGAATGGACCAGAAATGGGAAAGATGTGTGGTTAAGAGACACCAATGAGGCTATTGTAGTGAAGCTAAGAGAGAATGAGGATCGAGTTGGGGTTGTGGCTGTTTGAGTAGAGAGAAGGGGACAAATGTGAGAGATATTACAGTGGTAGATCTAACAAAACCTGAAAACTTAATCAGAGGGGAGGTGAAAGAAAGAAATCAAGTATGGACGATGTGGGTATTTGATTTCTTTGATTATGTATATTTGTTACAAGGATTTCTTTTTCTTTTTTTTCTTTCAAATTGGAGAGATAGGAGGGAAAAGAAATAAATGCTTATTAATTGACATAGATTGAAAGAGAATGTTGGGTGTTTTTTTTTAGGAATTAAGTCATGGATGACTTGAAATTTGCAAATCTGAGTGCCTGGAAGGATGATGGTGCTTTGGACAGTTGTAGGGAAGCTGGGAAAAGGGGTGGGTTTTGGGAAGAGAGAAATTGAGTTCTGCTTTGGACACAGAGTTTGAGATGCCTATGGGACACCCAATGAGGAATGTGGAATAAGCACTTAGTGATCTGGGTCTGCAGCTCAGAAAGGAGACTAAGGATGGTTGTATAGCTCTAATTTATGGGAGCAGATGAGATTATAAAAGGCCTAAGGTGGAGCCTTGGTAAACTTGGTACACTTTCCACCTTCTCCACATTTAGGGACATGGGATGATGATCCAGCAAGTAGAACAAAACTTAACCTCTTGGAGTCTCTGTTTATCTGTAAAATAGGGAAAATACTTGAACTCTGTACCTCATTGGGCCAGTATTTTGTAAACTTTGAGTGACTGTATAAATATGAATTATTACAAAAGAAGAACATTGACTAAGAAGGCTACTCTAAGACATTTTATTTTGCCAAAGGGAGGGGAGATGATGGAAGTGCCTGTCTCTTTAGGAATTTTATAGATTCTCCTGCGCAGTTAACCTAGGATGGAGTTGGTGCCCTCCTGCCTCTGAGGGTCCTTTAGGAGCTTAGAAAGTCCAGCAACTGAGCTGACCCCAAATCCAGTGGCTGAGATGTTATTGAAAAGGCTGAGATGCAATCCCCCTCTTCTCTCCCCACCAAGAAATCTAAGATCCAGGTGGGTCCTGTCTGCATCTCTTCCCTAGCCTCTGCTTCCAGACAGCAGCATATTCTCTATCTCCTTCCCTCTCTCCCCATCAGGACAGGGGAGGCCATTCATCACTGTGGATGGATGATGATGTCACAGCTGCAGGCCTAAATGTACAGAGGATGACTACTACTAAATCATTCATAGAATGGAGAGTCAGCCTGTGGCAGCAGATTTACTGGGGAGGAAATGCTTTAGAGATTCATAGAAATCAATTCCTTAAATTGACCCCATCAACTGGCAGGTGCTTTTGTGATAGAGACAGGATCACACACCACTGAAATGGCAGATATGGACAATTCCTTCCTCATGCCTCCCTACAAGAAGGGACAGAGCCTAAGGATTCAGCACCAAGAATAGCTCACTTGGATCATGTTTATAGCACACTTGACAATTTGTATGGCGTTTTACAGTCTACAAAACACAACCACCCTGACAGAGGGGTAGGGAAAGCATTGTTATCCCCATTTTACAGATGAGAAAATAAAGACTCAGAGAGTTTAGGTTGATGGGCTTTAGTCATATAGCTAGCAAGTGGCAGAGCCAAGTCTGGAACTCTTTTGATTCTAAATCCAGGCTGTTTTCACTTCTCCATTGTGAAAGAGAATTAGAAAGAGGAGGAAATTTTCCTCTTTGTTGTTCCCATAGTTGGGATGGAGATTCACCCAGAAAGGGTGAACATTTCATCCCTGGAGCATCCCTCCCACCTCTGTTACCCTTAGTGCTCCGAGAAGTCATGTCTGTCTGGTCAAGAGCCCACGAAGAGCCATAACCTGGGTCCAAATCTGGCCTTCGATGATTGCTAATTATGAGACCCTGGACTTAGCCTCTCAAGGCTTCATTTTCTTTGTCTGTAAAACAAAGAGGTTGGACAAATGACCACTGAGATCTCTTGCAGCACTAGAGCCTGTGATTAGCTTAAGAATTTGTTGTTGGCATCTGAGTTTCATCTTATAATGGCTATCATCCCTGCTCCATACAACCTCTTCTCCCAACATCACTCCAACTAGACTCCAGTCCTCTCAGACTGTGCACACTATGGAACCAGGTGACCAATCGGATGCCTAAACACGGACTTGCTCTTTATCCCTCTCAAGATGGCCTGGGTTTGAAGAATTATGGAAGACAAAGTTTCCTGTTGTGCTTTCTCAACTAGGTTGTATTAGATGGGAGAGCATTGGCATAGAAGCTATCGACACAGACATAGGGCATCGATGTTGAGTTTTTTTTATTTTATGATCAAAATTTTTATAATTCATGTCTGGGAGGTAGACAGACACAGTAAGGAAAAGTAGTAGAAAGTTTGACAGTGGGAGTAGATGATTCCTATAGAGGATTGGTAGGATATGAACCTAGGAAAGGTAGTCAGGCAGGTATTATCATTGGGATGACTCACTCCTATCATCACCCTAACCCTTCAAGGAAGTATTCTGTCTACATTAGGTCAAACAAGAAAAAATTTCAGAAATGGTTTGCCTTACACATGACCCTATACATGTCAGCTTGATCAGACTAGTAACAGTCTGAGGCTAGTATTAGATAACCCTGTTTTAACTGTGTCTCCAAGAAAAAGGATGCCCAACATTTGCTGTTGTTATTCAATTGTTTTCAGTTGTGTCCAACTCTTTATGACCCTATCTGGGATTTTCTTGGCAAAGATACTGGAGTGATTTGCCATTTCCTTCTCCAGCTCATTTTACAAATGAGGAAACCGAGATAAACAGGGTTAAGTGGCTTGCTCAGAGTCGCATAGCCAGTAAGTGTTTGAGGCCAGATTTTAGGGGATGCTGGTATGCTATTGGCTATTTATCACTATCTTTGTTGTGAGGTACCTGCACATACCCAGAGCCTGTTTCTAGGCTAGTGTTCTGTCAGGTGGCCACAGTTTTCTTTGCCTTGTGATCAAAGGGGCCTGAGTTTAGAGGATCCTCAAACCACATTGTGTGTGTGGGTGCAAATGAATGGATGTCAGCATCCTAGAAGAGAAGCAGCTATGTTAAAGCATGTGCACTTGGTGATGGGAGCATGGGAAGACAGGTCAGTCCGAAAGTCCTCCTAATGCAAGGTTTGCCTTCTATGTATGTATATATGTATGTATGTATGTATGTATGTGTTATTTGTATACATATATATATGTAAGATACAGAAATGATTCTGTTTGGTGGCTTGTAGATAGAGTCAGGAAGCCTGGGATTTGAGCCCCACCTCCATCATTTAACCCCTCCAAGGGTCTAAATGAGGGTGATGGACTAGAGCTCTTCGGGTTCTAATACTATAGGGATTCATAGGAAGAAGGGACCACCAAGCCGGGGATAGCTAAGGAAAGATGTGGACAGAAGTGGGATTTAAGCTGAATCTTGAAGATTGAATAAGATTTGAATCAGTACAACTTGGGAGATAGATGGACACAGTAAGGAAAGGTAGTAGAAAGTTTAATTGGGGGAAGTAGATCATTCATATAGAGGACTAGGGGCGATGAAAACCAATGGAAGGTGGGTAGGTTAGACCTTAGAGTTCTCCATTCACTGGTCTAGTGGAAAAAGTGATAGCTTTGGAATCAGAGGTCCAGGGTTCAGATCTCAAGTCTGCCACTTACTATCTGTGATCATAAGCAAGTTGCCTAAGCTCTCTGGGTCTCAGTTGACAAATTTGTAAAATGAGGAGGTTGAGCTTTCTTTCAGTTTCCCTCTAGCTTTAAATTTCAGATCCTATGACCCCTAGGTCCCTTCCAGATCTCAATCAATGATCCCCTTAAGATGTAAACAGATTGAGTACTGCCTCAGTGGGGAGAGAGTTCCCACAACGGGAGCTCCCTACAATGATGAAATCACAAGTCCTTTGAGTGTCTTTGGATGTCGTTGCTGTGTTGTTTTCAGTTGTGTTCAACTCTGTGTAACCCCCTTTGGGGTTTTTCTTGGCAAAGATACTGGAGTGGTTTGCTATTTCATTCTCTAGCCCATTTTACAGATGAGGAAACTGAGGCAAACAGAGCTAGGTCACACAGCTAGTAAGTGTCTGAAGCCAGATTTGAACTCAGGAAGATGAGTCTTCCTGATTCCAAGCCCAGGGCGCTATGCTGAAGGTCACCCAGCAAAGTCTCAAATCCAGGACTTGAACCCAGATCTTGTCTTTAGATAACCAATATTATATAGAGGAAATATTATATACTAGTAACACACATTTCTTTCAAACTTACAAAGTATTGTCCTTACAACAAATTTGTGAGATGGGTAATATTTTGGGGTTTTTGGTCCATACCTGTGGTTTTTTTTGGTGATGGAGTTCTCAGTAAGGAAACCCCCTCTAGCAGTGCAGATTGGCCTCTGGTGTGCATTTTATGGTCTTAGAGAGTTGCTTTCTTTAGTGATTTACTTGGTGTCACAGAGTCAACATGTGTCAGAAACAGGACTTGAACCTAGGTCTTTCTGACACTGGGTATCAGAGGTTGGGTCTATATAATACAGTTGCTTTATTTATTATTAGCCCCATTTCACAGAGGAGGTAAAAACTGTCTCGTGGCTAGTAACACAGGTCTTCTGATCAAAGCTCTTTACATTATAACTGACTGCCCTGCCCATGGACACATGCTCTTTTTCTAATAAATTTCTCTCTCAGGGAAATACTAATGTAATAATGCTGACATATGTAGTAGTCATATGTATGGTGCTATTCCCTTACAACACGAGATTCATTAGGCATATCAGTATTCAAATGCCTCAGTGGATAGAGTGCTGGGCCTGGAGTCAAGAAGACCTGAATTCAAATCTGACCTCAGACATTTACTAGCTGTGTGACCCCAGGCAAGTCACTTAACCCTGTTTGCCTCAGTTTCTTCATCTGTAAAATCAACTGGAGAAGGAAATGGCAAACCACTCCAATATCTTTGCCAAGAAAATTCCAAAAGGGGTCACAAAGAGCTGGACACAATTGAACAATGACAACAATTATGATAAATTAAGAGTCTATAGCACTTGGAGATTTACAAAGTACAGCAAACCTGTGAGTTATGAAGGGAAAGAATATTATCCTTATTTTATGGATGAGGAAACTGAGGCTCAGAGGCTTGCTGAAGGTGACCCAGCAAAGGCTCAGATCTAGGACTTGAACCCAGATCTTCTGGTTCCATGCCTAGCTCTCTGCCCATCATACTGTGCTGCCTTTGTCACAAGAGCAATAGTAAAGACTCTCTCCTTCCTCCCTGGAAAGGAAGCTGCTGACCCACTAGCAGTAGGACATGGTCCCCATGAATTATACTCATTTTCTCATGGTCCCTTTTGACCAACACCAGGATCAGCTCAGGTTAGGGGTGTCAAAATTAATCCCGGAAGAGACTTTTCCTTTGTGAATTTGTGGATATTGTGAATCATCAGTGGGAGGGCAGGTCAGAAAAACATTAATTCTCCTTATCTTTCTTTGCTCGATATTCTTATACTGACTCCATGCCCGCAGCCCTCCCCTTTTCTTCTCCTCTCCAGTGGCCTTCTTCCAAAACCTTACCCCACCCCCACTCCTTTTCTCTTTCTTCCACCCAGCTTTTCTCCCCTGGGCAGTCAGTCTGGCGATGATCACAGCAATGGTGATGGCAACAGAAACTCCTCCTTGGATCCCAAGGGGTCTCCATGCTCAGGAAAAACCCTGCCTTACCCCCTCCTCACAGATGTTTCCTTTGGAAAAAAAATTCCTTTCAGTGAGGCCAGTGCCCTCCCTTGTGACAGAAGGACTGGGACCAAGGCAGGAGAAGAGGGAAAGCTGCACCAGGGAAGCAGGAGGCATTGCCCCTGAGAGACTCAGTAAGAATGGCCAAATAAGTTTCAAGCTTCAGGTCTCTTCTGTGGGAACATCACAGTAGTGTGGCTTGGTACTCAATGAACGCTAGGGTAGTAGTCAGAAGATTCTGCACTCTGCCACCAATTAGCTGGGTGACCTTGGATACGTCACCTCCTTTCTTTAAGACTCGATTTTCTCAATTGTAAAGTAAGACAATGGGACCAGACGTCTTCTAAGGTTCTTGTTGCTTGAACATCCTGGGATCCTGAGCCAGCAAATTTGTCTCCTTTCCAGCTTCTTGGATCTTTCCTCCTTCTTACCAGTCTCCTTCCACTCTTCCAGCCTAGCCTGGTAGGGGTGATCCCACCACGGCGACCCCTGGATGGTAGGCAGATAAACATATCAGGCACTGCTTTGCCAAATTCAGTGAAATTCCGGTTGGTGCACTCCAGAATAAGCTGTGGAGTTAGAGTCGGGAACCCTCCTTGGTGAACCCAATAAGGTCCCTGATCTGACTTCCCTTTCCTTCTCATCCTGTATTGGAGAGCATCCTCTGTGCAAGCCTGCCATGAGAGGGTCACATCCCTCCTGGAAACCTGTTTCAGATTCCCCAGGGTAGGATAGCTGAGACTGGGCGTGTGTTCCAGACAGGCAGACAGAGAGAAAACAGGACGCACAGTCAAAAAGATGAGAAAACAGAGAAAGAGAGAAGGGAGAAGATGAGAACCCAAACATCACTTCCGAGGACAGTTCCCAGGAACTCAGTTTCCGAAGCATTGTCGGATGCAGCTGGGCAAGATCATTTCGTTGAAAGGGGACTCCATATCTTATCAGTCACTTTAGTTGTATCTAAGTGGTAAAGAGGAATGGAAAATTCAAGGTCTTTCAGGGCATACCAACTCCACATTGGTATCCTTCACTGTATCTGGTGCTGGTGTTCAATAAATGTATTGTAAATGTTTTATCTGGATAATTATTTTTTTTAACCAACAAAAAAAATTATTAGAATTTGCCTCCACACTTAAGCAAAGAAGCTTCAGGTTCGGGGGTGGCCGAATTACTCTGATAATCATCCGACTGTCGAATGGATGAATGCTGACAACGTAAGTTAGTTAGCACGAATCTGTGCACAGGCGTTGACTTTCGTTTCAGAAGGCCAACGAAAGGACAACATCCATACATCCACAGAACTTTTTCCTGTAAGAAGGATTTCGGCCTGTCCTGGGTGCCTCCCCACCCAGGTGGAGACGGACAGTGCTTCCAGGGACAGTCACGCTGAGATGAGCGTGGGGACCAGATGGCTCAGTCAGACTGCAGGGGGATAAAGAAATTCCGAGTTCGACCCTCCGTGTCCGTTCTTCCCCATGTTACGCTTTCATTTTGACGTTCCCAAAGTGAGGGAAGTCAGAGCTATTTCAGGGGCGTGGGCGCTGTAAAGCGGATCCGGTATAATTCGGGTCTATTCACTTCACCTGCGTTTCCGTCTCCCAAGTATCCAGGCTACAGGGTTGGGGGAGGTTTGGGGAAAGGTAGCTCGAGGAGTGGCCGCTCCAAACCACATATGTCCTGTAAAGGACTCTTAGGGACCCCTCCTCTCCTCTCCAACCCAAAGGACCAAAGCAAATTATCCCTTTCGCCGTGTTTATTGTTATTCTTATTGCTGTTATTGCTAGGATTAGTGTTTTATCGATCTGCGTGTATCCCCGGGGCGCCTAGCCCGTTGCTCTGCACAGAGTAGGCTTTTTCCCCCTTCTGTTTGCCGAATTGAATTAAACCATTTTCGTTCTCCTGAGTATTTTTTGGCTCTATGGTTCCCGGCCACGTGCAGTTGTCCCCATCCCCCAGAATCCTGCTTCTCCCCGACCCCTGGGTGACCAGTAAGGGGCAGTCCAGCTTCGGATTTGGTGAATTAACAAGTCCTTAATGCTCCTTTTCGGCCCCACAGGAAGACCTTGCTGCGTCCAAGCCTCTCTCGGGCTGTCTGAGGGTTATAAAACCGTTCTCTCTCTCTCCTCTAGTGCCCAGCACCTTCAGTAACTCCCTTCATTCCCCAGGGCTGTGTCTTTCCTCTTCCTTTCCTGGGGCCCTCTCCCTCTTTGACCATCGGATGGCAACGAAAGATCAAACTCTGCTGGGAAGAAAAGAGAAAAGGGCCGGTTAGCGCCCTCCCCGAGTCTCCTCTGAACGCCGCCCAGCTCTCAAACCGTTTGCTCTTCCTTGCCTTGGCTTGCTGCTCGGGATTTTGGGCCCTCGTGGGGAGCTTGTCCTTACAGCCCTGGGAGCGGAAATCCAGCAAGCACTAAAGAGGATAAGCGACCACACTATGCCACCTTGCACACTATGCCACTGCCTTAGATTTAGACGGTGACCACAGAGGTGGGGGAGATTTTAGACCTGATACCTATTAATTTAAACACCCAAGATTTCAGAGCTTTGTACATCTCACAGTAATCTAGCTGTCACCACTACGGTTCCTGTCGAGAGTACAAACCCTGGCAGCGATGGAGGGAAGTCATAACCATTTCATTGATAATCATGCAGAATCCCCCTATAATGAAATTTCCTATAGCACGGATTCAAATACACTGAGGGTCAAGCCCACTCCCTGACCTCTCTTTCCTTCTTCCTCTCAACCAAACAAAACCTAACCGACAATTGTGTAAAGCCGAAGCCTGATATAACTTGGTTAATCTTTAAGTCCTAGTCCCCAACGTCAGCTGTTGCAACAGATCTCAAACCCCCTCACGTCTTAGAATAAGACAGTTGCTTGGCAGGGGGTGGGGGGAGGAGGAAGGAGGGAAAATATTCACCTGGTGGCCATTCTTGGGTGCTGAGCCTCTCCAGACTTAGCTAGGTCGGTCCTCAGGCGACTAGACGCATAGCAGGTTGATGGGCTTCTGTCTAATCTGGTGCAATCTCTGCCCCACAAAATATTTAAGAAGCTGAGGTCGCCTCTGCACTATGTGGAGCTTCCGAGGAAAACTTTAGAAGAAAAAAAAATGGAGTTATATGGACACATTTTCAAAATAAAGTTTTTTACAAGAATTTATTTTATTTTAATAAAAACCTTCATCTTTACATCATCAGCCATTGCCAGATACAAAGCAAAAGCTCAAATGCGAAAAGTAAGGCAAAGCAAAGCAAAGCTGAATTATGTGATTTGAGTCGGGTAGTTTTTCTTACACTAATTCCTGTCGACCTTTCACAGCTACGAATTGATGGCCATCTGGCCACAGCACAGAGCCCTGCGGATCCTTGAGGTGTATATTGCTTTACATTAACGAAGCCCTTTTAGAGATATTCCTATGCCTATTGGGCCCTTGTGAAGCAGCCAGGACAAATATGCCCCCCTCCCATTTTACAGAAGAGATAACTGAGGCCTGAAGAGGCTAAACCAAATGTCCAAGGTCTTAAGACTAGGTAAGAACATTCAAAAAGCATTTATTAAGCGCCTACCCTTTGCTAGGCACTGGGGATAGAAAAAGAGGCAAAAGACAGCTCCTGCCCTTAAGACGCTTACAAGGTAAAGAGGAGTTTTCAGTTCCTGCATATCACTTGCAATTCCTTCTCCCAAAGGCTGAGCGGGAAGTGGGGATAAAGGAGTACAGACCATCGCTGCCTCAAGCCATTTACAGTCTGGTACTCCTAAATCACATATAGATTGCAATCTTTACATAGCAGTTTTAGAGCTGAAATGGACTTCAAAGGCAGATCATCTAGTCCACCCCATTTTACAGAGGAGGGAACAGAGGCCCACGGAAACTATGTGCCTCACCCAAGGTCATATGTGAAGTATCCGAGGCAGAATTTGGGTCCAGGTCCTCTGTCTCCCGACCCAGGACTCTTTTATCCCAGCCCAACCGTAGGTAGGTTGTGGCAGTTTACAGTTCTTGGCTAAATCCCTGCTACTACCAGGATGTGTTAAGATCAGATTAGCTTGAGCAATAAAAATAATAAAAAGAGAGTAGTGTTGACCTCCTGTGCTCAGAGTGACAGCTAAAGGAGAAACCCTTCCCCAGATGGAAAAATCTTAGCTCTCCAAGGACCAGGAGGGAAGAAAAAAAAAAAGCTATTGTGGATCTTTTAGTCGGGTTGGTCAGTCCCATTTCCCCGGTTGTCTCTGTCCTGTCCCACATATCGCTGATCGTAGGACCTCTGCCACTGATTCCCTTGAATTAGGACCAACTCTCGGCCTCACACTGCGGGCCTGGTATAACTCTCACAACCCCATGTCCTCCAGAAACTAAGCGGTGGAGGTGGTGGTGGGGGCTCGGTGTCATGGTCAGGGTAGAAGAAAGAGGGTCTGGGATGGGGGGGGGAGGGGAATGAAGGGAGGAAAGCTGGCCAGATAGTTGAGGTGGAGGAATGGAACGAGAAAAGACACACTAAAAAAGAGGGAGAGGAAAATATAAGAAAGACAATGATCGACATTCCCTCTAAGACTGAAGCAGGAATCTAGAGACAGTGTGGTTCTGGTGATTGCCTCGTGGGAATTAAACCGAAGTAATAGGTAAATAAGCTAGAAGAGAGGCTTCGGAGATGGCTGCAGGACGGAGGCATGTTCTAGAGAGGGAGCCCTGGGAGACCTATAGAACTCTATAGATAGCTTGTGGACAGAGACTCTTTGGCTGAGAGAGACTGGGAGGGCTAGAAGCTACGTGGGGTTGGGTGGGCTGGGGTGGGGAGGGGAGGGTGGAGAAAGATGTCAGGAAGAGATGGAGGGATGATGGAAGATGGAAGAGACAGAGATGGTCTGTACTCCTTTAGACAGAGATGGACAGACGTGCATGTCAGTGTAAGAGGCCTGGGGCAGGAGCGGGGGGCGCTGGCAGAGACCTGAAGGCTGGACCCCTAACTCATACACACACCACGCAGTAAAGGATCTGGGATATCGGGTCCTGCCAGTGTCAGCGCCCAGCCCGACAATACTGTCCCCCGCCCCCCTCCTTCCTCCTTAACGAGGTCCGATTACTGGCCTGGTCCTAGTGGATCTGAAATATGCATGAGGCCCCCTTTCTTCCTACTGAGGTTTCAGTCCCCCACCCCGAGTAAGAGAAGAAGGCGGAGGGGGGAGGAGAGGGAAGAAGGAGGGGCGTTATAGGGAGGATACCGTGTGACAAGGGAGCAGCCTGGAGAGGGTGGAGGCAGCCATTGCGTTCATTTGGGTCGCAATATCCCCCTCCCCCGCGAAGGTGCTGGGGGTCGGGGTCGGGGGGAGGGGGAAGGACAGGGGGAAAACGAGGCTCCGCTTTCAGAAGAGGCTTTAAGAAAAGCTGGAAATTGGATACTTCTCCTAGGCGCCCCTCCTTCATCTCCCTCTCTCCCCCCACCCCCCACTGCTGCCTGGCCTGGCCACCCCCCGGATCAAATGAGCCTGGCTGGGCCCAGCTCTTCGGCTCCTCTTTCTCCCAGCTCGGTGTCTGGTTCTCGACAGCAGGTGAATGGGAGCTGGGGGCCAGGGCGGGGCAGCCAGGGGCGGGGCCCCGCGCTATATAGGGGCCCAGCTGGGCCTGTGAGAGACAGACCCGCCGGGCCCTACTCTCGGGGTGTCCCAGACTCCATTCTTAATTCTCAGAGGGAATCAGATCCAAACACCTTCGACTACTTGAGCCCCGCCCCAACTCCCACCCCCCGATGACTCTAGGGGACTGACTGCAGCTACCCAGGTAGGGCGAGGAGAGGAAGAGAGAAAAGCTGGGGAAAATCATCCTTAGCTAGCGGACTAAACTTCTGGGGCCGAGACCAAGGCAGGAGCCCGGGGCTCGGTGATCAATGGGATCCCTGGGGAAAGCTAGCTTCAGGTTTAGAAAGGAAGGGAGGCTCCGTCTCTTGGGTCTGCGCTGGTCCTGGGACAGGAGCCATCCCTCGTGGTGAGAGAGACGGGGTGCGAGCAAGGAGCAAGGTGAGGAGAAGGGTTAATGTTTCAGGGCCATTCTACTGGTCCTCTTCCTCCCGCCCCCTCCCCCCATTTCCTCCTCCTACCCCGGCTTTGGACCCTTACTTGCTTTTTTCGCTTTCTCTTTCCCCTCTCTGGCTCTGTTCTCCCGACACCTGGTTTAGACTTCTCTCCAAGCGGGTCTTTCTTGCCACCCGCCCCCTTCCCATCCAGGATCTCATCTCTGAGTCCTCGCTGTGTTTTTTTCTCCCAACCCCCACCCCCACCCCACCCCAGGAGCCTGGTCAGCACCCCGGAGCAAGCTAAGGTGATGCTGCCCCAAGCCTCTCTTCACCTGCCGCCTCTCCCTTCCTCCCCCTCCCTATAAACTACCCCTACCCTATTCTCGTGCCAGGGTCGGGTCCGCAACAGCCTTACTCTTAGGACCTAAAACTTCAAGGCCCTGCTGCCGGGAAGGGCGGGGTGGGGGGAACGCGGGGCGGGGTGGGGAGGAGACTTTAGAGGAGCCTAGATTGAGGGATGGGGTTGGGAGGAACTGACCCCCCCTCACCCTCCGGCGTATTTCTTTTTGATCCCTTCCCAGCCCCGCCCTTAGACCATCTGGATGGGAGACACTCGATACCCGACCCCCACCCCCCCCTTGAAATAGCTCCTCTCAGCGAAGGTCTGGGATTCACTTTTGTCTTCTTCCTCTCCCCTCACCCCAATCCCCCGCCACCCATGTTAAGGACTTACAATTCATAAGATTTAGGTTTGGTGGAGGAATCGCGCAGAACTGAGATCAGCAAAGCCTAAAGTCTTTCGGCTGGGGTGGGGGTGGGGGTAGGGGGAGCCGTTGATAGAAAGGAAGACCTGGGGAGGTAGAGATTAATATATTTTAATCTGGACTGGAAACGCGGCTGCCAGTTTGCAGGTCTCTGTCTCTGTCCCTCTCTTGTCTCTCTGCCGGTATCTCTCTTCCAGATCTTTTTTTTTCTCCCCCTTCCCTCCCCCCCTCCCCGCTCCCACGGGGGTTAGTAGGTAGAATTCGTTGTAAGTAGGGGGTATATTAGGTGTATATTAAGGGTTGTAGAGAAGGTGCCTGGAAAGGCTTCGAGAAAAGGGTGAGACATCTGCGGGGCAAGGCGTAAAGAAGGGACCCGCGTGTGGGAGAAAGAGTTGGGGCAGTGGAGCCCAGGATGAGAAGGGACGCTACTCAGGAGCGAGAAAGGGGCAGTTCAGCAGATGACATCGCAGAGGGGAGCAGAGGAAGTGTGTGTATGGGGGGGGCGTTGTTTTCTCAGGGCGCTTCCCACTAAGTCTCCCGGAATTCTCCCTCCCCTGGTGGGAGGCGCGGAAGGATCTAATCAGAGTCAGCACCCCAGAGTCCCAGGGTAGGCCCCGCCCCTGGCCCTCCCCCTTCCCCAGGGAGTTACTGCGGCAAAGAGTCTGGGAGAGGGAGGGAGGAAGCGGGCGGGGGGATCAGAGCGGGTCTGGGGGCGGCTCCCCCTCTTCGCTCCCCTCCCCCTTTCCGGGACAGGCCGCCTTTGTTCCCGGCGGCCGCGGCGGTGGTGAGACACCTGTGTGAGACCAAGCTAACTGGGCAGGTGATGGTGGTGGGCGCTGACAGGGTTGCCCCAGAGTGAGACGACCACTCCCAGCGCCCGGCACCGGTGATGGGGCTCAGGAGCGACTGAAAGAGGTCAAATCTTTTTGCTCTCCCACTGGGTGAGGGGGGTGTCCAGTTCTCCATTTGCCCATCTACACGTCCCTTCCCCTCCCCCGCCTCTTGTTTCCGGATCTCCAAGCGCGTTACACACCTCTGCTCCCTCCAGGCGCCGGGGATTTGTGTGGCTGGTTCGAAGAGGAAAATCCCAGCGAACAGTCAGCCCATGTCCTTTCTGGGGGAGAGGGGATGGAAGGTGAGGAAGGGAAGGACACCAGGTTCTCAGCCTAGTCTTCCAAACCAATAGGGCCTGGGGCCTCCTGAGCTTTCCAGTAACCAGAGAAGCAGGACTAGGCCCCGGCCTGAGAGGTGCAGGAGCCACATTCACATTCAAGGTGAATCATCCTTTCCCCCCCCACTTCTTCTCTCCTCTCCTCTTCTCTCGCCTTCCCACCCTTCCTCCTCTCTCCTCCCCTCTCCTTTTCTTTTCTCCTCTCCCCTCCCCTCCCCTCTCCTCCCCTCCCCCTTAGCAGTCCTCTGGTCCATCCTCTCCCAGACCTCGCCAGCCCCACCTTTGCTGCACCTGAGCCAATGAGCGATCTGGGGGAGGGAAGAGAAGGCGGGTCCAGGAGCTTGGGGGCCCCGGTAAAATGATTACAGAGTCATTATCTCCGCACTCTTTCTATGCCCCCGCGGCTGCCGCCTTGTTCTCTGAAGCTACGGGGGCAGAGGTCTAGAAGAGCGGCCTGGAGGAGTCCGCACCCCTGCTCCGTGGCCTTCGTTCTTCTCGAACCTAACTCTACTTTCTTTTGCTCCTAACTCCCCACTTTTCCTCTCTCTCCTTTTCTCTCGGGCTCCTGCGCTTCCCTCTTGATCTCCCCCAGTCTCCTCTCTCTTTCTCCTCTCCCCCGGCTCCCTCTCTTCCGCCCCTCCCCAGCCCCCGCGGAGGCGGCTCCTCAGGTAGCCCGGGCAGAGCCGCCCCCGGGCAGAGCTGTCACCCGACACCCAGGAAGAGCTCCCCATCCACACTCCTCTTTGTTCCTCTGCCAAGAGAGAGGCTTGGAGCCGGCTCCTCCTCTGGCTCCCGGGCCCGTGGGGGCTCGGATCTCAGGTGGGAGCCTAAGGGGCGGGATGGAGGATGGGATGCGCCCCCTTCAAACCCGAGTCCGGACTTCATCCTCCCCTCCACACTTCCCCAGTCCCGGCCCTGGAGGCTCAGAGGGCTTTAAGGATCCGCCCGGAACTGAGAGCCGGGACTGAGCAACTGGGCTCACTCTCGTTCCATTCTAAATTGAAGCCACCCGAATCCAGACGGTTTGATTTGCCTGCTTTTTGGTGGTGGTTTTGGCATTTTTTTTTTTTTTTTGCTTTTGGGTTTTGTTTTGTTTTCTCCCCGCGCAAGCACAGAGCCCTGGAGCCTGGGCGCAGGTGAGTCTCCGGGGACGGGGCGGGCGCGGGCGGAGTCAGCCAGTCTCCGGGAACTGAGAGGGGAGGAGAGACTACGGAAGGAGAGGGAGGGAGAGAGTCCAGAAAGACTCTGGAGGAAGGAAACCCGGTGGGATGAGTAGCTGGGAATGGGACTCCGTGTTCCGGGCGAGGTTGGTCTCAGGATTGAATTGATAAAAAAAAAAAAAATGAAAACAACGGGGTGAAGATGGAAGCGGCGGGGCCACAGGGAGGACGTGTGGGTCTCTGGAACCTTCTGGTCCATTGCTGTCTCCTCCAATCCTTACCGCCCCCCCCCCCCCCCCCCCCCCC
>CM053623.1:94647393-94679172 GCA_028646595.1 Phalanger gymnotis
TCTGATAATTTGGGTTCTAATCCAAATCGACTATTTAGTATCTAAATGACCTTGGGAAAGTTACTTGGGCCCAAGATTCCTCAACTGTAAAATGAAGGATTTAGATTAGATAGCCCCCAAGGTCCTTGCTAGTTGTAAATCTTGGGGAACCTTTCTAATAATCGCTGTGTTCTTCCCAAGAATCTAAGTAACCCTCCTGTTCTCCCCGCATTAGGGACCACAGCTAGAGTATGAGGCAGGCTAGGGGAAGCGAGGCCCCGGTTGCCGCAGAGGGTGGGGGATCGAAATAATGGGCACGGGGATTTTCCTAGACGGAAGGGGTCGCGGTTGGCGGAGGGAAATTATTCTTGTCTGTTTTGGGGACGGGCAGCCCAGAGAAAGAGAGAGGGGAGCCCTTGGACTTCCCTCCAGCCCTCCCTCACCCCCTCTCTTTTGCAGTCCTCGGAGAGGGGGAAGGGAGCTGCAATTTATCCAATTCCGTTTGTCGAAGCATTACAGTTTCTCCTGCCCTGTTAGCTCTTCCGAGAACTGAAAATCAGCTCCACCCGGCCTCTTGGGAAAGGAATCAGGCTTCTCTTTGCCCCCTCCTCCCCTCTTTCGTTTTGCTCGACTTCTGGGCGGCCCAGAGCGTATTTCAAATCCCAGCTCATCCTTCAGCTCTTCCCCTCCTTTCTTGTGGAAGGGAATTACTCCTCTTTTTGTCTGGGGTGTGGGAAAGGGGGCGAATGCTGGGAGAAAACCAACCTCAAAAGCCAGGGCCCCAAGAAAAGATGCTAACCTCGACGGCTACATCTCGGGTTCTCTGTCTACGTGTGCACCGATTGAATGCAACTAGCGGAGAGGGGGAGCCCAGATAGAGGATCAGAGCAGTACTCGGTTGGCATGATCTGGTTCTGGGGCTCTAGGTTAGATGGAAACAGATCTGTTCGTCTCTTTCCCACTGTTTTCGGACCTGGTTCAGAGCCGGAGCCTTCCTCCCCCTCGGCTTCCCAAAATCTCTTTTAGAAATAACCCTGTTGTGGGGGAAGGGAGGAAAGGGGTGGAGAGCTCTCTAATCCTGGCTCAGGGAGATTAGACTGGGGGAGAGCAGACAGCGCCCGGATTAACCCTTTTCACCACCCGCTCCCTCCCCACCTCCTATCTCTGTTTTCCTTCCTTCCCCTTAACCTCTCCGAGGGAGGGGAATTTGAGGGACTGATTGACCACATTGCCCGGCGTGATCCTCTGAGGTTCACAAAGCCAACTGTGGGCCCTTTCCCTTTTGGGGATATGTATGTAGGGAACGTTCTAGTGTCTCGCTACCAGATCGCATCTGAGCTAGCCGATTTTTTTCAGGGCCCAGCCGGGATCTGAAATCCTTTCTGCAGCCCCTGGTGCTGCATCTACACTGCTTGCCCCCGCCCTTTTCCGCAGGTCTCAGAGTCTAAGCAGCAGAGGTTCGATGCCTCTGAGTCAGCCTAATGGTCCACCCTGGCCGGAGGTCTCTGGGGCTCTCCGGGCGAAGGGTCCCGTTTAAGGATCGGATTTCTCAAATCTCTGCTGCTGAGACCTCATCTTCATGGTACCCTACCCTAGGACGCTCGCTCTTGACCCTCACAGGGGGCTATTAGCCAGGTTGGGTGTAACTTGGGGAAAACTCCTTGCGTGCTATTAAGATTTGAAAAGATTTCGTTTTTTCTTTTCTACTGACGAAGCGGGATAACAGGGCTTGGAGGTAGGGCGGCCCTGGCCTCTGGGGCCTGGGGCGCGGGTGGGAGGAGGCTCAGACGCTCTCTCAGTTGGTGTACGGTGGGTCCTACTGGGTTTTGATGTCTGTGACCTTCAGGCGGCTTTCTCGGAATAGAGGCCAGCACTCCTGAGGCCGCCGCCGTGGCGGAGCTGTCCGGGGCCCACTGGGGCGGGAGGCGCTGTCCACTCCGCGAGGGCTGGCTGCATACCCAAGGGCAGAGAAGGCCCCAGCGCGTAGGTTGCGGCTTCGAGTTGCACAGGTGTCACCCAGGCTGGAAGAACCAGTCAGAAATGGGAATCCGCCAGACTGGACGCGGAATGGATTTAGCTAGTCCTGGGGGCCTCGGGCCAGGTGGAATTCGAGGGATTCGTTTGGTGGAAAGCTCGCAGGGCCCCCTGTTATAGTTTTGGACTTGGATTGCCGAAATCTCTTCGTGTGTGTGTGTGTGTGTCCCCATCTTCAACCATACAACTTCCTTTCTCTGGGAGACTTCGAAGTTAAGGTCTGCTGCAGAGCTGGGGTGCTCCAGGAGAAAGGGACGGCCTGAGGAACTGAGATAGGCGTTTGAAGTGAAGTGATCGCTGCCCGTGGACTAAGGGGGGAGGGGGGGCTGAAGGCAAAGAGACAGATCCAAGCTGGCTACGGAAGCTCTAAAGGCCCTTGAGGCAGGGATGAGGAGGAAGGCTTCTTTGGGGAGGTCGTGGATTCCATAAAGTCGACACTTAAGGAGAGGGGCCCGAGGTAAGAGTCACCCGGTGCCTTCTGGGTGCCTGGGGAAACAAAGAGCCGATCCAGCCTCCCTGCCGCACCTGGGCTATGATACTGCTCTGCCTTTTCACACCCGTCTTCTATGTTCACCTGCCTGGGCTGTTAACCCAGAGCTTCCAGGAATCTGATGCATCCAGGGCTAAATGTGATTTTTCATTCTCCTCCCTCCCATCCGCCCCACCCCCATCTCTGCTGATGCTCCCACCTTCCAGTTTTGTTTTCCTGCTTGCCAGTTCCTTCCATCCCCTTCTATCTCGCAGTTAAGTAATGAAATTTTCAGACTTGGGGTCAGTGCAGGATCTGGGAATCAGGGTCAGGTCACTGCTTCTCTGAAAGACTCGCCTCCCCCATCGACTATTGGGTGCCTCTGTTTCTCCACCAGGACTGAGAGAAGCTTTTGCTTCTCTTTGCTTTCCCTCAGGTATCAGGGATTTAGTAACAGCTGGGCCTATCCGAAGGTTCAATGCACTCAGGAACTAGGGGGTGGAGGGTGGGGGGTGAGGAGACCGTTGTTAAGCGGCCTCCCCCTCCTGGAATATTCCAGGTATGGCAGGGTGAGGGATGTTCAGAGTACAGACTGCAGTATGAGCCCATAGCACTGCAGCAGGGAATTCTGCAGCATTTGTGGGGGGTGGTAGTTGAGAGGGAGGGCCTATTGCTCAGCTCCTCCTGCCACCTCCTGTGGCACTCTTCTCTCCACCCCCGCCAAAGTTCTGGGAGCACCGGGGATCAGGGCTGCAGCAAGGGTTTCTCCCTGAGCAGATGTGGACAACACCCGTCTCCTCCCTTAACCTCACCTGAAGCCTTGTCCTATGTCTAGTACCCCAAATATGCCTGAACTCATGGACCTCCAGGCAATGGTAGCCTTTAACTTTGGGGAGAGTGACCTGACTCCAGGAGCTTCCACTCCCCCATTCCTACCCTCTTCCGACCCAACCCCTCTACCGTAGCTAGGAACAGCAACCCACCTTATCTTTCCAAGGCCCCCTGTGGTGCATTTGCAATTAGCATAAAGGAAAAGAGGACATCATGGCCTCCCAGAAAACAATCTTCACTGGAGCATTGTATTTTTTTTTTTTTTGATGAGTCCTTACACGATGTGGAGATCTTTTCTCAGACTTCTTTGGATGGAGTCTGTTTTCTCTTCATTCTAGTGGTTGAGGGGTCTGGCAGAAGCAAAAAGAGCACTGGACTGGAAATGAGAGCTGGGTTCTCTCCTACTAATGAGCTATGTGACCTTGACCCTCTCTGCATTTCAGCTGCCTCATGTGTAAAATGAAAGGATTGGGCCATATGATTTTAGGGGCCAGTTCAGCTCTGCAGGTCTGAAAGGGAGATTGTTCCTGATGCCCATGAAGCATCAGGGGATCTAGGAGGACTTTAGGGGGGAAGGAAGGAGATGAGGGTGACAATGCAAGCTCTATCACATTCACCTCCCGGTCCACAGCTGCCATGAACTTGCTGTGTCTGACTCTTGGTAAACCACTCACTACCCTTCTATGGGTCTCAGCTGCTCCATCTGTGCAATGGGGGTGGAGAAATCACATGCTATCAAATGGCCTTAGTGACAGGTGTTGTATATACAAACAGGGGATCAGAATACCCCTCCTTAGAATTCTCAAGAATTGCCCCCCTCCCCATGAAATTCAAAGAGTTCTGGAGGAACCTAAGGTAGGCAGAGGAGTCATAAATTGCTTAAGGGTATAGAATAGGCTCCTGATGAAGACAGCATCAAAGTCCATGTCTTTGCTATGAGTCTGCTCTTACTTCCATATAGCTCAGCTGCTTCTAAGCCGGTAATGGATGATATATCCTTTGTCAGAGAAAATCCTAGAGGAGAAGACCCACAAGTGAATTGAATTGGGTTGGCCGAGAGCAGAAACTTTGAACAGGTCTCTCAACTCTGAGATCCTAGGGAGGGTCTCCTCTGTCTCAGAGAGAGAAGTGAATTAATCTTTATAGCCTCCTCCCCAAGAGGGCCAAGGTCTTAAACCACCTTGTGAGGAGGAGAGAAGAAGGGAGGAAGCCCTTGGAGTCAGGTTGCCCTGACACTAAGAATTAGGAGAGGTAAAGAGTCTGTGGAGCCCTACAAGCCCGGCCGCTGCATTTGGGCCATGAATAATAGCCACACCCTGCACTATTCCAAGACTTGCCAGATATAAAGTGCTTCTGCAGGCCTGCTTTTATCTGATCCCCAAGCTCAGTGGGCTGGTAAGTGTGTGTGTGTGTGTGTGTGTTAATCAATAAACATTTATGAAGTGCCTCCTATGGCCAGGCACTGTGTTAAGTGCTGAGGATACAAAGAAAGACAAAAGATAGTCTCTGCCTTCAAGGGATGTGTGTGTGCTGGTATGTGGGTGCCTAGGGTCAGTGTCTCCACTGGTATTTGTTTTCTGGATTTGTGGGATTTCTCCTCCATCTGTTACACCCAGGGGTAACAGATAAGAGGCCTTTAAAGTATAGGTGGGTTATTCCTTCAGGCTCCATATTTCTGCCTGGCTCCTGGCTTGGGGCTAGCTCAGGGTAGAAGTTGGTGCCATGAACATGGAGAGCTGAGCCCGCAACTCCAGTCTGCAGGTCCTCCTCAGCACTCCTTTCCTGTCTTTCCTCTTTCATTCCCTCCTGTCTTCTCTCTCTCCCCAAGGTAGTGCAGGTATCAGAGGCAACCACTGGAGCTTGTCCCAAAGGTGGCTGCTCCAGCAGCCAATGATGCAACTTCACCCCCTTGGCCCATCCTCTCAGCTCCCTAGCGCCTCTGCTTTCCTCTGCATTCTCCTTGGGGTGGCTTCCTCTGTGGGTTCCAGCCAGCTCTCCTGGCATTCTTTGTGCAGCAGCTCCGCTGGAGAGAGCTATCCCGTCTGGCTGAAGATCTTGACTTTATGAGGCCACCTCTTCTCATCCTCTTGCACTCCCAGGACCCAAGTGGCACTGCCGTCCACTCAGGACATCATTTGCCAAGGCTGTCTAGGTCATGCCTGGTTTTTTTTTTAAATATTTTCATTCTAGCCCAAGGGTGTGTGGGTGGGGCATATGTTTACCATCTCCAGATCCACCAACTATAGCTTTGGAGGTTTGGATGGAAAAGAAGCTGCATTCTGTGAGATCCTGGCTCCTTGGGACAACAATCAGCTACTTTCCAGGGCTTAACAGATTGGGAGAGATGGGGTAGCATCTTGATGTAGCTAGCTGCTGGTGACTCCTGTACCACAGAGGGTAAGAAAGATAAGCCGGGACTCTTATCACTGCCCAGCTATATGGTCTGTCTACTGCTGTGGTGACAAGTAGCACCCACTGAGGCATGCTGTTGGTGGGATAGGAGTAGAAAGGTGGGGTGGAGGGTAGCTGGAGCCCCAGGATGGGAAGCATGTTTGTACTGTGCTATAGACTCCAGTGGGGGAGGCCCCGCCCTACTCCCCCATTCTCCCCTCCCTCTGCTGCCCTCACTCTAGGTTTGTTCTAGTTCATGCTGGTTTGGTTTTGTTCTGTGCAAAAAGTAGAAGGCTGTGGGGGAAGCCCCAGAGATGTCTAATAATCTTCTCACTGGGCCAGGGGGTAGGACCAACCGAGGGTAGGAAGTTGTTTTGGGCCATTTTACTTGCCACTGGAAGAGGTATATAGGTGAAAAGCAGGCTGGGAGGATACTGCTGAACGATAAACTGAATGGATGATACTCCCAACATGGGCCTTCCTGCTCTTCCAAATCTTAGCTTAGTGCCTCACATCAGGGTTTGGGTTTTGGTTTTTAAATCTCCCTGCTGGTCAGCACGACTTGTGGTGGGTGTCAGTTGTTTCTTGTGTTAAGGAATGCTATTGTCGATAGCCCCTTAGGCCTCTTCTCCTCTGAACCAGAGAGAGTCAGTCTCTTTCCTTCAGGAAGGACAGATGATGAATTTACCTAGGGCAGATGGGTTCTGCCATGATTTCTGGTAGCCAAGCAAATTCACGATTCAAGGTTACTAGATGCCTTGTTTATGATTGGCATTCATACTGTCCCTTTCTCCAAGGTGACAGGTATAGCAGAAGTGTGACCCACCAGCTGAGAGCTGGCTGGAATAGTTTGGGATCCATTAAAAAAAAATCCCCCCTTCTGACTCAGCTTTGTGGGACTCAGTGGGTCGGCTTGTCTGTTACTGACCATTCTTTTCTGCTGCAGCTTGTTGGCTGTGGGGATGGGAGGAGATATTTTTCCTGGCTGGAGCATCTCTGAAGGGGGCCAGTGATCTCTGGGGCAGCACTTTCTTCACAGAGGGCGCAGCGGGCGGGAGACCATCACTCCTGTTCTGTGTATGGCACTGGTAGAATTCACTGTGAAAACACACTATCAGTGAATTACCAAAGGGCCATAAACAGAGCAGAGAAAGATCCACAAGCGCCTCCCCTGGACCCAGGGCTGGGGGCCTGCAGCTCCAGGGTTGGGAGGGAGGGTGGACATTTCTTTCTATCCTTCTTTGCCCCTATCCCAAGGCAGAGCTGCTAGCGCTGTTCAAGGCCTCCTTTGTGGGGTGAACCGGTGAGAGAAGCCTTCTGGTTGGACAGCTCTGGTTCTTCCTTTTCCATCCTTCCTCCCTCCCCACCCCCAGCAGTCCCTGGGGCATTCCTCGACAAAATTCAAAGGGAAGAGACCTAACTGTGGTATGTGGGGAGGGGGCAGGTTTGTGGGAGGCTTCTTCCAAACAGTGATTTCTGCTTGGCCCGTTTTGGCACTAGCACATTTTTGCTTCTGTCTCTCTGCTCTGAGCAATCATGTGTAGTGCCAATATGGGAAAAGCAAGATGCGGCATCGGAGCCTACAGGACAATGTGGGGCCAGGCTAGTGGTGGGTGTGGTATTTGTGTGTATGTGGTAGGGGAGGGCTGAGACTCCAGGGCAGTATGGAGCTGCGCCTGTGATGAGAGTCAGTGGAGGATATGGGGCATCTTGAGGCCGGGTCGCAGGGGTAGGAAGCCCCCCCCACCCCAAATCACCAAGAGGGGAATCCCTCTCCCCACACCAACATGGGAACTTTCAAGCCTTTAGGCCCATCCAAGTGGTATGTCTTCAGCTAGCCAGTTCCCTTATGGCTTCTGCCCTGGGAGCCCATCTGGCCCCAGCTGCCCTGCGTCAGGGGAGAGGGGAGCCCCGGGGTGGGCAGCTCCTTGTTCCTATTGCAGCTATCAGCTTACTTTGCCCCAAAGCCTGGAGGGTGGGGGCTGGCAATCTGAGATGGGGTGGCAGATGGGGCTGCCTTGAGGGGACCTGGGGTTGGAAGGGTGGGAGGGTCACCATCTGTAAGGCTGATCCTGGGACAGAGGTGCTCTGAGGGGGCCAGGTCAAATCTCAAAGGCTCTTTAGGTTGGAGACATGGCCCTGGAAGTGACTGAGGGCAAATGCGAACCTTTGAGGAACGGCTTTGAGGGCCTGGTGCTAAGGATGCTGATGAGAGACCTCAAGGGTAAGGCGTTGTTTTTTGTTTGTTTTTTAATTTTTATTTTTTTTTGACTGAGGACTCCCACATTTCTCTGGATCCCTTGGGATTTGGCTTGGGCAGGAAACAGGCTACCCCTGAGCATCTGGTTGGGGCACGAGGAAAGAAAAGAAAAAATGCCTGGAGGCGGGAGATGGTAATGGTTAGTGTCCTGGGCCCTGCGCCAAAGTCGGCTTCAGTTTGGTGCAAGTTTGTTCCTTTCTGTATGTTCAGGCCAGGCTCCTGGGACTCTCTGTCAGTCTCTATGTAGATGGGGAAGGGCCAGTGTCCACTGATACCCTACTCAGCTGCTACAATTCTCCCGCGTAGCTGGGTTTCTGTGAAATGTGGGAACTCATGCTTTGTCTTTCCTTCCCTCTGGTTTTTCTGTTATTTTGCCCAGTCTAAGGACCACTCTCTTTCCTAGCCCTGGATTCCAGGCCCAAGTCAGCCGCATGTGCCAGGCACATCCTAGACTCACAGCGAGGATATTGTGGGTCATAGGAGGGCTCTCAGGGCCGGGGTCTCCTGGGAACAGCCCCTGTCACACCGGAGCCTCAGCTCCAGTGAACACTTGAGGGATCCTGGAGCTAGGCCAGTCACAAACCAAGCTGCTTAGGAGGAGTCGGGCAGGGCTAGGGAATCTAGCAAGTAGCATGTTTTTATGTTTACCCTCTTTGGGCCTCATGGGAGCTTCCCCCATCCCCCCAGGTGACTGCCCAAAGTCTTTAGGAGGGTGGGAGAAATGGTCCTCTGGGTAGGGGTGGGGGTGGGGGTCTCTGGGCACTGAGAGACACTTGGGTTGTTAACCTTACCTCCCGGTACAGGGTAGGGGCACTTTACCCAACTGGTTTCACCAGGCCTTTTCTGTCATGATTTGCTTGTGGAACTTTAGGCAAATTGTTTATCCCCTTCGGAGTCCCAATCCCTTTTCCAAATAGGGAGAATGAGTCCTGACCTATCCCCCAGCCTCCTGTAGCTGTGCTGAGGACTAATGAGTTCCCATGTGGCAGACAAAATCTCCAGGTAAGCGTGTCTTAGGTGTGCTTCGTGCCTGATGATTATAACTTGGGGTTAGGCCTGCCTACAGCCCCTGTAGTGTGGCATTGCCTGAGAGCTAACATTACCACCCCCATTTTGCTTTCCAGGTATAAAATGGCCACCAAGCTAAGTAAACCTTTCCCCTCCCAATACTTCTAAAGTCCAGGGCTGAGGGAGAGGTTGGGGGAGGGTGATAAGGGGAAGGAGAGCTTGGGTTCTGGATGAGTGTTGGGGAACAGCTCTGGGTGAAGGGAGAGACAGATTCAAGCTATCAGCAGTGGCAAGACTAACATGCCCCTGAAGAGACATTGAAAAATGAGGTGTCACTGGAGATGCTGACCAGGAAAGACCCAGGAGTGGGGTTTCTATTGAGGTAGAGTGGGTAACAGGTTTGGGTGGTGCCCAAGACTGACTCTGTTTTGGTCTTATGGTCACATTTCTGCTGGCATCCACCTTTAATCCCCCCACCCCCAACTCAGTCTGACTCTAGAGCCACAGGGACAAAGGCTGGAGGGGGCTCTTAGGTCACCAAGGGCAGGAAGTATGACCCTGATGGACAATTTTCAGTTGGGCTGGGGACCCCAGTACCCAACCAGGTGGGAAAGGGGAAAGGAATTAAGGGGACTTCAGGTCTGACTTTTCCCTTCCCTTTCCTTCCTTATCCTTCTCTATTCTTCCCTTCCCTCTTCTTCCCTTCCTTCTTCTTCCCTTCCCTCTCTTCTCTTCCCATTCCTCTCTTCTTCCATTCTCTATTCCTCCCTTCCCCTTTCTTTCCTTCTCTATTCCTCCCTTCCCTCTTCTTCCATTCTCCATTCTTCCCTTTCCTCTCTTCCCTTCCATGTTCTTCCCTTCTCTGTTCCTCTTTTCTCATTTCTTTCCTTCTCTATTCCTCCCTTCCCTCTTCTTCCATTCTCCATTCTTCCCTTTCCTCTCTTCCCTTCCATGTTCTTCCCTTCTCTGTTCCTCCTTTCCCATTTCTTTCCTTCTCTATTCTCCCTTCCCTCTTCTTCCATTCTCCATTCTTCCCTTTCCTCTCTTCCCTTCCATGTTCTTCCCTTCTCTATTCCTCCCTTCCCTCTTCTTCCATTCTCCATTCTTCCCTTTCCTCTCTTCCCTTCCATGTTCTTCCCTTCTCTATTCCTCCTTTCCCATTTCTTTCCTTCTCTATTCCTCCCTTCCCTCTCTTCCTTTCTGTGTTCTTCCCTTCTCTATTGCTCCCTTCTCTTTTCTTTCCTCTTTTATTCCTCCCTTCACTCTTTTTCCATTCTTCCCTTCTCTATTCCTCCCTTCCTTCTTTCATTCTCCATTCTTCCCTTCCCTCTCTTCCCTTCCATGTTCTTCCCTTCTCTTTTCCTCCCTTCCCTTCCTATTTTTCTCCTCCCCCTTCCCAAGAAGCAGATGGTACTGGAGGAAGGTGACCAGGGTAGGTGTGGGGGAACCATCTCAATTCCTTTTTCGACACCTCTAACCCTGGAGTATTCCTGGAGTCTCAGGACAAAATGGTCTCCAGGGAACCCTAGAAGGGGCCTTAGCCTCTGGTTGGGATGCAGCCTTGAGCAGGGGGAGAAGGAGGAGTCAGGGAAGAGCAGAGGGGGACAGACCTATTTTTTTTTTCAGCTTTGTTTTCTCTCTGTGGCTCAGTGGAGGAACTGATTCCCAGGCCAGGTCGGGGGGAGGGTGTCAGGAAAAACTCCCAACTGTTAGGCTAGGCTGGGTCACTCTCAGGACACCTACTCCTCTTTGGGGTGTAAGTTGGCTGTTGGACATCATTGTCGTTGAAGCAAGGCAGAGAAGTTGAGTCCAGCGTTACAATGGCAGCCTGGGAACTAGGAGATACTGGCCATCACTGACTTCCAACCCTCTGTCCAAATTTGTTTCTAGATTCCTCTCTGTGTGAAATGAGGATGCACATGGTGCTCTCTGCTTTGTTAGTCTCATAAGGGATCACTGAGGAATTCAGGACTACCTGTAAGAGCTAAATCCAATTAACAGGTATCTTTCCCCCAATTGCACATCTCCAGAAATGGAGATTCTACCAGCCTGTTAGCTCGTGACACTAACCCGGAAGTCCTTCAATGTTGTCTGACTTAAGTCTCATTTGCTACAAGGCAATTTTCTTTTCCTTAAGATCTGATTTGTGGAAGGTTTTGTATTCTGTGAAAAACAGGTTTCTTTGTTATCGTTATTCCTTTTTTTTTTTTTTTAAGATACGGTCGACCCCTTGGTGGGGAAGCTCACTTTCGTCTCCAGAATGTCTAGGGAGGGATCCCTACTCTGGGGTGGGGGGAGAGCAGACTCTTGAGCTTCTGGAAACGAGGTCTCCCTGGAGGGGTTGGGAATTAGATTTTTCAGACACACTCCCTGCTTCCCCCCAGATGCTGCATTTTGATGATTCAATCACAGCTATTATCCTTCATCCCCAGCCACCCAATGGCATCACCCTCCCCCACTGCCCAGCCTGCCTCCCAAGCTCTTCCAGACTTAGTTGCTTGCCTCGGGCTAAGGGGGAAATGTGATCCACCTCCATTGATCGCCTGGTGCTTTTTCCATGAAAACTCCATTGGCTGGGGCACTCTGGGGGGCTTTCCAACCCCAGTAAATGGAACCTCGGCTCAGACTAATGGATGTGCTCTGGGCGGCAGAGCACTGAGATGGCTCCCCAGAGCAGGTTGCTCCCTTTAAGAAAATTAGCCTTTAGTAGAGTTTGACTTTTTCTCGACTTCCTTCCTCTGAACTTGGGTTGTGACCCTAGTATAGCAGCTCCTGAGGCTCTGTCCTGTTCTCTTGGGTGGCTCCAGCTGGGAGGCCTGGAGCCCAAGGCAGGTTGGGCAGCCCACCCTGCATGATTCCTCTGAGGGCCCCCATCAGCCCAGGTGAGGACGAGCCTCCTCAGTGTCAATTTCCTACCAAGTCTGGACAGGTTTGTGGTATTCCATAAGTAGGTTGGCTAGCCCTGCCCCCACCCCTTCCCTAACTGGGACCAGTGGAAGAAGAGAGGTTAGGGATCATTTGAACCATCTCCCTGCCTCCGTGTGGCTATATGCCTCTCACATTTTAGAAGGATGTGTCTGCTTGATTTCTTAAAAACCTTACAATTCAATTCAGGCTCCAATGGCCTTTGTAGTCAGGAACATGTCCTGCTATACCTGAATCACATTTCTTCTTGTTTTACCTCCTGGTCTCCTCTAGGTCCCTGGTGAGGATGGAGGAGTTAGGGCTTTCTACCCTCCCTTCCCCTCCCCCCTTAAATAATCTTCCCTTAGATGACAGTCTTAAATCTCCCTCTAGCTCAGCTCAGGTTGAGTCTTTCCTGACCCCTCCCCCAGTCTCCCAGCTGCCAGGTCACCTTCATGGGGCCCACATAAGGGCAAGGGGAGGCAGGGACAAAGAAGTCATGTTGTCATCATGGCAAGCCCCCCCAGAATGGGGACAGGAAACAGACCTGGACCCCTCAGTGACTATGGCCACATTTATCATGCCCAAGCTCATACAGACTTTGGGGTGATTTGTTGTATGCAGGGACCTGAGGCCTGGGATGATTTGAGCATGGGTTGGGAAAGAAGGAGAAGTTCCCTCATGCTCCCAAGTACCTACCACTAGCTTAGGGCCTTATCTCTATCACTATTCCCTAGGAGGAACCATGGTCCCTGAGGGCTCTTGAGGGGCTTCAAGGTTTCCTGTTTGAGTCCCAGGAACCCAGTTACCCACAAGCTCCCTCATTTCATGATGTGATGAGAGTTGGGGGGCTGTCCCTTTTTTTATGCTGGAGACCAGTTCTGGTACAGGATCCAGCTTAGAAGATGCCGAAGAGTCTGGGACTAGACTCCTCTGCGGACCAAACTCCACTCTCTCCTATGATGTGCAGATGTTTCTCAGACTGACGTGTAGCTGCTGACCAGGTGCTGAAGGTAGGCTATGAGCCCCCTCCTGACTCCTCTGAAGTGAGTGGTGAGATGTTGAACTGGAAGTGCTTACACGGAGAGGTTACTTGGGATCCCATTGAGAAGGGATGAAATCTTTACCTCAATCTGGTCCCAGGGTCCAGAAAATTTTCCAAGGGGGATGGGCTACCTTTAGAAGCCCAAGAGATGCATAGCCGTTCCACCCCTGGGTCGTCATGAGACCCAGAGACATTTAGGCATGGGGCGGGTGTGGGGGTATGTAGGAAAAATCCCTTATCCAACCAAACATTCAGCACCAAGTGAGGGCCAAACCTTCATTCCTCTGTGTGTAGGGGTGGGGCGGGTTAGGGATGGGGAGTAGGTATGGGGGCGTAGGTGGGTACAGGAGACAGAGGTCGCAAGAGGGGGCATGGTTCAAGAGTCATTGATTTTAGGGTCAAAAACATTTGCCTCACACTCACTCGCTACCTTAGCACACTTGGACTAAAATGAGAGACTGCTATGGACTGAATGTCATGAAAGTATCCCCTTGTCTGAGATAGTTATACTAACATCCTCCACCCCAGCTAGGGCGAGAGTTTAGAGGGTGTGAAAAAAGGGAAGAGGGGTGGTGTATCTCTCTGCTCATCTAGGGAAATAAGACGGTAACCATAACAACAATTATAATCATCATAATAATTATGACTCTAATAACTAGCATTTATGTCGGGCTTTAAAGTTTGCAAAGCAAACTTATCAACATTTTATGTTCGTATGTATAAATATCATACTCATCGTTTATAAATGTTAACTCATTTGGTCCTGATAACAACCCTGGAAGGTAGGTGCTGTAATTATACCCACTTTACAGATGTAGAAGCGGAGGCAGACAGAGGTTAAGTGACCTGCCCACAGTCGAGAAGCTAGTTAAGTAGGAGGACTTGAGTAGCAAATCTTCCAGGCAAAGTAAGTAAAGAAGAACAGGGTGGCTTCAAGCCCTTCAGGAAAGACATAAGATGGGACATCCCCACTTCACTTTAAGCACCAGGCAGAGGCCACTTTCCCAGAAACCACTTCTTCCAGGTTGCTGAAAGTACAGTTGCTCATTATGTCATCATTAAGTTATTCTCTGTCCTGGAGGGGTGACCTGGTTTCATTGGGAAATCCCAAGTTTTCTAAGGTCGCTGCCCAATGCTTTCCTTCCAGAGAGCTGAGAGGATTGTTGATTGATAATGTGGTAGGGAGGGGCTCCACCAGAGGCTGTCTAGTCCAGTGATGTCAAACTTACCTCCTGGGGGCCCACAAAATTCCCAAGTGCAACCCGAACCAGATTAAAATGTCATTGGGAAATGTTTAACAGAATCAATAAAAATACAATATAACACAGATAATGTGAATTTGTGGTTTTCTGTGGTGTTAATATGCAGCCAGCAGGGGGTTGTTTCTATTTGAATTTGACACCACTGATCCCTGAAATTCTCTCCCTAGCATCCCTGACAAGTATTCTCGTATTCACACGAAGACCTCCAGCAAAAGGATGTTCACCAACTCCCAGGGCAGCCCATTTCACTTTTGGACAACTAGGATTTTTTTTTCATACAGTACCAAAATTTGCCTCTGCACCTTCCACCCACTGCTCAGATTTCTTCCCTCTAGGACCAAGCAAAGCATCTTCTACACAGAGGTTCTTCAAATACTTAGGATCATAGGTCAATCAATCAACAAGCATTTATTAAGCACTTATTGTGTGCCAGACACTGTGCTAAGTGCTGGGGACACAAAGAAAGGCAAGTTCATAGCCACTACTGTCAAGGAGCTCATTTTAATCGGGGAGAGACAAGATGCCAATAAAATAAGTGGCCAAAGGCCGGAGGGGGTGGGAAGGAGGACTTTGGAAGAAGGATGTGGAAGTCAGGTTATATTTGGTCTCAGAGGGAAGAACTAGAAATGATACGTGGAAGTTGCAGAGGCAGATTTTTAGCTCAATGTATGGAAAAAATTCCTAACACCTAGATCTGTCCAAAAGTACAGTTGGCTCCAGGGTTTGAATATTTCCCACACTGGAGCCTTTAATTGAATGGCCACTTCAGCTAACATATCCCTCACTCCACCCCCCCACTCCCCAGGTCCTTCTCTTCTACGGGTTCCTTCACCTGATTCTCACAGGGCATTGCGTGGATCCCCTTCACTATGGGGTCATTCTCTCTTTGGTGCATCTCAGCTTGCCAATGTTCTTCCTAATATCTCATGTGCAGAACTGAACAGAATAAAGATGTGATTGGATAAGTGCAGAGTAGAGTGGAGCAATCACCTCCCTTGCACCAACTGCCATGCTGCTTTCATTGTGGCTGTGAAACTATAGCTCCAACTGGAATAAGAGAGTTTGTCCAGGACAGGAGTTAAGCTGGAGACTGGGAAGAGAGAACTCTGGGACAAAAAGCCTCTGGCTTTGTATATCACCATTGCTTTTCTGTTAGCCCTTAGATGTCTTACACTGCTCTCTTGGAGAGGAATAAGGAAGAAGGTGACCTTTTAGGCTCCCTTCCACATCTTGGCTTTCTGGCTTAGTTCAGGATGGAGTCAGTAATCTATGTAGCCCTAAGTATATCCATAGTGATAGAGCACAGATATAGAGAGGAGAGAAGGGAAAAAAGACAAGAAAGTGAAAGATAGAAGAGCAGAAGATTCGATGAGGGGAACTGAGAAAAAGAGAGGAGTGTAGAGAGAGCACAGACTCAATATGGTGAGAAGTAGAAAGACAAGTGAGCACCACTGATTCCTTTAGGGTCATCTCCATGGTCCCCTATCTATTAGACTACCCACTTATTTTTTTTAAGCGGGTAGAAATGGAAATTCTGAAAATCTAAGATAGAGCTAAATGTTTCAATGGTCAATATGTTCATTTGAACTGATAATGCCAACCCTTGGGGCAAGCAGAGATGAGGCTTCTTTCTTTACATCTCCTTTCTGCTTCTGCTCATGCCAGACTTAACTCTGCCTTTTTCTTTCCTAGGGTCCACAGGCCACCTGCACCATGGCCCAGACTGGCCCCGCCTCTTTCCTGCTGTGTTTGGCAATGGTAGAACTCACACTGGTGAGATAACAGAATCCGGTGGTTCTAGACTTGCCAACTACGGCTCGAGAGGGCAGCCGGCGGAACCGACGCCAGCCTTCGAGGCAGCACCGTGCCTAGACCCTCCCCCAACACCTCCTTTTTTTCTCCCTTTCCCCACCTTGGCCAGACCAGACCCCCTTGGCAGTGGCAGAGGAAGGGTGCAGCTGGAAGTGAGTTTCATGTTTCCCTGCATCCCCCTGAGGTCACAGGTCTCCCGGTCAGCCAGGTAGCTCCTCTTCTGTGCTGGATGCTTGGACCTGGGCTCCTTACCTTGGGAATGCCTTTCAAACTCTACAATGAAAAGCAACCTGAAGTAGCGCAATGAGGGAATCAAGGTTTCTAGATTCTACTGGTTCTGGTCCTACCCCTGTGCCTTTCCCATCTAGGGCTCCATAAATTGGGGGACCATGTTCTAGAGCCCTGGTTCTTTATCTTTTTTGTGCCACAGTCTCTTTGGGCAGTCTAGTGAAGCTTATGGGTCCCTTCTCAGAAAAATGCTTTTAAATGCATGGACTAGAAGGCATAGGATTGCAAAGGAAACCAATTCTACTGAATTAAAGATGTGGTTTTTCCCATCCAAGTTCACAGAACCCCTGAAATCTGTCCACAGACCCTAGGTGCAGAACCCTTGTTCTGGAATGTGGGGGAGGTCAGTGAGAAGAGGATGCTTTGAGGAGCATACCGTGGAAAAGCTTCCCTGTTTCTCAATCAGTACATTTATTGATTTCCTACTGTATGCATGGCACTGTGTCAGGTACCTCTATTCTTCTTTCCTGAAGCTTCCCAGGTCCTAAATCTTCTCAAAGAGGAAGACATGGAATTATGCTCAGTATGTGCTTGCTGAGAGAATGGAAGGTGGTCGGCTGGTGGGGGTTGGGCAGGGGTACTATGGGTACTCAGCACTATAACTTTTCCCCAAGGAGAGACTGTTTAGCTTTGGACTTCTAGAGAGTCTATGAGGTACAAAGACAGCGTACACCTAGAGGAAGGTAGCCCACGAGCTGTGAGAGCAACTTCTTTAAATGAAATATGGAACCATTTAAAGGGCCAAGGTTTCTAGTCCCACCAGACGTCACCTTTGGAGGCAGAAGCGAAGAGTGACCAGCAGGCCTCTGAAGGGAGGCTAAAGGAGAGGGAGATCTGTTGATGAAGTAAAGGTGAGGCATTCAAACTGGACTCAAAAATGCTGTGTGACCTCAGTGAGGGGGTGGGTTCAAAGGCTGTGAGATTTGTCTCGAACTGGAGAGACAGACAGAGACAGATGTGCACACGCACACACACACAGCTAGAGAGACAGAGAGATGACATCATGAGATCTTAGAACCAGAGTTGGGACTTCAGAATCCAGCTCATCCAACCCCCTCATTTTATAGATGAGGAAACTGAGGCCAGGAAGGTGTGCCTACAATCACAGAGGCATCCGAGGTGAGATTTGGACTCAGACTCTGCCTCCAGAGACAGTTCTCTTTTCATGCTCTTGCACGAGAAGTTTTGAGTGCAAACCTCAGGGATGCCACCTGTTTAAGGGTCCCCTGGGTGGCAGGGGCAGGTCAGAGGCTGAGAAAATTGGCTTTGAGGCAGTTTCAGAGCACTGTCCAATTGAGGCAGAGGAGGCTTTGATAAGGGGGTTCAAAAGTGTGAGCCTCTGGAGGCAGTGATGCTATCAAGTCACATTTGCAGGCTGAAGAGCTGTGAGGGTGGGCTGTAGTGAGGACCTATCCAACCTCCCCATCGCCACCCATCCTCCCTTTCATACTTCCTTTCGTAATCACGTCCAGACCCTTCTCTTACATACCTAAAATCTCTGTCTCTGCCTCTAGCCTCAGGGGCCAAAACTCACAACCCTCAGTTCTTAGGTTGCAAGTGCCCCACTTACTGCAAATTTAGGCTTTGGGGAACCCATTGTAGAAGTGGGAAACTCCAAACCTCTGACAAGTCACCCCCTCACAGGGTGCATTTTCTTTTCTTTTTTTCTCATTCCACAGACACACTAAGTGTTCTAGAAGGATGAAGTCCTGGTCCTTGGGTTTCACACACTCAGCTTGCCAGGTACCAGACTCCTCTCTGCTTTGAGTAGGAACTGTGTGTGTGATAGACCTCTTTCTTGGGTGGCCTGATGAAGCCTAGGAACCCCTTCTTGGAATAATATCTTTAAATTCATAACTTAAAATATGTAGGATTAGAAAAGAAACCAATCATAGTGAAATACAATTTAAAACATTTTAAAGTTCACAGACCCCAGGCTTAGAACCTATCTAGGTAGGTTTTACTTTCTGTCCACTTTTCACTACTTTCTAAACTTCCCTGTGAAATAAACTTTTCCCTTTGATCATTTTGATCCAAGACTTCTAATAGTGAAAAGTCTGGAACAGAGGTGGAGAATCCGTGGCCACATGTGGCTTTTCGACTAAATCCAGGTTTTACCAAACAAATCCTTTTATTAAGGGGATTTGTTCTGTGAAGTCCGGATTCCCTAACTCAAAGATTGAGCATCCTTGGGTGGACCCTCTTGGCCCAGGAGAATGCTCAGAGATCTGCTCAAAGAAAAGCTTAATTACCAGCCTAAGCTCCGTTGGAGCAGGGACCTTGTCTTAGCTTAGAATCTGGACTTGGACCTGTAAGGGACCTTAGATCCAAATCTTTCATTTTACAGGGAAGGAAGCTAAGGTCTTAAGTAAGATGAAGTCCAGTGACTCACTCAAGGTCACACGGGTAGTAAGTGCCAAAGATGGGCTTCAAACCCAGGCCCAGACTCCAAATTTAGTGCTCCTTCTATCATTCCTTAGTCTCTGACCTTTGTACCTCTCTCTCCTCTTCCCCTCTCCCTAGAACAGTGTTCTGATTGAAGCACCTGATCACAGTAGGCACTTTATATACATGACAGTGTAGATTTAGATGTGGAGGGGACCTTTGAAGTCATTAAGTTCTCCCATTTTACAGATCAGGAGACTGAGGACCAGAGAGGTTATTGCTCATGGTTGCCCAGTGATAGAGCCAGGATTCAATCCAAAATTTTCTGACTTCAGATCCTGTGCTCTTTTTCCTGGCTACGATGTCTCTCCTGATCATTGGGTCCAACCCCATTTATTTTACACAGGGAACTTCCTCTAGAAAGATTAGAGCACTTGCCCAGGTCACACTGGGAGTAAAAGGCAGATATAGATTTCATACCAAGGTGATCTGACTCTAAACCTGATGCCTTTTCCATGAGACCTCAGAGCTTCCCAGGCTCACCCGTCCTACTGCTACTGCCACCCGAGGAGTTAGAAGACAGGTCTTAGCACGTATTGGCAGAGCAGCTAGGTGACATAGTAGTTGGAGCACTGGACCCAGAGTCAGGAAAACTCATCTTCATGAGTTCAAATCCAGCCTCAGACACTTGCTATCAGTGTGACCATGGATAAGTCACTTAACCCTATTTGCCTCAGTTTCCTCCTCTGTCCCAAATGAGCTAGAGTAGGAAATGGCAAACCACTCTAGCGTCTTTGCCAAGAAAACCCAAATGGAGTCACAAAGAGTCGGATACAACTGAACAACAGAAAGAAGCATCTATTTCTTTTATCTTCTCTCTCCCCACACTCCAAACTACAAGAGTGAATTTTTAAAGGTTTTTTTTTTCCTGAAAAGGGAGACTATAGAAATTTAGAAACAATACACCAGGCTGAGGGAAATAGAAGTGTGTATAATAGAAATCTATCTACCCTTAGCCTGAATGACATCTACATTTGCAGGTTTGCTACTTAAGGAAAGTTCTCAAGAATTATGAGCTTCTTCAGGCAGGCACTCCCCAGCCAGGGCTTCCAGATCCCCTCTTAATGCCTGCAAAACTTCGATACTAATTTTAAGATTTGCCCACTGAGCTTTCTAGACGATCGAGTCTTTCTCTCCATCCCAGGCTCCCACCTGGCCAATCCAGAAGATTTCTGATTAGATTGATAATAGCTAAGGTTTGCAAAGTGCTTTACAAATATGGTCACATTTTATTTGAGAGGTAGTAATTATTATTATCCATATTTTACAGATTAGAAAACTGAGGCAAGGAGAGGTTAAGTGATTTGCCTAGGGTCACACAGCTGGTAAGTGAGGCTAGATCTGAATTCAGGCTTTCTGGCCCAATACTTTATCAGCTGTAACACAGAACTACCTCTAAATTACACGTTTTGGGTGGCCCTTCCAGGTCACTGACTTCTTCATCTCTGCTCTACCACTAAAGAACAATCAAAGTTTCCCTTCCCCTCCTCCAGTTCACCCCTAAAGTCCATGACAGATCCTCTTTTCTTGACAGTGTCTACTGTGTGCATAGCACAGTCCTAGGCACTGAGGGAGACACAAAGAGAAACAGGATAGTTTTCTTGTAGCCCTTCTTGGTCCCTTCTCAGAGAGATCCATCCGATCCGTTGTAACCCCTGAAGGGTAATGACAGGTATAACCTAGGGCTTCTGCTAACTTTTGGGGTCACCTATTAGGCCCGAGATTGGACTCTGGCGGCTGAGAAAGCTTCTCTGTCTCAGTAGCAAACTCTTCAGGGATGGCTGTGCAAGAAGACACATCCTCCTCTTGATTGACTTGGCTCTTCCATTGGGGGAGGGGCCCTCCCAGCAGCTGGGCCCTGCTGCCCACGATGCACACCTCCAACCTGGAGTCTTCTAAGCCCCTTCCTCTTGGCAAAGGGCAGACTCTTCAGAAGCTTGGAGCAGGCTTTGGCCACACGCAGACTTGGGACCCTTTTCCCTTATTTTTTTTTTAAATTGTCAGTCAGCAATGTTGCTATGCAAGCAAGCATATCTAGAGGCTGAGTATAAGCAAACAGTTCACTGAAGTTAATTTGACACATACTGAATGCTGTGTGTAATCAGTATTGGGCTGCCCGGTAATTAGACAGAAATGGGAAGCAGTTAAAACTATAATTAGTACTGCTTTTCTACAGTTAAAGCAAACCTTGCCATGGTCAGTGGGGGTTGGGGAGGAGGAACAACATGGAGACTGGGCCCAGAAACTTCTCGAAGGCTCCGGAGTCCCTTCGTAGGGGAGGTGAGTGGGTGGGGTTCCTTAGTTAGCTCACTACATAGCTGAGTCCTCCGTTCTGGTTACATCGCCCATAGAAGGGGAAAGGAGCATTTGTCTCCTATTTCTTTTGTTTGGGAAAAGGGGGGCAGAGGGCTGAAAAAAATGAGCTTAGCCAAGAGCTAAGGAGCCTCAGTAAGATTCCTGGATCCTTAAACCAGGGCAACTCAGAGCCTGCTCTTCATCTCAGAAAACCAAAACCAAAACTCACCAAGTTTGAAACGAGATGCTGAGCCTCTCCGAAAAATGAAGCATGAGCAACCACGAACAATAACATCTGGATTCGAGCCCAGGTTCCTTAAATGGAACTATCAGCCATTCTCACCTTAGTATGAGGAATTAGGAGGACCAATTCACATTAAGGACAGGGGTCTTGCATACCTTAGTTTAGTATTCAGGAGGGAAGGATGTTTCTACTAGCATGCCATAACAGTTTCAGGGAGGGCATGCTTGTCAGACTTAAAGATGACACGGGCAAGATCCCAACAAAATGAATTTAGCAAGGAGAAATGTGAAACTCTGAATATAGGTTAAAAACAATTAACCGTACAAAGTCTTGGATGAGGGACACCTGGTTTGACATTGACTTGTGTCACAAGCTCATTAATCGCTGAATGGTTATTGCAACAGCCAGAACTTTTGGCTGGCACAACCACGATCAATTCTATGTCATATCAGGCAACAGACCTGGTCATTGGGAGCCAGGGGTAAAGCAGCTGAGGTTTTTTGTTTGTTTCTTCTTTTTAAACTATAAAAAACTCCACCATATTGTAAGAGTGTATGTTCAGCACCATACACGATTACAGACACACGGTATCTGTGATGACTAACTTTGATGGTTCTTCTTGGTTCTTCTCATCAATGCAATGTTCAAAGACAGCTCCCAAAAACTTATGATGGAAAAAAGCTATGCACATCCAGAGAAAGAATTATGGAGTCTGAATGCAGATTGAGGCAAACTATTTGCTTTCTCTCTCTCTTTTTTCTCTTTTGGTTTTGTTTCTTCTTTCTAATGGTTCATTCCATCGTTTATAGTTCTTTACAACTTGACTACTGTGAAAATAAGTTTGATGTGAAGGTATATGTAGAACCTATATCAGATTACATGCCATCTTTGGGGGGGAGGGAGGAGGAGAGGAAGGTGAAGAAATTTTGGAACTCAAAAACTTGTGGAACTGAGTGTTGTAAACTAAAAATAAAAAATAATTTTAAAGAGAGTATATGTTCAAGAGAGTGGCCATATGGTTAGCGGCTGAAAATCAAGTCAGATAAGTTGAAGAACTTAAGTGAGGTATTATAGCTATCTTTAAATGCACAAAGGGCTATAACCTGGAAGACAATCCAGTTTTCCTGCTTGGCCCCGGAGGGCAGAATGGGGACGAATAGGTGGAAGTTGCAGGGAATCAGATTTCAGTGTAACATAAGAAAGAATTTCTTAAGAACTAAATTAGAGCTTTTTTTTAAACTTTTTGCCCATTTTTATTTTAAATTTTTATTTTTTCAATGATCAAACATTTATTTTTTTCCCTCCTTCCTGCCTTTCCCCCCCACGCCCCCAGAAAAACAAAACTCGTGTGTAACAAATAAGTGAAGCAAAACAAATTCCCACATTGGCCATATGCAACCTCTCTGTCAGGAAGTGAGTGGAATTCTTCATAACTGGTCCTCTGGAATTATGGATTGATTCAATGACAGGAATCATGGATCTTGCATCATTCAGAGTCCTGGAGGCAGCATGACCTGTTCCTGAGGAACAGTCTTTGTAATCACTGCTTCCTTTTCTAGACATTCACTAACCACCCCTTTAATTATACATTCTAGAAATTTACTAGGACTCAGGATCATTGATTCCCCTGTTATAGAAGGAATTAGGACAGGCTTTGCCCTTCTTCAGTACCTCTCCCGTTCTCCACAGTCTTTCAAAGATCAACGTCAGTAGCTAAATAACCACATCTGGCTGTTATTTCAATTCCCTAGGAAAGCGCTTCTCTTGGTAGTCGGACCCTTTTACACTCTTAAAAGTATGCGCATTTGTATCATCAAACATTTACCAGCAGACCCCTGAGCTGCTCTATAAACCCTGCTTGATCTCTACAGAAGGAATGAGGTAGAAAGCTCAGGGAATGATGTCATTCCCGGACTGGAGGTCTGGTGGCTAGAGGCCAATAATAATAAGAACCGGCATTTACATAATGCATTGAGGTTTGCAAAGTGCTTTACAGCTATTATTTCATTTGAGCATCATAACACTCTTGATTATATCTGTCTATTAATATTTACCATACTGGAAATTAGAACTGATAATCTTTTTATCATTTTATTTAAGAATAACAATACACGTTAATATAATTTTTAAAATAAAAATAACTATGTTTTCTAAAACAAGTAAAAATTTGTGAGAAGAATGACGTTGTTTTTACATTTTTGCAAATCTCTTTAGTGTCTGGCTTAATAGAAGGCCACTGAATTCTCATATCTCTTCCATTCAAACTGTTGTGATAAGTTGTTTTGGTTGAAATATGTGAAGAAACTCCAGCTCCATATGAATATGTAGTTGGAAAAGGGAGGAGTATTTTATTAGTCTTTTCAGATAATTATGGATATTCTTCTTTGATACCACAACAAGTGGGAGTTTCTTCCAGGTTAGTTGCAATGTGCAATCTGAAACCATATCAGTGACCTTTTTGTGCTATTACTTTAAAATCCATTGGTCTCTCTTGCCTTTTGAATGGCTCTTTTACCCATGGATGATGTGGAACACCATACATTGATCATTTGGAAAATACTGGTTCACTGAATAATTTAGATCTTCCAAATGTTGACACATTTCATTATATAATATTAAAAAAATCACCTTTGCTAATATCATGATTGATGGCATTAGAAAAGTCTTTGAACATCAAACTCGCAGTGGACTGCAAGTTTTCCAAAGTTCTAATTTTTGCTGAAAAGCTTGAATTTGATAATTGACAACAAATAATTTAAATTTAAATTGTTTTCCTTGAAGTAACAGGCTCACTTTGATTGTTTTTAGAAAATGTCTGCCCAATACCCAAGTCTGAATTACCATAGTTTGGCAGTCAGTCTTTCAAATTAAAATGGTGACCTGAGCAGCTAGTTCCACCCACAGCTCTATAAACAGCAAGAACACTTTTCCTCAAGACAACCATCATACTTCAGTTTACGAAAGAAGTGCTTCATGCATATTTCCTATTTTGTCACACAGAATATTAAAAAAGACATGTACCCAAGGGTTGAGAATTAATAAAATTAATCATTTTTATTACTTCATTGAGGATATTTTTAAGTAAAATTGTCTTTAAAAAAAAAAAGCTATAGGAGGCAGCTAGGTGGCACAGTGAGCACAGCACCAACCCTGAAGTCAGGAGGACTTGAGTTTAAATCTGGCCTCAGATGCTTGACACACTTACTAGCTGTGTGACCTTGGGCAAGTCACTTAACCCCTCCAAAAAAAAAAGCTGTAAGTGTATGGCAGCAAAGAATAGAATGAGTACTAGTATGGTTTGGTGTCACTGCCTTGGTTGATGCTAGGGCATCAGCCTCACTGCTTTTGCACCATCAAGGTAAAAGTCAATGCTGTTGGTCCATGATAAACCATAAGATTCAAACAAGTTACTCAGCATTTTGAATGCTTCACTTGTGTTTGTTGCCAAGCCTTCACAGAAAAGAAAATCTTCTAGATGACTAGTTGCTGCTGAGAATGGACTAGTAGAAGCAAACAGCAAATCCAGCCACATTTATAGATGCATCCATTTGTAAGGCAAAAGTACAATTCTGTAGAAGAGATATCAGTCATTCTTCATGTTTGCAGCCATACCCTCTGGAAAACTCTACTGCGCATTCGTGAGAGAATGAGAATGAAAAAGACTAAATAATATCTTATTATGAAAATTGTGGACCCCATGAAAGAGTTTCAGAGAGAACTGCTGTCCTAAGAAATCATTCATCTGGGCTCGGTAACTCTGGTGCTCTCTTTCTCTCTCTGCTTTCCATTCCTTAACCACCACCCCTGTTCTTTGCAGTAGAAGGATCATTCTGCCTTGCAGAAGAAACAGAAGCAAAATAAAAGCTCTACTTTCTGTCTTCTACCATTGTCATTCAATCCATTTCAAACAATGGTCCCAAGTCTTCTTTGATCCTCATCTTTTCCCTAATGTAGCTGAACCCCCTCATCTCTTTTGCTATCCTTAGCTTTTCTTGCTAGCTCATTCTGACATAAAGCACTCCTGACCCTATTCCTACAGGACGAAGGTACACATTCCTATTTACCTTCCATTAAATTCCCTTGCTTCCATTTTCTATACATTTGTTTTTCTTTTTTAAAAATCCAAGTTAGATGATGAGTTCTCTTTGTATCACATCAATCTCTTTAGCCAGTTCTGTCTACTCATTAGAATTATATTTGTGGAAGCCTGTGAGAAGAGTTTGTGGATAGATTTCAGGGGAGAATTCAAGTTGGATGAGAAAAAAAATCATCTTTATTTTCACTAACCTTTGGTTTTATTTTTAAAATTCTCTGTATTTTATTTTATATATTTTAAGCCATTGCTTTTCAAAGAAGTCCATGGACTCCATCAGATTGCCAAAGGAATGTATGCCATACAAAAAGTTAAGAATCCCTGCTCAGCACCATTGAATTTTCTTATGGATTGTCCTTAAAATGTCTTTTGCCGCTGCAGTCAAATTCCATTGACTCAGGATAATTATTGCATTTTTTTTCTTACCAATATCTTCAAAATAGCATTTATTTTGAAAAAAAATGCTTCATCCTATTCACAATGGCTGAAGTTTTCAATATTCTATTGGATTCACTTATTTCAAAAATGGCTAGTGTTTCAGAGGACGCTTTTTGGTGTCTTTGTGTCCATCATACAACGGATATGTTTGAATACAACAACCTATCCTCTGGTCCTATACGTCTAGGTTTAGATCAATTTAATTCAATTCAGAAATATTTATAAAGTGCTTAGTATGTACAAGGTCCAGCATTAGGTTTTGGAGATTAAAAAGAAAAATAAAATAGCCCTTACTTTCAAAATAATACCATTTTATTGGGAGTGGGGATACTTCTACCTTTTTAAATAAATTTTTATTGATGCTTTCTGTTTCATCTATTACCATAATTATGACAAATATCCTTATTCTTATCCCTCCCAGAGAACCATCCTGTATAATAAACAATACTTTTAGAGAGGAAAAAAAATCAATGAATTTCTTATTTATAAGTGAAAAAAAAGAATTATATTTGTGTATCTTTGAAATATTATTCTTCCCTCCTGTGCTGACTCAGCTATTTGAAATTTGCTCTCTCAAAATCTAGAGTGCATATCAAGCTCTATGTTTGATTTTTCTAGCCTTCTCTATCACACATTCTAAGATGGAGTGGTCACTTCCAAGACTGCCATCATTTTGATACTAGCTAGCAACCAGTTTTTTCCTGTTTCCCCTCTCCTCCCTGATAATCCTTTTGAAGGATAAAATGATCATTAAGACGAGTCAAGAAATGATTAGTTCTCCTGCCTTGGGCAGAGAGCTCTAGCAGATGTCATGTAATTGAAGTTCTCCATCCGTAATCTAGCATCTCTTCCTGCCAGACTTGAGATGTTTCCCTGACTCTTCATCTATTTCCGGCGTCTGTCCAGGTGGTTTGTAGCATACTCCAATGACAATAGCACATGTTTCTGTCTCTGCTGATGTTCCAAAATGTCTTCACCACATCTCCTTTCTCTGGTTTCCAATTACCCTTGTGAGTATATCTTCTTTAAAGTTACTCCCTATCTTTGCCTGCTCCCTTCTACCTACCAATTCCTTTTTAAATAAAGACATTAGAGACATATTCCAGTCCAGATCTCATCCCACTAAATCTCAGTGATGCCTCTGAGGTCAAATTTTTCTCCTTTTGTTAGAATCCATGGTTCATATGGCTTGTTACCCGTACTTTGTGCACTGAGGTGCAGACATGTGAAACAGTGGCTTATTGCTGACTTCACTCTGGGGTTTCTTTCTCCTGTGAATTTCTTAGCTGCTGATCATTCAGCTACATTGTGGTTATTCTGTGTTCTCTATCTAGGGAGTTTTCTCCTTTTCCCTCTTTTCAGTTTCATCAGATTTGCAGAACTCCGGGTAAACACCTTCTTACATGGCTTTGGTTGGGGGCACTCCATCCCTGGCCAAAATCATCCTGTCATTCCCCTAATGGAAGTCATGGTCCTTAAATTCAGATCCTATTCTCGGATATAATTTTCCCAACTGGTGTTTCGTTTTCTAAATATGCCTCTTATTACATCAGACATGCTATGTTTTTGCAAGTTCAGATTTTCTTAAAATAGGTCATAATCAAAACCAATGCCTGTTTGGGTCAGAAGGCTTGAGTCTCAGATCTGCCTCTTATTAGTTCTGAGAATGTGGACTAGCCATTTAATCTGTCTCAGTTTCCTCATCTGTAAAATGGGAATAATACTCATACTATTGAGAGGCCACATGGTGTAGTGGGTAGAGAGTTGGTCTTGGAGTCAGGAGGACCTGGATTCAAGTTCTGCCCTGACATGACCTATGGGTATGCCATGACCACTGATAGAGGGAGTTTCCTCACTGGGACTTCTCTATACCAATAAAATTATAATTCTGGTTGAAAAATACTTATATTATCCACCTCATAGGACTGTTGTGAATTGTAAAGTGGTTAATACAGGTGAACTCATTATTACTTATTTTAGTAAATGACTTAATTATAGGTAGTAATAATTCCCAGGTATCAGCAAGCTAAATGAAGGAAGTAGAGGTAGAGAAAGGAAGAATAGGGTGTCATGAGGCCCACTAGGTCCTCAAGTGTGGCCCTTTGACTCAATCCAAACTTCACAGAACAAATCCCCTTAATAAAAGGATTTGTTCTGTAAAACTTAAGACCACACCAGAGGACCTAGAAGGCCATGTCTGGCCTTGAGGCCACAGGTCCCCCACCCCTGATCTAGGGTCTGAGAGGAATCAGTTCCAGATCACACAGTAACACAGTAGGTTGGTTGATAGAAATTTTTAGTATTTCTGGATTTACCCTAAGACCCATGAGCCATCTGCTCTATTACCAGAAGATAAAGTTCACTGAGTTGGAATTTATTTTTTGCACTCCACATAAGAAGAAGCAAAGGGCAACAAAACAAGCTGATGGTATGGGGTTGTTGATTCTACAGATTATTGAAGCTATGCAGAAAGACAAAAATTAAGGCAGAGCATGAGAAAGGTCTGGTGGCCCTCTTTGAGATAAGCAGACAGAAAGAGGTAGGAGACTAGGAATTTTGGGGAAATCCAAATTCATGCCTCAGGGCAGATTTTTGGATCCATTTCACCACCTTCCCCTTAAAAACACAGAGCTGTGCCCACTGGATTCCTCTGTAGACCTGTCTGTTCATTCCATCCAAACTCAGAAGAAACACTTAAGGCTTCATATTCTTCTGGCAGGCTTAGACAGACCTCCAGATGATGCTCCTCCCTCAAGTTTAGTCCATCTGTGTGAAGGCTTAAAAGCTTAAGCTGCAGTTAAGTTGGGCTCCCACATATTCTCCACTAGGTTTTCTGTGGTCCCTGTCTCTTTAATGGCCATTCTCTAGAACCAAAGCAACTCTATGCTGCTCACTTTTTAGTGTGGGACTGGAAGGCTGAGCTCTTAATTTATTTGTTTGGCCACCAAGCATCAACCTTTCTAATTTCTTTCAGATGTATGTAACTGTACCATACCCAGTCACTGCCACCAGAAAAATCCTCTTGAAGTTTCTCAATTACCCACCAAAATAACACAAAAACACCCAATATAAGTGCTAAGAGGAGGGAAAGGAAGGTCTATGTATAATGGGGGGCTGCTGAGCGGGAATCAACATGCATGGCTGATGCAAAGCCCAACAAAGAAAAGGCTGGAGAGCCAGCTTCCAGCGAGGGTTAATGACAAGTGATGGAAGTGCCTTGGAGAAATATGGAGCATGTGTAGATATTTTATAATTGGTTCTGGCCTACTAGCCAAAAAGGAGCCTTTTTGATTGGCTAACTGGAACTGGGATATATTCAAAAGGCCTTAGTCTACCAGACCCAGCCTCTTTCAGTCTGACTCCTTCCTTTCTGACTTCATTCTGATAAGGGAAGGTAGACAATAAGGTAATTAATAGGTGAGGCCTCTGTCAAGCCTTCTCCATCTGAGGCTGACATGTGGCCTGTGAATACAGTCCTCAAACTTCTGCCCAGGCGTTTGTTTTTTTCTGTTTAAGGTCAAGATAGCTACAAACTTGTGACCTTCAAAAAGGAGACTGAGCCACCTGGTGGTGGAGTCTATGCCAGGTTTAGTGGCCAGAGGCCAATGCTCTAAGGAATGATCTTTGGGACCCAGCTCAAGAGCAGCCAACAAGTTGACTTATCTATTAGTTCTGGAAGAAAGAGAGTGAATACTGAGTCAGAATGGAGCTAAGGCTGAGCCCATTCTCCCCAAAGACCAAGGGATTGTTCACCTTAATAGTATATGGGAACTCTGCCAAGAGTGTTCTCCAGGTGTGTGTGTGTTTGCGTGTTTATATTTCTGTGCTCGTCATGATCTTCAAAGAAAATATCCTTTTGGAAAAGCTAATTAATATTGACTAAATGGAACCTGATCATTAATGAATTTCTAGTGGTTACATTGTGTTATTTATAGAACTATCCAGTTTATCTGTACTTCTTTCTGTCCTTTTCTTTGCATTAAAAAATATATTTCAATGGCCTTTTTTTGGGCAGTGGGGGGAAGGGGACATATTATTATATTATTATTATATATATAATATATATTATATTATTATATATTATTATTATATTATTATAGCAACTGTCCTCCCCAATTAAAAGTTTATATAAAAAAGGGGGACAAAAACATAGCAAACAAAATGAGTCTATAACAGAAGCCATGTCAAAAACTGTTTATTTCTCAATCTTGAGCCTCTCTTTCAGGAGGTAGGGAACATGCTTCATGTCCTCTGCAGATGTGGTTGGTTACTATATCAGTTCTTAAGTCTTTCAAAGAGTTTTCTTTATAATGTGCTCATATAAATTGTTCTCCTGGTCCTGCTCACTTTACATGTCAGTTCATACAAGTGTTCTAGGTTTCTCTGAGGCTGTCCTTTTCCTTTTGTTTGTTTTTTTAAAGACAATAATATTTTCTTATAGTCATATACCAAAATTTGTTCAGTCACTTCCCAATTGTCTGAGGCAAACTAAGGCATTCCCTTTTAAGTCAAGAAGCATTTATGAATCAATTAACATGTGCCAGGCACATAGTAGATCCTAGATCTTTTCTTCCCCCCCCCTTTTAGTCCCTCCTTCAGGATCAGTAAGTTTGTTTGGCTTCTGATTATTCCATCCCCAGGATTATGTTCCCTCTTACCTGGTCTCCCCCAACTCCCCTTCCCTACCTGCTTTCCCTGCTGAATTTGATGGATTTTAACACTAAACTATATGTAAAACACTCCTTTGTCCATTTCAGGTAAAAGGTTCATTTGATGCTCTATTCCTTTCTCAAAATGCTTGAACTGTGGTGATAGCCTACTGGTTGGTCTCCCTGATGCAAATTTCTCCTACTCTAATTCATCCTCTGTTCCCCTGCCAAAGTGGTCTTTTTAAAGCTCAGGTCTGACCCATGTCCTCTTCACCTCCATCCCACAACTTCAGTGACTTATTCTCTGTTTGGCTTTTAAAGCCCTTCGTGATCTGCTCCCTTCCGTGTACTCTGCAGTAGCAATGACCACCTTGCTGTTCCTCACAAAAGACACTAGATTTCCTTAACTCTAGCCAGGTTTCCTGGCTGTCTCCAATGCCTGGAATGCTTTTTCTCTCCTCATCTCTGCCTCCTGGCTTCCCTCCAGTCTCAGCTAAAGTCCTGTCTTCTATAAGAAGCCTTTCCTGGTTCTCTGTGGTTATCTCCAATTTATCTTGTATATATTTTACTTATATGTAGTTGTTTACGCATTATCTCCCCAATTAGACTATCAACTCCTTAAGGGCAGGGATTATTTGTATCACCAGTACTTAGCACAGTGTCAAGCACATAGAAGCTTAATAAACGCTTGTTGACTTGACTTGTCATGCATTCCAATTATGAAATAGCAAGTTTTACTTATTCCTTCTTTACACACTAGTACATTTCTTTTACTTTTCCTTCTGTTTCCCCTCTTTAAAGCCTCAGTACAAAAACAATCTGCCCATAGGACCTCTTCCCCCCACTCTTAACTCTCCCAAGGGGCAGCTAGGTGGCGCAGTGAGTAGAGCATCGGCCCTGAAGTCAGGAGGACCCGAGTTCAAATTTGGCCTCAGACACTTGACACACTTACTAGCTGTGTTATCTTGGGCAAGTCATTTAACCCCAATTGCCCTACTCTCCCCCCTGCAAAAAAACCCAAAAAACTAAACTCTTGAAGACATTCGGTTCCCAAAAGGATATTTCTTTCTTCTCACCCTATTAGAATGTTAGTACTATATCTTCACACAGCTCTTTCAAAGTGCTTAAATAAAATTGCCTTTTTAGTTTTCTTTTGGCTCGTGTTTGCATTTCAAAGTTTCTACTCAGTTCTGGTCTTTTGTAGTAGGAAGGCCGAATTTATGATCTCAAATATAATCATGTATATGTTTGAATGGTCCGAAATCGCAAGGTATGAGAGATTCTCTAAGGAGAAAACAACAAGGAATTTATTTAGGCCCCACCGCAGCAAAA
>CM053623.1:94679672-94714677 GCA_028646595.1 Phalanger gymnotis
CTAAGTCACCAATCCACACCCACACAGGTTTCACACCTGACAGGGCCCTGGGCCTGGGGCTTAGCACTTAACAGCTGAAAGTACTTCCACTCAAAAGAAACAAAAGCCATGCTAATGAGAACAATTTTGCTTAACAACACACTCCACCCCTTGTTCTAGGATACATCTTTTCACTAAAAAATGCTTGAAAAGTCCTCTATTTCATTAAAGATTCATTTTTCACCCAGCTGAATTATATTTAGCTTTGCACGTTAAATTATTCTTGGTTGTAAGCTTACGATTTTGTTTTTGTAGTAGCATATTCCAGTATCTCTTTCTGCTCTGTAGTAGCAATTTGATTTGAAGATCTTTCCCACCCATCAATAGGCTACACTCTTAGAAGAATCTTCCAGGTCTTGTGTGATCCTGACTATATATAATTCCTTAACACTTGAAATGCTTCTTTTTAAATGCCTACAGTATTTTTTTCTTTGATGTTAAGGGGTCTCAGAATTTTGGCTATGGGAATTTTCCTTTTAAGAGGTGATCTTTTATATATCCTTGCTTTGTCCTCTGGTTTGAATAGAGTTGGGCAGTTTTCATTACGACATATTGAAATATAGCATTCAGGATTTTTTGAGGGGGGATTGGGGGGTCAGGTCATCATGGTTCTCTCTCCTCGACCTTATCAGTTCTTACATCTCCTATTTTTTCAATCATTTGATATTATTCTAATATTTCTTGCTGTCTTATAGCTACTGATTTCTGTTTGGTTTATTCTAGTACATTTCTTGGGTTAGGTTTACCACATTTTCTCTTAAGCTATTTATTCTTTCAATTCTTTCTTCCAGAGTTTTCATTTCATTTTTATTTCTCACTTTGTTTCTTCTATATGTCCATATGGTACTTTGGAAAACACTTATTTTTCCTTTAAGTCTCTGTAGTTGTTGGGTAGTTATGCCTTTGTTTTGTTGACTTCTAGGTCTGTAGTACTTTTTGATAAGTGGCTGATATTTGCTTTGATTTACCTCTCCAGCTTTAGTTCCTGAGTTGAGGCTTTGTGCCAGGGTCAGGTTTTGCCCCCGCTGCGCTTTGGGTGGTGTAGTAGGTCCTACTTTTTCTTATTCTGGGCTGTATTTCTGCTGATCTTTACCATCTGCCAAAGTTAGGTTCCCCTAGATTTTTGAGGTTCAGAGGGGACCTCAGAACTCTTGGGCCTGGGCTTTCTCAGTCTGAGCACTGTGGCACCATGCTGGGGGCTTATAGCTATCAGTTCTGAGGTTTCTAAGACTTAGGGTGGGGCTTGCTTTGGGGAGCCTTCTGCTCTTCCAGACACAGAGCCTTGCAGGTTATACATGTTCCTGACCTATTCCTGGTATGCTACCCTATATTGGTTCTGGCTTTGCTGATGGCCCTCTTTTCTATTGTCCTCAGGCTTCTAGCTGACTTCTTATGCAGTTCTGGAGTAGAAGTTTCTCATTGGATTTCTTGGCCATTATTTGATATGGTACAAACTTCAGGGTTTTGCTGCTAGGTATATGGGAGTTATGGGATCCATCTTGGCTGGAAGTCAAAACTTAGGTTTTATATAAGCCGTATTTTTTGGGGGAAAATATAGTATAGATTTGAGCCAATATGATATCTCTTATGAGCTTTACAGGTGTCCCTCTACCTGGAGAAGTTGGGGAACCAGTCTGCATTTGCCCTACTCACACCCTGTCATAGTTTTGTAGACTTCAGTTACATCAATTCATTCACAAAATAGTTATTAAAGCTCTGCCTCTGTGCAAGGTGCTATGCTAGAAGCTGGTGCACAGTAAGCAGACTGCTCATCTATTGCTTGCCTCTAAGGCACGGCAATTACAAATTCCCCAGTTGGATAACAATCTATCTTTAAGGATCTTTTTAGAAAGACGATTCTCCACCTTCCTTTGATAACTCATTCTGATGGTTCTCAAATTTCTTCAACCTACAGACCTACGAGGGTAAGTAAGGGTCTGCCATGTTGCAACAAACAAATCCTCATCAGAACGAATGAGAATGGTGCTGAATCACAGAAGCGCAGACTTAGCAAGAATTGGAGTCCACCTCAGTCAACCCCAATGTGAACAAGGATTCTCCACAACATGCTCACCAAGTGGTCAGGCTTGGCTTGAAGATCTCCAGTGAGGGAGAGGATAGAGTCAATTTTCATTTTTGGACAGGTCTGATTGTTGGGAAATTTTCTCTTATGTAAAGCTAAAAGCTTCTCTGCTTCCAGCTCTGCCCTCTGGGACCCCCGAATCCTCCTACTGCATGACAACAACCCTCCAAATACCTAAAGAGGACAGCTGTCCTGTTGAGTACTGGTTGGGGCAGGGGTGGGTGTTTTGCCATATTTTGAGAGAAAATAACCTACTGCAACATTTACCAACCCTTCACTGTCAGGATAACCTGACTTTCATGTTTCCTGCCTTGATATCTCTCACAAGATATCCAAAGGGCAACACCAAGTAGAGCTATGGGTCCTGATTCAAAGGTGATTATTTCTCAGGAAATTAGGTACTTAATATAATTCTAGATGACCTTAAGGGCAGTGATAAGTCTTACCTTAAAATATCAAATATTTTCCACAGATATAAAAGTCACTCCTAAAAGGTAGTTTATTTTTCTCCAAGGCCAAGACTCCCCACCCACCAGAGATGAATTCACGTCCCCACTTCCTGTAGCCACATCTGTAACTATTTATTGAATGAGGCAGTAATAAACAGAATGGGAAAACAACACAGATTCCATGCTCTGCTACCGGATTTTTGCATTTTTCTTCCATCTTCTTGGCAATCTCTCAAACTACCAGGAGGTTATTTCACCACAAAGGAAACAAGGACTTTAAAGCCACTGGACATCTTCACAATGACAATAAAAATAATAATAATTATAATAATAATAATTAAAAAAATAACAAACTGTAGACTTAGGACTGTTTATATGTAAATGTTCCCCCTCCCCCCAGTACATACAGAAAAAAACATACAAAGAACATTGGATAGCTTCATATAAAACAAGCAAATCCGAGAATCTGAAACTTTCTCAAAGGTTGAGCAAGACATGAAGAATCTCTTAATGTTGTATTAAAAAAACATTAAATACATACGCTGCTGCACACACTGGGGGCGTGGGGGGAGCCTGGGAGGAAGGAGGAAGAGGGGTTCCTGTGTTCAAGGAGCAGAGGTTTGGCTCGCTGGGAATTCAAGTGATAATCTGCCACTGGAAATCCAATGCTTGCAGCAGGGAAATTGTGTTTAATAGAGTAAAAAGGATATACAGATCAAACAACCACTGTTAGGGGCAGGAAAGCTGTACAGGGCCTGCTGGGACAGGTATGGGACCTGTGTTGTCCAGGATCCTGGGGTACAAATGTAAACCCTCCACTCCTATCTCCAAAGTCACTTAAGCAGAGAGAAAATGAATGGGAGTCAAAGTCCTGGAGGGTGGGGAACACACACTCTATCCTTGGTTCATTTGCTCTCTTTTACTCTAACCCAGTATCATCAGTAACAGTCATACCTTATATGAATCAGACGTACCTTTCAGTTCTGGGGTTTAATATTGTTAAGCCACAAAGTTGCAGGAAAGAAAACATTTAAGGTAGTTGGTGTCTCCTGTTCTTTGAAGAATTTTTCCTCCCCCCCCCAGTTCCTTGAAGATTCTCTCTCTCTCTCTCTCTCTCTCTCTCTCTCTCTCTCTCTCTCTCTTTCTCACACACACACACACACACACACACCTCCTTGAAGGTATTTTTCCTTCTCTCTCTCTCTCAAACACACTTATACACATTTCCTCAAATCTTACTTATCTTTGCTATTCTTCAGTTCGTATGGATAAGACCAAAATCAGGGCTGACCAAAGCAAAATTGAAATTGCCATGAGATTAAAAAAAAGGGTTTCCAAGGAAGGTGGAGGAGGGGGCTCCCAGCCAGTATGGGGCAGTGCTAAGCCTGGCCCGCCCCCAGGAGTGTCGGCCTCTGCTCTGCCTTCACCACAGAGTGCAAGCACTGCCAAAGCCACCCCACTCTGCAGTCCCTGTCCTTGGGGTGAGTCCAGTAGAAAGATCTCCCTGCCACTCTTAGGGCAGCTTTCTCAGAGGGCATGGCTACCTCTGCCTGAGTCTGTCAGTAGCTCAATGCATGGCCCTAGTAGAAACGTATACAGAGCAACTGTGTCTAGCTGTGTGACCTACCACCCACCAAACTGGGCGAATTACTTTTTCCACAGCTCACCTTGATTTCATACAGCTAGTTTAATGTGGGTTTCTCATATATATATATATACATATATACACACATATATATTCCATATATATGTAAATGTGTATATACCTATGTACACATATACATATATTTTTCCATACACACACACATATGTATATACACACGTTTCCGCAGAAAGGAGTCCTGCCATAATTTGGCCTTTTCTGGACAGTGAAATCAACAATGCTGCATTTAACTCCACTGCATCAGAAAATCAAGAGTGGTGCTTTTAAAAAAAATGCCATTTCGGGTGTCCTCTGCTCCCCCCCTTTTCTTCCTTTAAAAAAAAAGGATAACAAAACTTGCTTCCAAAGTCGGGAGACTTAATGGCTCCTGATTGCACTTCTGCAAACGCGTACAAAACTTCTTTGTTGTAGAATAGAAAATGACCCCATGATCCAGGTCAGTGTCACTGTTCCAATGTCACCACCTCCACAGCCTGGCCATCCATGGTGACAGCACTGTCCGCTATCCTTGTAGTCACAGGTGCCATGGCCACCTGAACCGGACCATTCCCTTGGGCCAGGCTGGTCACCACAGTCTGATACATGCTCACCGGAATCTGCACCAAGCCTGTAAAGACAAAGGACAAAGAACAAGGGTCACTCTCTGCCTTCAAGACCCCAGTGACACTGAACACAGATCTGGGGTTTCCATTTAAGTACATGTCTCCTCTTCCTTTTTGTGACAGCTGGCATCATACTGGGGCAAGGGACTTACTCCTGTTTTACAGGATGGGGAAGGGGAGTTTGGAGTGGCTGGGCCATATTTGCCGAAAGGTGCTATTTGCCAACATTTCTGAGGTTGTGAGCCATCTATGACCTTTACCGGGCCACAGTGAGGGGTGGAGGGAAGGAAACCTGCACGTGCACTAATCCACAGAGCAGCAACAAGTGCACACACAACCTGTTCTTCCTTTCTCTACCACAACTGCCACCACCTCCACTCTCCTCGTCAAAAAATGGCAAATACAAATGATGAAACCCTGGACATGAGGAGTCACCCAGGGCATGTCTGGGATGCAAAGTAAGCCAGAAGTACTGGCCAGGAGACACCACCCTAGTGTTCTAAGGCAGGCCAACAGCAAGGTCAGAAGCCAAGGTCTCTGCCAGATGTTCTTTCTTCTCGATTTGGTATTCTTGCCATACTGATAGGTTAGATACCTTCTAAATTAAGGGACATATCACTCATTTCACAAATATAATGTCAGTTGTTCAGCTCCACAGTGTGGATCAGGACTGTCCAAAATGCGGCCCGCCTACAAGCATAGAAATTTACATAAATGCTTTAGTAAACGAAGCCCAGCTACAGCAGAGCTCTCACTAAAATGGCAAATCAAAATATGCTGTTTATTGTTTCAATAAAAACCTAAGGTTGGACAGCCCTGGTCTGGATGACCGAATGCATTTAAGTCCTTGTTCACTGTAGCTCATCAATGACTTATATTAAATACCCTGGTGGCCAAGCCCAACACTGTTTAGTTTTTACCATCAAGGGAACAGATTTAAACCAGAATGAAAAGGTTATCAACCTGAGTTAGGAAATGTTTTCAGAGCCAACATTTATTGGCTGACATTGTTTTTTTGGTCAACTTTCCTTTCTGAAATGTAGTCAGTTGCCTTCTTTGGTGTGAAGGTCAAAAAGAAAAGCTGTTCACCTTGAAGAAATTGTGAGCTCCCTGTTCCAGGCCAAGCTGATGCTGAATCCAGTCACCCTTTAGGCCCCCAACCAAGGCTCTCCCCAGCCTTTGCTATCCTGATGGAGCCAATGCTGATTCTCAAAGCTGTCTGAGGCACAAACTCATCCTAAAAGCTTTGAGGAAGGAGGAATTCTACTGCTGTGGAAATCCCATACTCTACCAGCACTGTCATCATGCCCTGAGTCTGCCACCAACTTAAATGCCCTACCATCTCAATACAGGGATTTTAGACAGACACACCCACTCACACATACACAGAAGCACACATCCATCTCGGCATGGGATTAGATAAATCGCCTCAGTAGCTCTGACGTACCAGCCTTTACGACAATGGTCAGAGCAAAAGACAGGGGAAGAGGGGCTAGCAAACCCCCTGAGCTTTAAGGTGGGGCTGACTGACCTTGGAAGAGAGAATTAAAATGCTGAGGTATAATAATCAGGTCTAGGATTGTCCCTATGCTACATCTGCTCAGGCCTCGAACCTCATTAGTCCTAATATAGATGGTACATGATAAGCTCAGCTCAGATTTTGGGTCATTTCAATTGCATTAATAAGCATCTTTTCACATAATTTGGAAGCTTTTCTTTTTAGTTTTCCCACAATATCTTAGAGAAAATGAAGGAAAGCAAGGCTCTTTAGGACCTTCTGTCCATCCTAAAGGCTGGTAATAGGTAGTTTATGTTTACAAACTTGTGGAGATTGTAATAATAATATGTTGGAGCTAGAAGGAACTTTGGAAGAATCTAATCCAACCCCCTTATTACAAAGAGAAGAAAAATGGAGGCTTAGAGAAGTCAAGTCACATTCTGACAGAGACAAGATGAGAACTTTCCAGACTAGGCGTGGGGAATCTGTGGCCTCAAGGCCACATGTGGCCCTCTAGGTTCTCAAGTGCGGCCCTTTGACTGAATACAAACTTCACAGAACAATTCCCCTTAATCAAAGGATTTGTTCTGTAAAACTTGGATTCAGTCAAAAGGCCACATGTGGCTGCGGGTTCCCCACCTCTGTTGCAGACTTTTCACTTTATTAGAAGTCTGGACTCAAAATGATTGAAGAGAAAAGTTGATTTCACAGAGTCTACAAACAGGAGATGCTCACAGAATTTTAGTCTGCTTTTTCCCTGGGGCACAATGTAACTTCCCTATGGTGTATACAGGTGACCAAAATGGAACCTAGAGGTCAAGAGTGACTCAGAAATGACAAACCCAAGGCTGCAGGGCTTCTTCAGCTAAACAACTGACCACAATGCATATGGGAATTCCCTGGCTCATGAGATGGGGCAACTTTCTAAGCTCTGCTTCATTTGCCTGCTGATTAGGTATGATTAGGTATGCCAGAAGGCCACCAAAGGCTCAGATTAAGAATATTCCTGTGCCTCTGGCCTCTGTCACTGCTTTCTGGGCATATTTACAAAGGTATTATCAAGTTCACTTTACAGACATACTTCTTAATAAGGCTAGAAATCTCCCACAGTGAAAGGTGATACACAGGGAGAAATCCTCAGGAAAAGTATTAACCTCAGGGCTCTTCCCTCTCCCAATTTATTGTCTGCAATGTTCACTTGGCACTGAAGTTTATGTGATCAGGCACTATCCTAAATTACTATGTGTATGTTCTAGCCATCTGAGGACAGGAACTGGTTCATATGCCCAGTGTCTAGCATTCTGCTGTGCACATAGTACACATATACGTGTTGGTTGCTGCTGCTGCTCACATCCTTTAGAATTCTTTTTGGTCCTCAGGTCACCCATGCTGATGCCTTCCTTTGGGAGGTGAAGAAAAATGTCAAGATCTCCTACTTGGCCCAGGGCAGTAAGTGGTGGGAGGGCATTTCAGTTGCAGTTATTCAATCCCTAGATGATAAGTATTTGATTGAGTAACACAGAAAAGGAGAGGCGGACCAGACAGATATTTTCTATGTCACTCTTTCCAGTTCACCACAGGCTGTGGATCAGACAGATTGGCAGTACAAGATTCCTGAGTTGCTCTGAAACATTTCAAGTGTGAGGATAATGGATGGACTGGCTATGAAGTCTACCAGTACCCATGAAATATGGAAAGTACATCAGATGGACACCAGCTGGGGGATTTATGGGTGGAGAGGGACAAAAGTCCCACAGGATGGGCAGATGTGGATGGGTTGTGAGCTGCAAATTCGGAGTGAATAACCATATCAATGGAACTAAAACCCACCAGTATATTAGAGAGTAATAAAAGAAGTGGCTTGGCGTGGTACTGGTAGCCAGCTTTCCTATTTCAACCCTAAAGATGGTTAAACTAGGAAGTAAAACTAACTCCCTCTGAATAAGATCTCGATCTCTGCCCATGCTGTGGTTCCAGTATGTGATGCATGTTAAAGAGCATAATTATTGGCATGAATGTATAACACACAAGACCGGAGACAATGATAAGGCCACCATTCATTTCTTCAGTTTTTGTATGTATTTTGTATAAACTCCTCTGTCACAGGCTGTCAGATGGAATATAATAAGCTTTTGGAGGGCAGAGGCTGTGTCGTTTTTGTTGTTGTACCCTCGGTGCCTAGCATGTAGCAAGCGCTTATTAAATTGTTGACCGACTAACTAACTGTCCAACTGAATTCTTTGGGGGAAGTAACAAGATACACCTAAAGAGAACTGCAGCTTCTGCCATCGGTGCACAGACTACAGATGTGCTTGTGACAGAACTGGATGGAGGGTTGGATTTGGAGTTAGAAAGACTTGGGTTCCAAACCTGACTCTGATATCGACTAGCTGTAGGACACTCAAATTTCATCTGTCTCAGCCTTGGTTTCCTCATCTGTAAAATGAGGATAATACTATCTATAGTACATCTGCCTCACGGTGTTCTTGTGAGGATCAGATGAGGTGATGTATAGCCTTTAGGATATTATAACTAATATAATATAACATAACATAATATAATATAATAACCACATACATTTGTTGCCATCATTGGCAGTTTTAGGGAAAATTTTTCTTAGTGACTAATGCAGCTCCTACTATAAAAAGCGACTTTTCTCTATGGCCTTTTTATTTTTATCCCAAAGGGTACCTCAAACCATAACTGATGGTGACCACTTAAACAAGCTATCCAAAGATCTGCTAGAATTTCCTTTTAAGGAAATCTGCTTATTAAAGTGCATGAATTTATGATGAGAGGTGTGATGACTGGAAAATAGGCAGAAATAAAGGGTGAATAGAGATAATCATCAATACTATTCCTGATTATTCACTACTGTTAGCTTTCTATGAGATTAAAATGGAAGGAGGAATCCCTTCTAGGACAGTCAAGTTAAAGCAAAATTACACAGAAATACAGATAAATAATACACAACCAAATATAACTATATGGTTATCAAAGCTATAGGAGAATCTGTGTGAGGGAATTATTCTGGACACCTCCACTCTTCCTCACACAAAGAGCTAGATCTATCCAGAAGGGTTCTGGACTGGTCTCACAGATCATTCTTCTTACTAAAGCCCCCGCCTCCCCTTTTCTCCATGTAGACAATGAAAGGGATAGGGCAAATCCCAGAAGAATTACAGAGGGTTCAATGGGACTTGGTGACCGTGCCCTTTAAGTATACAGACAATTTCTTCTTTTCTCACTGTATACCAAGAACCTAGAAGAGAATCCTCTGGTAGATGCTCCAATGTGCGCTATAGATTATAAGGATGTAGTGGGTAAAAAAAAAAAAGAAGCATTATAGAGGACTCTATTGGAAAGATGGTAGTGTCCCAGCATGCACTGAGAAGCTGAGCAATTTGGTGGGGGAAAATAAGCACCATTGAAGACATGCATAGTAGTGTTAGGTTGAGCCACACACTAGGGATGGGATGAGAGGTAGAGAGATACGTGGATTTGTAAGTTATCATTTGCCTAGTAACTAAGACAGCCTGAATGGACAAACTCCTTAAGAGAATGCATTTAAAGAAGAACAGCGGACCAAGTCTCCAAGGTCACACATAATTAAAGAGGTTAGTTGTGCTGTGTTCTACAGAACTACTGCACATCCTCTCTATTCATTTCTAGATGCAATCTTTAGAGATGTGAATCTCTACGGCTCTGGGAGATTTCAATGGTGGCTATCTTGAGAATATTAGCTGAGGTGTATATTTAAAATGACAATGAACAACAAATTTTAGAAAATCCAGTAGTTTTAGGGAAATACAAGAATCACAGGGGAGACAGTCTATAGCAGTAAAAAGTTTTGGTTCTATTTCTGGCCTTGCCACTATTTCTTGAGTGACTTTGGCCAGGTGACCTGAACTCTCTGGAACTCAGTTCCTCATTTGCAGAAGGAAGGGGGTGGACTAAATGAACTTTAAAAGAAGTCCCAAATCTTCAGTAATACTCTAAGTGAACGGTGAAATAGAAGGAAAGGGACATTTATGTATGTTAAGTAGGTTAAAATTAGGGCCCCTTGAAAGTCCTCAAGTGGCCTATCAAGACTGTTACTAGAATCTGTGGGAGGCTAAGTCCTCATGTATGTTTTCTTGGGCCCTGGATACAACAGGCTTATGCATTCCTATTATAAAGTTGCACATACCACAAATCCTTTCAGTCTTTTACTAAATTGTTATAATCCCTGCTTTTATCCTCATTATTGCAGTCTCTAAATAACCTTGACTTTGTTCTTTATCATTAAAAAAAAGGAGTCCATTAGGGTGTCCTGGAATAAAATTCCTTTATTGAATGGTGAAGTATATCTCATTCTCCAAATACATAAACTCCAATATTGCTGTTGCTTAGCTAGAAGTCAACTTCTCCCCTAATCTTTGTCTCCCTGTGTTCTGGGAAGTAGATTCTGGGATCTCTGTACTTTAATTTTAAAATGCCGAAACTCTAGGAAAAGTTGTAGACTTACTCTTATCCACCTCACCATAACTGAAATAAATGACAAAGTCTCTTCTTTCACTTGAACAGAGGTGACTCTGAGACAAGAAGTTTTTCAACGGCAAACTCTTTAGAAAGTCTCCCCTATTCTAGCAGAGTCTGAATTGGTTTACTTTTAGAGGCTGGTTATTATGATCCTATGAGATCTTTTAGAGTTGGAAGGGATTTTAGAGATCATCTACCCTAGGCATTCTTAACTTGGGGGCCAGGTACCCTTAAGGTAACAGTGAAGAGATTTCAGGGGATCTGTGACCTGTTATGAGAAAAAAAAAATTATGTCTGTATTTTCACCAACCTCAAACTATAATTTAGTATCTCTTTCAATTAGGAAGTTTAAAAAAAACCACCTCATTATTCTAAGAAGGGGGCTATACTTCATTAGACTATCAAAGGGTTACATGACACAAAAACGGTTAAGAATCCCTGATTTAATCTGATGTTCTGATTTTGCAGATGAGGAAAGTGAGGCCCATAAAGGTTGGGACTTGTCCAATGTCACACAGGCAGTAAGTGATAACAGAGATTTAAAAAAAGGATTTGAATACGTGGACTCCAAATTTAGCTTTTTGACTATACATTCTCTTCCTTTCTCAAAAATAAAAGAATCCATATAAGAAGACTGCTCCAAATTACTAACAATAAGTGTAACTCAAAATAACTCTCAGGTTTTATGTTTCACACTTGGAAAATATGAGAAAAGTGGAAACAGTTGATGTTGGAGAAGCTGTAAGAAGACAGGTGTGCTAATAAATTGTGATTGGCCCAACCTTTACAGAAAACAATTTGGAATTATGCTAAAAAAAGTGATGTAAATGCACATATCTTCAGACCCAGTGATTCTATTGCTGGGCAAATACGAAGAAAGAAAAAAATATCCCACATACCCCCAAATATTCATAACAACACTTTTTATGGTAGCGAAGAACTGGAAACAAAGTATATACTCACTGATGGAGAGATGGCTAAAGAAACTGTGGTACACGAATGGAATCTTACGATGCTACATGAAACTATGATTATGAAGAAATCAGAGAAGCATGGAAATACTTGAATGAACAGATACAAAGTGAAGTATGCAGAAAGAGGAAGATGACATAATGACTATTACAATGTGAACAGGAAGAAGAAGAAAGAGGAGGAAAAACCTAACTCTTGAATAATTATGATTAAACTTGGTCCCAGTTTAGGAAATGCACCTTCCTTCTTTTATTGCCTCAGTTAATGCTTAATTGCTTTTTTCCCTTTTTAAATCTTTCTTGAAAGGAGTAGCTCATTGGGGAGAGGGAAAGAATATATTTGAAAGCGAACTCAGTACAAAAATTAAAATGAATCAATAAAAATAAGATAACATTAAAAATTAGTTCAGGATTCAGTTACCTGGTAGAGCAATGTTTACCTCAACTGAGGAAATAAATGACAGCACCACATGGTCTTTAAGCATTAAAGAATTAAAATGTTTATTAAGTGCTAAAGTTTCTAGGTAGCACTGGCTATTGATTATGTTGACAAAATACATGATTATAGTTTTGACCAAAGATTAAACAATATCCTGTTTATCTTAATCATGTCCAAGGTGATAAGTTCAGAATTTTAACATTCCCCAAATCCATGAGGAGAAGAAAGAGAAAACCATCCCAGCACAGGCAATGAAAATGAAACACACCATCTACAACCTGTAAAGGCCACCTAGAGCCTGCAATCTCTTGATGTTGCTATGCCAACCAATTGCTTCTCTTGCCCTTCCCCACCACAAGAACTAATACTCCACTCGTGATCTATATCATCTGCCACAAAGAAGCCTGACAACAAAATACAAGTCTTAAAAAATGCTGACCAAAAGATGGAGAAAACACTACTTGTTATCTGGGTGGCAGACTGCAAACAGCTAGGGAAGGTAGCTGGTTTTGCTAAGTCATGTGAGAAAGGTAGAAGGAGAACCCTGTTCCCTCAAGAATCATATTCAATTCATAGGATTAAAGCAATCTTTGATATCCATTTTTGTAAGGCTTTTAAAATCTTCTCTGTGGTGGATCTCCCAACGCCCAACATGTGTGGACATGTATAACATAATACCTTATGTAGTCAGTATTTACTAATCTGTGTTAATGAAAGTACATATAATTCAAAAGCACCATATATAACCTAATAAAATGTTTTGGAATTAATGATACTGTTTTTAATAGTATATTTGCCTTCCTACTTATGTTTCAGGTAGGTATGACGTGGCAGATAGAGAGTCAACCTCAAAACCAAGAAGACCTAGGTTCAGGCCCTACCTTTGATACAGAATGAAAGCTGACCCACAGCAAGTCATTGAACCTTCACTGGTATATGCAACAAAGCAAATGCTCAGAGGGAATTTCCTACATAAGTGAAATCACAGGTCCTGTCTCTACACCTAATTTGTTTTCCTAAAAATCAACTCTTTCTCATTTATTCCTGGTTGTAATTTGGAACTGACAAAAGGGCACAGTCTTAAGTTACAACTTAAGTCTCATCCCTATTCCCTATATATAATTTATGTTTTACATAAGCTAATATGAAACTGGCATGTAGTCCATCAGTCCACATCAGCTGGGTTGGAAGTGATGGAGATGTGCCAAGATAAGCCACAAAGCAGGTAACATGCATCTTATTATTTCTTTCTTCCCATTTTTCCCCTTCTCACACAGCCACTACCCTAATTCAGACCCTTATTGCCTCTCACCTGCATTACTGTAAAGGACTCCAATCCATCTGCTATACACAAAAGAATTTCTTAAAGTCTAACCAAGGCGTTCCCTACTCAACACTCTCATTCCCTCTGAGACTTCTGAAACTCCTCTGATGTTTCACCTGGCTCCTCTTCCTCCCTCTCATCTCCCACATTACAATGGTCCTCCATCTCTGCTGTCCTTTGTACGGGCTCTTCCTCCTCACTTCTACCTCTTGGAATCAGCTAGGAGAGCCCTCCCTCTCCTACCTACCCAGGTATTCATTTTGCACAGATTGTGTTTATACTTACATACTTCCCCTAATAAAATCTAAGCTTTTTGAGGGCAGGGAGTGTTTCAATTTTGTCTTTATATCTTCAGTCCCAGGCACAAAGTAAGTGTTTAATAAATTGACTGACAGGCTAAGAGTTCACTAAGTCTCTATAAAATTCGTGATTTACCTGTCCTTAAAAGCAGACAGGCTAGGTTACTCTTCTCACAACTGTTGTAAGAATGGGAGGTCATATTTAAGTGACTTAAGCACATTGGAAGAAAGGCATTATATTAATTTGAGCTACTATTATTACTTCCATATGGTCGTTCTCTTAGGAGCTTGAAGCAGCTTACTGCTGCTATGTATCTTTAATACACCAGTTGATAGGGCTACTGTACAGGAGGACAAATAATCAATGAGGTTAAATACTTGCTCTTGATCATACATGAGAAGTTGGAATATAAAGCTCCGCTTAAAAAAATTGGGAATTCTTGAATTTTTGGAAACTCCCGTGCGGCACAGAAAAATCTAGTAAATGGGTGGAATAGGGAAGAACTTCAGGTTAGGGCACTGCTCTTAAGGGTTCCAGCTTGGTTATGGCCTCTGTTGTTGTCTCACCCATTTTAACATGTTGCACAAATACTACATTTTCTATAAACACTCATAAATACAGAATTTTGCAAGCAGTGGCACAGTTTATACACAATTTGTCATCAACAGCCTCTCTTTTGCTGGGAAAGGGAGGCCCCAGTCAAGCAACAAGGCCAAGAGGGCTGAAGGAAAGAAGGGGAGGCAATAGGGGTAGAACAGCTGAAACCCAATGTTCCTAAAAAACTGAGGCCACTGTCCCCATTAGATGCAACTCATTACTCCAGGAGGTCTGGAGGGGGAGGGGAGACAGGGTCTAGGAAGAGATCACTGTTGTAGGGAGGTGACCAAACACAGAACCTGCTTGAATTTCCTTTTCTCCTTCACCAGTGGTTAAAAATGAAGCTTTGAGAGGGGCTCAGGCCCACCCAACCCCCAAACTCCTTTCAGAGCTTCAAGTATACCCAATCTAATGTCATATATGTACATATGTCTCACAACACACATGGCGTAATACCATGAGAGCTGCCATTGTTTGGATGGAAACTCAATCTGTAACTGGATACTTTTGGTGCTCATCTAAAATATGTTTCCCTAGCATTTCCCTTGCTCATTCCACAATGGACATATTTCTGTTAACATCCAGAGCAACATTCATGGCTGACAAGTCAAAGAGAAACAGGTTCTTTCCTTTGCTGCCCCTCCCCCCATCCCCATTTTTTTTTAAAAGGGGAAAAAAAAACTCCAACAGAGAACAAATGAGGAAATCTATCTGCATCTGAAAGCTGTCCAGCTTCACTACGCATTCCTTCTGGTTTACTAGCACTTCAGAGTACAAGGTTGGGCTTACTCAAAAAACGACTAGATGACACTTTACTTAAGCCAATCTGATAGCAGTCTTTGTAGTCATGTTCAGAGGGGTGTCTGAACTTCCATATTTAAGCTTCTGAATCCTAGATCCAATATGCTCATTTTACAACTGAAAGGATGCTTCTCCTACCCTCCCCCTTCAACCCCACTATGGCAAATTTTCAGTTCTCACTAATAATGAAGATTTGGGGGATAATTAGAATGTCACTGGAGATTCTGCAGGCAAAGCAGAATTCTGAATCTGGCTTGCCTCTTTTCAGGCCTTTGCACTCTCTATGGGCCAACGGGAGGAGAAAAGAGGCTTTGTCGGGAGCAGATGTGGAGTGGGAGGGCACCTGGAAAGCAGACCTGTTGAATGAAGCAGGTGCCACTTAGATATTCACTTTACAGACTCCAACCACAACCACACCTTCATTTGATATCCAGCTAGAGCAGGGGGGTGGGTGAAGAGAACACATCACACAAAAAGGAAGACCATTCATCCTTTTCAGAAAACTGCTCCTGCCAGGCTGCTGCCCTTCAGAGCTTTGCACATTTGCTTCTTATTAAACAAATGCGAGAAATGAAACGCTGTATTTGCCACAGTAACCTGAGAATGAGGGGCCAATATTACCTAACTGGGGGTGTGCAAAGTATTAGGAGTAATATCATGCATTGCCATTTCCCCAAAATTCTAATGAAAGCATAAACAAACAAACAAAATCTATCCTCTGCCAACTATTTGTCAGGAAGGTCAGAGGACGGTAGTTATTTTCATGCTTTTTAAACATTTCAGTGGCTGCGCTGGAAGCTCCACCATTTTCTTGGTAGAGATAATTTTCATCAAAGTCAATCATATGTGGCTTTGGTGTTGGTGGGGCACTTAAAAAATCTCTTGTAAAATGCTACCTAAAATGACAGACACAAAAAAGGTCTCCTTTGACTAATTTTCAGAAGTATAATTTTACTAAGGTCAAAGTAAATCCAAACCATTAAATCCAAAGTATCAGAAAGACCTACAGACTTCAAGGGATTTGGTAGTGACATGAAATATTTAACTGAGCCATGAAAACATGGGGGTGTTTTTTTTTGCCTGGCAAATGATGGTTAAGTGGTAGGAACTTTGGGGGAATCTCTCCATTGTAACATGGATCTAACTCAGTTTGGCTGACTCCCTCTGTGGTATTCTGTCCTTAATCTTATGTCTGACTCCTGCTACGCGTAGTCAGTCTGGGCACAAAGTCTCTTTACAGGCCACAGCCTGGCTCCTTATTCAGAAGCAGAGAGAGAATGCCTGACACATTCAGTAAAGGACGGACTGCATAAGGGCCTGATACAGCATGGGCTCCTGGAAACTCACACATGCAAATGCTCACTACTGATCTCTGAAGCTTTCTCTGATGTGGGCGACTAATGTCGAAGTCCTAAAAACAGCCACTGGGAACTGCATTTGTGACATTTAGCCTTCAGTATGGTTGTGAGTTCCATGAGGAAACTGTATCTTTCCTGACACCCAGCACAACAGGAACCTAATAAAGGCTGAACACTGGTGGCAAATGTCTAAGAGAACACATATGCAGGCAAAAACTGTGCTCAGAATAGTAAGCAACATACAGACATGCTATCATTTCAGCATCTTGGGCCTCTGTGCCCATCACATTATTTTAATTATTTAATTTTATTATGGCACAAGGAGAATATTAAATTTTATGGCCATTGTTCGAAATTATTTTCCGATCATTGGTAATGTACATACATATGCTTTTACATCGCTATCACACGTTATTACACATACATCATTTTGTGTTATATCCCCTGTAGTTTTTTAAAGTACACACACTGAATCCCTTATTTTGCTGGCCCAGCATTCCTTGATATCAGAAGCTGGATCACAGACTATTTTTATGCCAAAAGGGAAGACTGATTGAAAACTAGCTGGATTTCTAAAGGCAACAATGAATGTGGATTGGGGCGGGGGAGGGGAGGGAGGGGGAGAGGGAAAAGGAGAGGGAGAGAAGGAGAGAGGGAGAGAGGGATAGAGAGAGAGAGAGAGAGAGAGAGAGAGAGAGAGAGAGAGAGAGAGAGAGAGAGCGCACTGATACTTCCATTACTGGGCAGAAGGCATCCAGGAAGGGGAGTATGGCTTTTGCTTAGGTCATGCTAAGGGCTGTCATTCCAACACCTTTGGCTGGAAGGAACCTCACCTGAGAGGAAGAGCACCATCTGCAAAGACTCATTACCCATTGTAAACCACTGGAACTGTGGGTTGTGTCTGGTGAATGAAGGGAAAGTACTGGTAACTCTAGACATAAGGAATGTGGCCCCAAGAATGTTTTACAAACAAGCTTCGGTGGCTCCTTCTAAAGATGAATTCTTCTCCCTCCTTTCTGTGTGAATAGCCCACCAGCTGGACCCTGCTATTAGCAGTGTCTGAGACCGTATTTTCCTTTAATGATAACCCACGGTATGCGAGTCTGAAAAGCATAAGATAAGTTGATCAAAGATGTCCCCAGTTCTTCAGAAGCAACTCTGAGGACCCGATGAAGGGGGATGGGGAGAACAAAAGATATTCAAAAACCAGGCAAGTATGGCAAAGAGCCGGTATGGAGAGCAGGGTTAAAACACTCTGTACTATGCTTCAAACTGGTGCTATCTGCTCATCTTCCTGGGCGAGGGGGAGGGGAAAACAGATTCAGGGAAACAGCCATGTCCTTCGGAGAGCTATTCTGGAGCAGGATAACAGAGGATAAGTAAAAGCTACGGGAGGTCATTGTGAAGGGGGTAGGGACAGGTTAGAGGAAATAAGAATTACCACCTCCCTCCCCCAAGAAAGGGACTAGGGTTAAAATATACTAAGAACGGAGAAGAGTGTGATCTTCTGGGTGCACAGGAGTTGGAAAGCATCTTGGAACTGACCCATGTTCTCCCCATTTCACAGCAGTGTGTACGTTACAGCGTGAAAACCGAAACTCTCCCAATGGCAATGGCTCCACCCAGCCTAAAGACACATCGGGTCCCAGGATATTCGATCCTCCTTGGTGCCATTATAAAACCTGCCAGAGCACCTGAAACAGCCTATGGCGAGATAAGGGGAATATGCATTCGGGGGAGTCAAACTGGAAACATTCAAGTTGCTGGGTTTATAGGAGGAGAGACTTGAGAAGTAGCTGATGCTGCTGTCCACACTGATACCTCAAATCTCAGGTTCTCATGCTCTTAAGAGTCTGCAGTGCAGAGGAAAAATAGGCCAATTCCTCTCTCAACCATCCTGCCCAGCTGTTTACTGGCTGCGGATTACTGCAGTCACATGAGCTGCTTTTTAGCAAAGCCAAGCTGTCTTCAAGCTGAGAAGGTCACTGGGAGACAGAATTGAGGAAGGGCTCGCACTGCCCTCCACAGTGCAGCAAGGGGCAGATGAGCCAGGAGCAGCCCATGGACATATGTATGTCTACCTCCCTGGGCAGGGGCAACAGAAAAGGAGCACATTTTTTTAGAAAAATACTTCACCCTGTATTTTCAACCAAAATTGAAGGGCCCAGCAACTTTGTGTCTCTCCAGAGGATGACAATTCGTAACCTGCTTTGAGCCCATTTACTAGTTTAAATGATTGACTGGGCTGCAACGTGCCCAATGGGAATGTTATCACAGTTTGCCATCCTCAACTAATACCAAAGGAGCTCCAAAGCATCACCTAAAGGAGCTGATTATATACAGTGTGCAGGCATTCAGATTTCTCTTCATTTCAAAAAATTGATCTTTTACATACAGTGCTAAAAGAAAAACCATGGGCACTGAACTTCTGAGCTAATGGTCAGTCAGTTAGGCAATAAATATTTATCAGGAGCCTACTATGTGCCAGGCTCTGTGCTGAGCGCCGGCATACCAAAAGAAGCAAAAGACGGTGTCTGCCCCTGAGGACCTTACAAGCTAATGAGGCAGACAACAAGCAAACAAATAGCTATATACAGAATAGAAAATAATTAAGAGGGAAGGTTCTAGAATTGAGAGACCGAGAACATTTTGAGCCATATGTTTGGGGAAGAAGAATGGCATGCTGGAATTCATATTCTTTTCAAAGGAAAGAGTTGGGAGAGTCCAAAATTAGACTCCGCTGACAGTTACTGAATGGTCCATTTCCTACAGGCCACAAGGATTGGGAAGGGTCTTAAGAGGCCTGTTTCTTGTTACTAAATGAATCCATCCATCTGCAAGGCAATGGTGACATCCGCATCATTCTTTATACGTTCATTTTTAGTCACACGCTGTGAAAAAGCGTGTTCTATCTAAAGGGTGCTTAAGAGATTGAGAGAATTATTCAGAGAGTTAGAGAAATGATACTTGATATTACCATTCTGGCTCTTTAAAAAGATCCTGTCCTCGGGGCAGCTAGGTGGTGCAGTAAGTAGAGCACTGGCCCTGGAGTCAGGAGAACCTGAGTTCAAATCTGGCCTCAGACACTTGACACACGTACTAGCTGTGTGACCTTGGGCAAGTCACTTAACCCCAATTGCCCTGCCTTCTCCCCTGGGGAAAAAAAAAAAGATCCTGTCCTCCTCACCCCATCACATACACAATCAATCACTCCACAACTAATTTCTCACCTTCTTTGGAAGAAGCAAATATCTCTGTTTGTTCTATCCACAAACTCAATTCAATAAACACTTATCAAGTGCCTATTATATGTAAGGCAGGCAGCTAGATGGAGCAGTGGATAGAGTGCCAAACCTGGAGCTAAGACTTGAGTTCAAATCCGGCCTCAGACACTTATCAGCTGTGTGACCCTGGGAAGGTCACTTACCTGTTGGTCTCAGTTTCTTCATCTGTAAAATCAGCTAGAGAAGGAAATGGCAAACCACTCCAATAGCTTTAGCCAAGAAAATTTCAAATGGGGTCATAATGAGTCAAACATGACTGAACAATAACGAGAGTTTATAAGGCACCTGTGGTAGATACTAGAGATACACAGATGAAAAATGATACAGTCCTTACCCTTACAGAGTTTACATCTGCCTGGGGAGATGCCATATGTATATGGATAAGGGGAAGTCTTACAGTACATTGAAGAGCACCCTGGACTGGGACTGAGGTGACCCAAGTTTGAATGCTGACTGTGCTGCTTACAACCACTCAACCCTCATGTATGTTGAAATAGAAGAAGTCAGTAGAGAAGCACAGATTCAAGATGAGCAAGAGTGAGTGAAAGAGAGTGTGAGAGAGTGAGAGAATGTGAAACAGAGAGAAAGAAGAGCAAGACAGAGAGAGACAGAGAGAGAGAGACACACAGAGAGTGAGACCAAGAGCAAGAGCAAAACACAGAGAGAGACAGAGAGAGACAGAGGCAGAGACAGAGAAAGAGAGAGACAGAGATGTAGGAAGGAGGAAACAGTGTTGTAAGAGGCAGCAAGAGGTGGGATTGAGGGTGTCTCCAAGAAGAAAGTTTGGTATTAATACCGATATACCTAAACTGATAAGAAAATTAGTGATCCCAAATGACCAGTTCCAATAAGTAAAGACAGGGTCTTTACTTCTTTTGTTTTCCACATTCCACTTTAGATTTAGATCCACATTAGATCCACATTCCAATTTAGATTTGATTTTAGATATTTAAAATATGTATTTGTTTGTTTCCAAGAAGTGTTATGAATATCATATTTCTGAAGTTAAAGAAAAGCATGGATAGGATAGCTCTACTTCATACAACAACTATGCAAATAGCCGCTCACCAAGGGAAAAGAACAATAAGGCAACATGATGAATGAATGAGTGAGTGAATGAAAAAGCATTTAAGTGCTATGCTAGGACAGAAAGCACATCGGCCTTGGAATCATGAGATTGATTTTAAATTCTTATTCCGATGCCTCCTAGCTATCTGACTATGGGAAAATCTCTTCACTTCTCTATGCCTTGGTTCCTCATGTGTAAAATGAAATAATGCAAGTTTTATTGTCCGACCTCATAGGACTGTTTTGGGGGGAAAGCACTCTATAACCCTTAAAATGCCTTATGAACGCAAAATACTATTACTATTATTAAATGTTTTATTCCTCTTTCTGCCTGCAAGCTCTGCCTTTATGAATGCAATACAAGATCACATTTTCTGGATGTCATATCACACTCATGCTGACATATATTGAGTTTTCATCCAAGGCTGCTGCTTTGGGTTTCTTAAATTACACACACACACACACACACACACACACACACACACACACACACACACACACACACACACACACATTCTCTCCAACACCCTCCCCACCCAGTTGAAAAAGAAATAAAAACAAAATCCCTGTTACAAATATGATCAAGTGAAACAAATTTCCATGCTGGCCATCTCAAACAAAAATCGATGTCTCATTCTACATTCTTGAGTCCTTAATCTCTCCATCAGGAGGTGGGTAGGATATTTTACTATTACTCATCTGGAATCATGATTGGTTATTACACTGATCCAAGTTCCTAATTCTTTCCAAGTTGTTTGTTTATACTGCACTGTTTGTCTTTACCATATTATACAAATTGTTCTCCTGGTTCTGTTCGCTCTGCATTAGCTTATGTCTTCCTAGGTTTCTCTGAAACCATCTCCAGCATTTTCTACAGCACAACAGTATCCCCTCCTTGTTCAGCCATTCCACAAGTGTACCCCTTCAGACTTCCATTCTTTGTCTCTTTAGAAAGAGCTAGAAATATTTTTTGCATATTCTTAGAGTTTGTTTTGCTCAGCATGAATCATTCCCTAAACCAAACCTTCTTCCCTCTAAATCCCCTTTTCCCTCCTATTTCCTTGTGAGTGAAATGTAGTTCTGTACCTGAGGGCACTTTGACAAGTGGAATAAAGGGAGAAATAGAGAAAGACAGGTAGGAAAGGAGGGGAAAAAAGGAAAAAGAACAAAGCAAACATTTGCGTTCATTTTTCAACCAAAAGACAATGGTCCAGAAGCAAAATGGAATGGAGTATTTTCCTAATATAGGATGTATCCAAATGCTTCCTAGGATGAAAACAATTAGTGAGGAAAGGAAGCTAACTTAATTGGGAAAGACTGTCTGGAAAGTTAACTGAGAGGGGATTTCACCTTCTTGTGGGGGTGGGGAGGGATGCAGAGGGAAACATTTTCTGCTTTCAAGATGCCATACCCCAGTGCAGCAGTTTCACAGGACTCTAGCCAGCTTCCCATTCAGATCAAGTTGCAGCCTTCATAATGTACTCCCTCCCCCACTCCTCTCCCAGTCCATGGCTCTGACTCGCTCTCTCTTCTTTTCCTAATCAAGAAGAGATCTTTTCAGGTCTGTCTATCTAATCCTCCTTGTCTCCTTTAAAAAGAGATTTGTTGTTCTAAATGGGGGATATTGTTATACTATATCTAATGAATTTCACTTTTTTTTAACTTATAGAAAAGGTAGTACCGAAATATAATTTGACTGAGGTTTATCCTAGCACCCCATCCAGTTATTTCTTCAAATTTCCTGCCAACAAAGAGGGTCAATGGTAGTTGCTTTTGTCTTGTAGGAGTATGGCCTAAAAAATCTATAGGTCCCAATATAAGCCATTCTTTTTTGGAGTTTAGTGGCCACAGGTTATATTCTAAATAAAAGAAGTTGGCTGTAGGACCTTAGGCTTAAATTCTAAAGGTCACAATAACCACCTTCTCCTTATAATTCCTAAATGGTATACTAGAACAGGGCAGCGTTTTAAATAAAGCAACACCATGCATTATATTGGTTAAAACTACATATTCCTAACAACAATTTTCAGTTACCAAAAACCTTTATATAGTACGATTATAACCTTCTAGTATTCCGGAACATGACATGGAAGTGATCCTGAGTTCTGATAAGTCCTACTGAATGGAAAGGATTCAAATACGGGCCTGGTAACAGACCATGTGTCTGTGGTAGGATCAACCTAGCTAAGTTCAGGGAGGCTTATTAGTAGTCTGGCCTTAGGATAGCAAACGATTTGGCCATGGGCACCTCTCAAAAATCGTGTATTAAAATCATTTTGGAGCAGAGATTTTCTAAGCGATGGGCATGCCCATATGAATGAGATCACAGTTGTCTGAAGTGTTCCTGTAGCAGTACAGTTCTATGTATAAGAAACCTATCAGATGAAGCAGGGAATAGGGTAATTAAGAATTACAGATACAATAAAAACCATACCATGATGCTAGTGGTAATAATCAAGAAACGGCTAGAAAGAATCATCTCAAGAGGAGAACTGAAATGAGATGAAGTTGTTGAGCTGCAGAGATTCAGGGAAGGTATATTCTATTTGAGGCGTTATAAAGCCTGGGCTCATGACTCCAAGACTGTGTGAAGAGAGAGAGAAAGGCCAGCACTACACAAAGAGAGTAAGATGATATGACCAAGGTCAAGTAGGGCAAGCACCTGGAGGATTTCAAATAATAACACCAATACCACCTTGTATTTCACTAGACCATAGGGCCAAAAAGGGCCTCTAGTCTGTCCTCATTTAGATACTGCTTACTCTCCGGGGTGAGCTGTGCATGTGTTTTGTTTCATGTGTTTCTGGTGCTCTGGAGAGATCAAGATAAAGTTTATAGATGGGGATGGAACACCTAGCAAGGTGAGGTATGCCTAGGAATCACACTCCACTATGATGAGGACTGGGAATCAACTCAAATTGCCCAAGGTACATGAAAGTCATCGGATGTATGTTGGTGGAAGATCTAAAAAAAGAACTCCAGATTCCAGAGAATTAAATTGAATACTTTCTTTACTAGGCCATACTATGAGAAGGGTATGGATTTCAGTCTTGGCCTAGAACTGACTGGGAAGTATTTGGCAATATGTGAGACTAGGGAGGGGTGGTTAGTATTTGCAGGTCCTTACACCTTGTTCCTCCTTTCTCATCATACAATAAATCAAAGAACAGCAGTTCCTCATCCTTAGATAATATCATTGTGACCCATCGGTCACCATATTCTTTTCCTCATAAGTCAGATAAGAGATTTGAAAAGAGAGCCCCTGAGAATGATGAATGGCCAGTGTTGGGACCTTGTGGGGGATGAGACATGGAGGGGAGGGAGAACAAGCTAAGGTACCTCGTCAGGGTCCAGTTATGCTCACCTCTCTTTTCACCAATGTAGAGAAGACACAGATTTACCCTCTCAGGTGGGTAGTCTTGGGAGATATGGGGTTTTAACTATCACCCTTGGATGCCATACGCCTTTCCTTTTATCTGTTTACTCCTCTTGCCCCTTGAACACTCACTCACACACAAAGACACATCTCTATCCTTTCTTCAAAACATTATATGAATTCCGTTTAGTCGTTTTCAATCGTGCCTGACTCTCTGTGACCCCATTTGGGGTTTTCTTGGCAAAGATACTGGAGTGGGTTGCCATTTACTTCTCCAGCTCATTTTACAGATGAGGAAACTGAGGCAGAGTTAAATGACTTGCCCAGGGTCATACAATTAGTAAGTATCTAAGGCCACATTTGAACTCAGGTCTTTTTTTTTTTTGTAGTAATAAGCATAACTATAATCATAGCTAAGTAGGAAATGAGATCTTTTCCCTAAGAGAGGAAAAACAAAACAAACCAGGAGTTTTTGTTTGCTTGTTTGAGTGTTGTTAAATAAAAATAGTGAGCTGAAAGGCATGAAGAGCTATAGAACTCAGTAAACAAGGATAATGATGTATATATGGCACACTGCCTCATTATTACTCACATAGACTAATACGATTGCCTCCCAATAGGTTTTCTTAGCTCCACTCTCGTCTTCCTCCAATCTACCCTTCACACCACTGCCTTAATAATCTTCCTTGAGTATAGACCTAGTCATGCCACTCCTCTGCCCAAGACCTCCCTAGCTCCCTGCTACCTTTTCAGATTCCTCCATTGAGCATGTAAGGCCCTTGATGATCTAAAAACATCCCACATTCCCAGTCTTTTCTCATACATATCCCCTCACACACACGGTCCACTCCATCCAAACTTGTTACCATTAAGTTGGTTGGCTTCATATGTTGGAACAGGCAAGTGAAGCCTGCATTTGCTTGAAAGGACAATTTGCCTCCGCAAGAATCCCAGACTGCAGAGTATCTCAGTGTTGCCACTTACTAAGTTAAGCCCTTTTTGGGGAGAGCCTGATCAAGTGTGTCTGAGCCTTTTACTAGCCAGGCTACTGTGCCAAGGCCAGGCTAGAACAAAAGGGAACATATTGCACTGAAGATAAATGGGGAGGACTGCCAGCTATTTCTTTAAACGTAATGTTAATACCTTGTAATCAGCTTTAATTTTTAAACAGACTCGACCCTCCAGTCTATTTCTCCCTAATTCAGGGCACGTGGAAGGTACCAGGGTAGCAGCAGCCATGACAGCTGGGGGTCTCTAAGTCCTCACTGTCTGATAATGGAAGATGTGTTAGACAAGCAAGCAAAGGAGAGGTCAGGGAGCTGGAGAAGGGCTGTAGTGAGGACTGGGAAGAGAGGTTAGCTAGATGATTTCAGGAAGAAGAACAAACTCTCAGAACATTCCATTTTACTAGGCCAGAAATTGCAAGGGCAGGAACAGCCAAGCGGCTAAAATGACCACACCAAGACTGAGCTTGTGGGCGACAGACTTTGGAGCCTACTGTGTCTCAGTGCTCTTGGCCATCAACTACTTCCTCATTAAAGTAGATTTCCCATTTATTAAGGAGCCCCTCAAGAAATCATATGGAAATTATCAAGACGTAGGCATGTTAAATAATCGGCATATCTGCTGTAAAGTGGCTTGCCTGTCACCAGCACATGGGTCGTGTAGCAAGGGAACAACAGGCTCTAGGAATTCTGCAACTGGAAAACTGCACACCATGCACTGTGTGGGAAGCCTCTGGGATGGACCCTTTCACCCCTGGTGTTAGTTCTCAGTAAGCCCAGTTATTAAAGGGGCAGTCTGGGTGTGTGTGTGGTACAAGGTTAAGAACTAATGTGGCCTATTTTTAGCTCTGGTTGATGGGCAGAGAAGCACTAATCAGTAGAAAATGCCACTTTATCTGTGCTACTGTCAAGGCAAACCAAAAGGACCAAGTAAGCTGACTATTCAGAGTTGTTGTTCTTTTGTGTAGTCATGACCCCAGAAAGGGTTTCCTTTGCAAAGATACTGAAGTGGTTTGCCATTTCCTTCTCTATCGGATTAAGGCCAACAGAGAGTAACAGATTTTTCCAGGGACACACAGCTAGTGAATGCCAATTTTGAATTCAGGTCTTCCAGGCCTGACTCCAAGCCCAGCGTCCTACCAACTGAGCCATCAAGCTGCCTCCATTCTATACTCAAAGAGCACAGTTAAAGATTAAACGGCTAAAAGCCTTTTGGAAGAGGATTAAGAGGCTTGAAAGAATTTCATTTACTGGACACAGGAAAGCAGTCATCTCCACACAGCTGACATCACAGACACAAGAGGACACCAATGGGTAGAAGATACAACAAAGTGTAGCATGATAATGACGTACAGAGATGAAAATTGAGGAAGCAAAGACATCAGCTTGTTGCTATGTTATCTCCACTACAGAAGTTTCACATGAACGGGGAAATTGATCAATACTGCCCTCTTGGGTTCAAAAAAGAATATAAGAGACTGCTAAAAAACCAAACTGGAAAATTAAAATTTCAAAAGTACAAAAGCTCAGTTTTCATCTTCGCTTAAACCAAGGATACACATTTGTGCAAACAAATTATATTCACTTGCTGAATTGATAGATACATCTTCCTAAGCTAGATACAGATTTCTTTTTTATAACAATCTCATCTAGGGAAAATCTGCCCCATTACCAGAACAGGGTTGCCCTTAGAGAAGCTAACTTTTCACTATTCGAATCAGTTTGCAGAATATACAGACTCTTGCCTTTTTTTTTTTTTTTTGCCTTCTGTCTCTGGGCCATGCTCTTGACTGTTGACTTTTAATCCAACAGTTTTACATGTCTGAGAAGTACTGAGTGTCACCATATTTTGTCATCCAGATTTATGTCAGACATGTCTAATCAGCTGCCTAATCCTGCCATTACCTCTATAGTATCTCTCAGAATGTTTCCTTCACACCACTCATATGTTCTTCAACCTATTCACTGATCTGCCTCATTTTCCTCATCTGTCAAACAGGGATAATAAGAGCACCTACCTCTCAGGGTTGTTGTGAGGACCAAATGAAAATATTTGTAAAGCACAATGCCTGGCAAATAGCAGGCATTTGATAAATGCTTATTTCCTCCTTTCCATGAACAAAGTCAGCCCTCAGCATAACTGTCAAAATAGGCTGTTTTCCTCTGGCATACATTCCCTTCTCTCTGCCCTTCTCCTCCTTTTCACTATCCTCTCCTCAATCACAAATGGACCTCACTCAGATTAGGCTTAGGGGAGAAAGAGTCATGTGTAGATTACATGACTTTTTAACTGAGCTACATTTTCGCATCAAAAATGGTTAAAAGAGAGTACCAGATTAAAGGATGGCATTATGAACTAAAACGTCCTCGGCAAAAGCAAAGGTGCATGTCATTATGATATGATTAGGGACCTTACCCGCTAGATGTTCTTTCCAAGCCTGGGCAAGCCTATTGGTGCTTTAATGACACCTGTGAAAATACTCAGATTGAGCCAGAGTGTGAAAAGGCAGCCTAAGACTTCTTTAGGCCCAGAGAGAACACAGAGAGCATGCAATAACTATGAGGCCATAGCTGTATATACTGTCCAATCATTCCTTGCCTGTTTTCAAACTAGACTTGAGGGCCCAGAATTTGGTATTTTTCTGTGGGTAACACACATCTGGAAAATGCTGCATCCTACAGTCTTCCACTCTGAATCCAAAAACTGTCCCAATACCATCTCCCACTAGCTTATGCATTACCAGTGGAAGCTATACAGATAGGCCCTATAAGACTCCCTCCTATTTCCCCCCAATGAATTTCTGCTCTGCCCTAGGCCAGAAAGATAGCTGAATCATAAGGGAATGTTCTGTTGGTAAGACCTAGGTTAAAATTCTACTTTCTGGAATTGGGGCCCTTTTCCCTCTAGTAATGTCTATTTCCAGGCCAGTTAAAAATAATACTTAGTTTACCTATTTGCTGGGTTTTCCTGATAGAAGAACTCAGGTGATGGTAGCTCAGCTCTCAGGAAAAAGCTATAGTCTGTCATCACAAAAGTAGCAAATGCAGGCATCACAGAGTACTTTGCAAGGATAAAAAGAAAATCCCAAGTAGTTATCACCAGCTCAGACTCTGCGTGGCTACATGGGGGAACAGCTAGTTTAAGTTCCCAGAAAGAATTCTGCAGGGTTTGATTTGAAAAAAAAAAAAACCAAATATTTTTCTGGTTTTACTTGCTGCTGACCAAATTCAGTCTCTAGGGTCTTGAGGTGCAGGCAAAGTGGCTGTTCTTCACTTATCAATGCTATGACAGAATATGACACAACCTGATGACCTCACAGGATGGGAAAGGCAAAATGCACCTGCCCTGTGCAAGACATCGTGCTAGATGCTAAGAAGACAAAGAAAAAAGTCAAGCAATGCCTGCTGTCAAGGAACTTAAATACCACTGCACTACATGTATGCAGATGAGTAAATACAAATACAGAGTAAATACAAATACAAATAAATATGGTGATGAGAGAGAGAGAGACAGAGACAGAGAGAGAGGAAGATCATCGCACTGGTGGTAGGAGATGAAGAAAAGCTTCACAGTGGAGGGGACACCTGAGCCTCGAATGAAGAATAACGATTCTAAAAAAGGAGAGATGAAAGAGAAGGAGAAGGAGGAGGAGGGGGAGAACAAGGAGAAGGAAGAGGAGGAGCAGGAGGAGGAAAAGAAGTGCATTCCAGTCATAGGAGAGGGCTTGTTTGAATGTGCAGAGGTAGAAGAACAAATGTTGAGTTCAGGGAAGATAATTACAAGCTTCAAGGCTAGAATTCAGCAAATCCCAGCAGTCACATGTTGGAAAGCTCTCCTAGCTCTACTAACACCTACTGACTTATTTGGCCACAGACCGGAGTTTCCTTTTCTCCTAGTTGCAAAAAACAACCTGAATCTCCAATATGGAGGCACAGTTAGAGTATCCAGAGATATGTAGAGTTGGCATGGATTGACTTTATCATTTATATCCTGGCTAGAAAGAGGAGTGAGATGCAACAACTAATTGTTCAATCTGTTATCAAGAGATATGGGGTTGGGAGAGATTGAATAATCAGAGTTCAGCCACAATTCTGACTCCCTACCCCAGAAAGGGAAAGACAGTCAGAACAGATAATAAAGTCTCCTTTCAATTTACCCAGGGAAATATTTTGGCTACTTATAGAATAACAGCAACAATTGAACTTCCAATTAATATTAAATAGAAAGATCATTCTTTTTCCATTAAAGGTGTTTTTTTTATTCGATTCATTCAAATTTTGTTATTCTTTTGGCAAGCCTCATAATATGAGCAAAACTATATTGTTCCCAATAATCAAAAACATTCTTTTGCTTTATACAAGTTGTAAACATAATAAAGTGCATAAAATACTTGGACAAAGACATATTCCAGAACTCTGACATAACCCTTTTTGGTCCAAGTTAAGGACAAAGGAAACCCTATGAAGCTCCAATTAGACCAGATTTTACATCAAACAAAAACCCAAATTAGCATATGTTCTACTTAATCAACATCTGCCATTACTTAAACTTTGATTTTAGGTTAATACTTAAATGATGGTAAGTAATATTGAATCAGAACACAAATTCTATAAAAGGAAAAACCCCAATAGAAATCTTGTTCATCCCTGCTGTTTTTTTTTTTTTAATTCTTAAAATGAACACTCAGAGTAAGGGATAGATATGGGCAGATTAAAATGGGAATAAGATTCTGCAAACTTTTTCTTAATTTGATTTACGATCCATTTGATTCTGAACATGAACCTTCTCAGATGCATAGAATACTGCAATGGTTTGGGGTTTGGTGCTTGATGCAGTCAGCTGGTGACTTCAATTGGGCCATGTCACTAAAGCCGAGTCCTAGAGAAATGGGCAGGTTACGGTTTAGTACCTGATTTCTTCCCCCTGTCTTGTAAGACGTTAAAATGCTTTCTGTGTTTGGCCTTTCTGGAGGATGTAATCCTTCCCTGTCCTATCATTTCTCACATTATCTCATATGATACACCTTACTCTTTTTCCTTTAGTTATGAATGCCTCTACAAAGCTTCTTGTCAGAATAGTACATTGATCTACCTGCTTTCTCTTCAGGACCACAAAGCAACAAAAAAACCTCCTAAACTATGAAGCTCAAATTTGAGTTGCCTCATTATCCTAAAACCAAGACAAGCGTAACAAAGAACTGGGTTTCCTTTTAGGTTCAGTCTTTGCATGAGGAAGTCCCAATACTGACTAACCCATGTATAAAGCTGGGTTGGAACTGGGTAGTTTTTGCTACTCAGTGAACTTTGTCCCTTTCAGATAAAAGTCATGAATCACAGTGGCACTCACAAAGCTGATGAGGTGAAGGAAAATGGTGGTGTGGTTACATACTGCTGACCAAACCCAGAAATTCTAAGTGAATTGATAGAAATTAGGAAGCAGATCTAGCACGGCAACCAAAAGAGTGATACTGACGAAGTGTGGGACAGGTTACCCCCACAGACACGAGTGGGGACAATGTTCCTGAGGTTATCAGAACTTACCACATACTAACTACAGCACATCAGGCCGCAGCGGGAAACTGACTCACCATAGAAGCAGCGGGCAAATCTTTAGAATTGACATGAGGCAAAAGGTACCATGACACATTCTATCCTGCTTTAACTACAGAAAGATTGACAAGAGTCCCCAAGAGCAAAGCCTCTTTCAAATAAACAATTAAGCAGCCATCACTATGGCATATTCTTCCAGGAAAACACTTTCCCAAGTTGCCTTCCGCTGATGATTGGGATTAAAGGTCACTAGGACCATGGGAGCTCCTCAGGACCCATGGATGGGATCTCGTAAGGGCCAGAAAAGTAATCAGGCTTCTTCCACTTCTAAATTACTTTTCAAAGTCTTAACGAGAAAGATGGACAGGAGCTTAGGCCACCTCCCCACAGGAGGCCAAAGGATCCCCGGGCATTAACTGCCACAAAGAAAAGCACTCTGTGGTTACTACTCAAACCAAAGCTTAATCTCCTTTTTTTTCTTTTTCTTTTTTTGGGGGGTGGAGCAGGGTTGTTTTTGCTGTCAGTCATGTCTTGAGGGTTTAAGTGGAAACAGGGAAGAAATTCAATCAAATATTTATACCCTCTTACCATTAGCATCCTGGACTCCAGTAAGTGCTCCTACGGCTGCTGCGGTTTCTCCAGACAGGACAATCTGTCCTCCCCCTTGCAGTGTGGCCTCAGCCAGTGTGGCGACAGCATGGGCGGCGGCTTCACTGTAGGCATGAGATTAAGAGAGAAGGATGTATGAGATGAAGAGAGACACGATGCTGAAGCGAGACAGATGACCTTCCCCCACCCTCTCACCACTAACCCTCCCGGACCCTACTGTGACCCCCTGGACCAAGGGCTAAATGGCAAGTCCGGAAAACCAATGAATGGCTTTAAAAATGCTAATGGATAAAACCAAAAGCAGTTTAAAAAATTAAAAATGCCTAAAGAAGTATGCATTTTGGGATAGAAAGGGATAATCATTATTTTTCTCCTCCTTATCAACACCAATTAGCATTTACTGAGTGCCTACAACTATAGTGGGGATTGTGATTATTAATCACAATGCATATGCCATTAGTCTTCACTGCTAATCCCTCAGCTTTCCTTTTCTCTTCTCTGTTATAATAACACAGGTAACCCATTGGAAATAGGCTTTGCTGTAGCTAAAGAGATGGATGATAGGAAAGAACAACCCAAGGAGTCATCAATAGCTAGCCTTGTTAATATTTAACTAATGTTTAATAATAACTTGGTTATTAATTCCAATGCAATCACAAAGGTGGCTGGGCAGATAGCTTGACTTCCATGTCTACTCCCAAGTTTTTCTCAGGTCTCCCCACTTTATCTTTGGACCCCTTTGCCTCACACTAACCATGTAGGCATCATCAAAGATTTTTATTAATAATTTAAAATGATCAGTAAATGCCAACGCTTCCTTCTTTTTACAGACACAGCAAAATGATAATCCTCTTTGCTACAGTCCAAACATTTTGTGGAACGGAGGGAGAGGCCCATTCACTGGCAGCAGCCCCCTTTCTAGCTACTTGCACACCATCTCCCTCACCTTGTCTTCTGCACCCTAAATTCATGGATGTTTCTTCCCAGAATGAGCAATGGAGGCAATGTGCAGTTAACGAGACCAACAATAAGTGGACGAGGCAGAACAGAGCGGGACATTTTAAATTTGTATAGACAGAACATGATACAAATGAGGCCAAGTCACAGGCTTTTTCATCTATAAAGGTCAGTTAGTTTTATTCTGTTCTGAGCCTACACACATTGCCACAGCTCTGACTAACCATCTTGAAAATTCATGCCACTGGTTTATCCCAAGTGGCCTTGGGTGAGGGACTGTGGCTGGCTTAGGGAATATCTAGTACTGCTAGTGAAAAAACATAGAGCCTTGCAAAGCACTGCACGGCCCCCACCCCCACCCCCGCCCGGGTCCTCTCAGGTGGTCTCATATGACCGTATGAAGGTGACCCTGGTTTCTCAAAAGCCTAGGGCAAACTCTTGCAGGTCCTAAAAAGCCTAGGAACAGATATAATCATCGATTAAATATATGTTCAGGTGTTATGTGAGGTAAATATGCATTTATTAAAGGACTATTATGTTCAGGTGTTGTGCTAGGTGCTGATATAAACCCTTGTTTCCCCCAAAAAGGTACCTCCTTGTGGAGCCTGAAGGGGAACAATACATACGTAGAAAATTAAATACAAAATAAACTTGAAGTAATTTCTGGGAGGCAGGGCACTATCAACTACGGGATTAGGACAGATGTCCTATTTTAAAAAAAAAGCCATTTCAGCTAAGGGAACCTATGAGGAAGGAAAAAGGTAGGAGTACATTCCAGGCACAGAAAATAGCCTGTGTGGGGGTAGTACGTGTGGAGATGAGGTAAAAGATGGGAAATATACATTGAAAGTAGAATGGACAAGATTTGGCAAATAACTGGATATGAAGGAAAGATATTACAATGTTGTGTTTAAGATGTCTATGGGACATCTATTTGGAAATGTCTAAAATGCAACTGGTGATAAAGGACTAACGTTTGGGAGTGAGACCAGGGCTAGATATATCGATGTGGGAGTCTACTGAATAGAGGTGATAGTTGAACCCACAGAGGTGGATGAGATCACTAAGAGTATACAGGAAAAAGAAAGGAGAGGATGGGACAGCAAAGGAAACAGAACAGTGGCCCAACCAGCAGGATGAAAACCAGGAGAGCAACGTCGTGAAAATCTGAACTGTGCGTCTGTTATCAGAAGACTAGTCTAGCCAAGTTAATTTGATTAGCAGTGAAATGTTTTAAAAAGTAAATGTTGTAAATGTATTCGAGTATTATAAAAAGAAATGTATTTTAAAGCAATCATCTACATACATGTGTATTTTACCGATGATAACTCTGAACCATTACAATGGGTACCAGGAAGTTATGGGCTTGAACCAAGAGGCTCATTACCCTAGGGCTGGCTACCTGGTGATGATTTTTCCCCCACAGCAAGTCATTAAGCCATGGAAAGGTTGCAGTCTGCATTGGTTGAAGGGAATCCTTGCAAAATGAAACCACAGATCCTTCAACTACTACAGTATAGTGGTACATAATTCATGCCAGAGATGTCCTGGTGAACACAGATATTCCTGTAGGAACCCAATGCATAACTGATCCCATTCTGTATCATCTTCTCCAGTAGATGCCTCCTCTTTCATTATTACTCTCTCACTAATCTTCAAACTTTCCCTGTCTACTGGCTGCTTCCCTACCGCCTAAACACATCCATGTCTCCTTCTTTCTCAAAAAACCCTCACTTGATCCGTCCATTCATCCCCACTCACTATCGTCCAATAGCTCTCCTCCCTTCTGTGGCCACAATTAGTGCCTCCACTTCTTTCCCTCTCACTCTCTTAACTCTGTGGTCTAGCCTCCAACCTTATCATTCAACCGAAGCTCCTCTCTTCAGTTAACAACTATTTTCTCTTGTAGACTCGCTTCTCTAGGTTTTTTGACACTACTCTCCTGGTTCTCCTCCTAACGGTCGGACTACTCCTTTTCAGTCTTCTGTGCTGGCTCTCCACTGGGGTCACACCCACCGACTGAGTGTCCCCCAATTCTCTGGCCTGGGTCCCTTTCTTCTTCTATATCATTCCCGTTGAGGATCTCATCAGTTTCCATAGTTTCATTTAGCATCTCTATGCTGATGATTCTCCATCTATTTATCCAGCCCTAACCTCTCTCCTAACTTGTAGTCTCCAATCTTTAATTGCCTATTGGATATCTTAAACCATACGGCCCACAGATATGTTAAACTCAACTCATTATCTTTCCCCCCAAGCCCTCCTCTCTTCCTAACTTTCCTACTGCTGTTGAGGATGCCCACATCCTCCTCCCACTTAAGCTCGGAATCTAGGTGTCACCCTCAATTTCTTTTTATTTTAATATTTTTTATTATTTAATATATTAAGTTTTCAGCATTGATTTTCACAGGAGTTTGAATTACAAATTTTCTCTCCATTTCTACCCCTCCCCACTCCAAGATGGCGTATATTCTGGTTGTCCTGTTCCCCAGTCTGCCCTCCCTTCTGTCAC